>OX418216.1:162551124-162913624 GCA_948455865.1 Conomelus anceps
AAGAAGAAGAAGAAGAAGAAGAAGAAGAAGAAGAAGAAGAAGAAGAAGAAGAAGAAGAAGAAAATATATAAGAAGAAAAAAATATAAGAAGAAAAGCAAGAACTGAACGATGAGAGAAAAAAGAGATGTGCATGACAAACAAAAAGAAGATAAAAAGGCGTATGTTATTTGTGGGGACAATATTGAATACGATAAGCTGAGGCCAATAAGGAAAAGGATAAATTAATATCAATTGTTGAGACTTTGTTTTTTGGGTTGTTTCTGGAAACACTGGAAAGAGCCAAGCAGAAGAAAGACGTGAGATTAACAAATACAATGATTTCCAATAATTTATTGTTTTCCTTGTAAGACCACGCCCATATCACAGATTCAGCTTCGCTATTGGCTACCACCATTGTAGCTCTCTTATCAACTTCCTCTGAAAATCATTTTGTTGCTTGTAGATCAGAACTCACTCTGTTCATTCAGCATAAATACTGGCCTATGGAAATGAATTTTACTGACATTACGAAAAATGATGATGTTGAGGTGAAATAAGAATAGGGGGAAAAAGAATTACAACAACAACGACCATTTATAATTTATTCGACTGAGAGCCATTAGGGAAACGTGGGGATTAATATAAAATTGTTGAGAAGTTGTGATTTAGAATGTTTCTGAGTTAACTTAAAAGATTAGTCAGAAGATAGACGCAAGTTCGACAAGGACAATAATCTCCCTCCACCTATTTTTGTCCCCAAAAGACATAGCACTCTCATCAAAGCCACTTTTCTCCAAAACGATAATTTGGCATGTGGATTTAGGACTCACTCTCTTCATTCAGCATAAATCCAGGACTTTGGAACAGAATTTACCTGACATTAGAGACAAAATGATGACGGAAAAAAGGAATAAGAGGAGGGGGGAAGAAGAAGAATAAGAAGAGGAAAACTGAGGGCCAATGGTAATAAGGAAAAAATTCATATCAATTGTTGAGAAGTTATGATGGACTGGATGAGGGGGAGTGGGGGAAATGGGAATCTGATATTATAGCTTGGATAGGGGAAAGAGAGTATTTCAGTTGAGCTCTGACTCTATTACAGTGCGGACGTATCTTCCTCGGTACCGGTACATTTTCGCGAAGTTCGAGTTGTGAGAAATGATTCACAAAAAAAGTGATCAAACCAAAGATGGAGACAAAAGGTTAAAATAAATCAACTCGATTGAGAAAGGAATATAGAAAAAGTATGAACTACTTGAAAAAGAAGTTTCATCTCTAACCGATGAGCTCAAACTTGTCAAGAACGAAATAGATAATCTGTCAACTGAGTATATCTTTATCAAAAACCGATTAAGATTCTTCGAAAAAAAAGCGCGGCACAACAATTTGATATTCAAAGGTTTCGTAGTGAAGGTCGGTATCGATATTCGTGAGCAATTGATGAATTTCTGTCGGGAAAAATTGAGGTGTGACAAAAAGATCTATATTAATCGAGCAATTGTTCAAAATATTAACAAATATGGAGCCCACATTTTAGCTGAGATTCCTTCAGACAGAGATATCGAACTTATCATGAGCAATGTGGGTCACTTGAAGGGCACAAGGTTTATTGTGCACAGAGACTACTCACCTGAAACTAAGAAGATGAATGCAAATTTGCATTTTTTAGAAAAATAAATTGAAAAAGCTGTAAACTACCAACATTGCATTCTGACTGGAGATCAGTTGCTTGTGAAAGGTAAGATTTTCACTTGGGTCACTAACGAAGGACTTAGATGGGGAGGGGTGGATGGGCTGGAAGAGCTCAATAAGCTATTGGAGTACGACTTTACTGGAATTGTCAAAAAAATGATTGGTTTTGATAAGGGCATAACTATTGGAAATGCTCAATAGAACAATTTAGATGTTTTGGTGTTTTATTGGTGTTTGGTGTTCCTTCTTTTAGCAGGAAGGTGAGTTTAATAATGCATATCATTAAAGCTTCTAAACGAATATTAAAATTTTAATTCTTAATTAAAATCTTAATTTTTAATTTAAATTCAGATTCTAATAATTAATTTTTCCTACAACTGCTCGTAGAGTAGTTCTTTACGTACTGAAAACTGAATGTAAAATACCTCTTTAGTGCTCAGCGAGAAGTAACGTCAGCTGGCGAGCGTAAAAAGTACTTTACCAGCTGTGTTTGATGTCTTCTCATTGGTGGATCACGGAATCCGTGAAATTTTCATAACCTCAACAATGGCGCACGCTAACCAAATCTGTTACAAACTACAAGCTTTCATTGTGTTGGAATCCACAACTGCAGTTGTAGGAATAATATTGTATGTAATTCGCGCTTTTTCGCTCTCGCAAATCTAATCTGATTCCAATTGATTATGATGCTGAAGCTCATTTTAATAGTTATTTATGTATTAAGAGCGTGAAGCGCGACTTTATCGCTCGAGCCAAAACATTTACTGCGCGACGCATAGCGGAGCGCAGTAATTTTGCGAGGGCGATAAAGAAGCTTCATGCTCGAATTGCAAACAATATTTTTCCTACAACTGCAGTTCTGGATTCCAACACAATAAAAGCTTGTAGTTTTTAACATCACAGACCGTGCGCGGATTTGGTTAGCATTCGCCATTGTTGATGTTATGTGAATTTCACGGATTCCATGATCCACCAATGAGAAGGCATCAAATCAAAACAGAAGCGTAAAGAAAACAACTGGCGAGCGTAAAGTACTTTACCGCTTGCGGAGCAGTAAAGAGGTATTTTACAATTAATTTTCAGTACGTAAAGAACTACTTTACGAGCAGTTGTAGGAAAAAATCATTATGTTCCTATAGAACAAGGCCTAAGAGCCTTACTTGTTCCCCCTTATGATTATTCTTCAAATGCAAGGAAATTTCAAAAAACCTTACACATACATCGCCGGGCATTTCTTAAAAGAAGGTCCATGCAAAATTACATTGAAATTTGCGTTTAGCCGTAAATGCGTTACAAACAGATAGACGAACATTCAGACAGACAGGCAAATGCAAAGTGGTCGACTCTCATCGTTCGGTCACATTGCCATATCCATCGGATGATGATGATGATGGACGTCAGGGACAAACCCAGAATATCTTTTTTTGGGAAGGGATTGGAGAGAAATTTCTTGAGCTAGAATGTCTCTCCCTGTACAACAATCATACCATAATATTCAATCGGGTCATCTGTGACGGTTACTATTTGTAACTGGAGAATATTCAATCAGGGTTGCTATTGGCTACCACTGTTGACCAATGAAAATGAAGATTGATAATACTGTATGGGTTCATATTTGCAGACGCAACTTTATCTTTTATTTTTTATTTTTTTGAACAGCAAACACAATAATTTTGAAAATGTGATCGAATATGAAGTACGTTCTGGACCGGAAGTATTTGATCGGTGACGAAGAGGGAGGAAAAAGGCAGGTGATGAAGAAGAAAGAGGAGAAGAGAAGGAGGAGTAGGAAAAAGAAGAGGAATAAGAAGAAGAAGAAGAGAAGGAGGAAGAGGAGGAGGAGGAGGAGGAGGAGGAGGAGGAGGAGGAGAAAGAAGAATAAGAAGGAGAAGAATGAGGTGACTAGGAGATAGAATGAAAGAGAAGGGGAAAAGACAATAGAGAGACAATAGACATTGGAGAGATGACAAGAAGAAAAAATTAGGATGAGGAAAAAAAGATGAAGAAGAAGAAGAAGAAGAGGCAGAGAAAAAAGAACAGGTGGAGGAGACGGATGAGGAGAAATATGAAGAAATAACAAAAAAGTGGAGGAGGAGGAGGTGGCGAGGGAAGAAGAAGAACAAAAACAAGAAGGAGAAGAACAAGAAGAAGAGATATAAAAAGAAGAAGAAGAAAAGAAGAAGATGAAGAAGAAAAGAAGAAGATGAAGAAGAGGTGGAGAAGATGAAGAAGAGAAGGAAAAAGGAGAAGAGGAAGAAGAGAAGGAAAAAGGAGGAGAGGAAGAAGAGAAGGAAAAAGGAGAAGAGGAAGAAGGAAAAGAAAAAGAAGATGATGATGAGAAAAGAGGTATGAAAACAGAAGAAGGGAGAAACAGAAGAAAGAAATGCGGAGAGAAGTGGAGAATTAGAAGGAGATGGACGAAAAGAAGAAAATTATACAGAAAGTGAAGAACAAGGAATAAAGCGGAAATTGAGAACAAGATTGAGAAAATGAATACAAAAAAAGAGGATAGAAGAGAAAAAATGCAGAAGAATGAGAAAAAGATGATTATGGGAGAATGACGAAGAAGAAATAGAAGTGAGTAGAGGAAGAAGCAAAAAAGAACATTAAAATGAAGGAGAGGAGAAATAAGAAGAGGAGGAGGAAGAAGGAGAAAAGTATGTACAAGGAGGAGGAGAAGAAGATAAAACAACGAGAGAAAAACGAAGAGAAAGGAGAGAGAAATAAACAAGACAGAATGGAAGGTGGAGGAAGAGGAGGAGGCGATGATGAAGAATGAGAACAAGAATGAAAAAACAGAGAGCAAGATGGTGATAAAAATGAAGTATGGAACAGAAATCTGATGATACCGATGAATTCGAAGTAATTCTGAGAACATTGAAAAAGATGTCGTTAGTCAGGCAGAAAAAGCACAATAATTTCCGTTGATTGATCATTTTCCTTAAAAGACCACGCCCATTGCTCAGACGCAGCCTCGCTACTGGCTACCACAGTTGTGGCTTTTTCTAACGAAACAGCTTTTCTACGAAATAATTAATTTGCACGTAGCTTAGAACTGACACTGTTCATTCAATAGAAACTGTTGACGGTGGAACAGAATTTACCTGATATTGGAGACGAAATAATGATGGTGAAGGGAAAGATGAGAAAAGTGGGAAGAAGAAGAGGAGGAGGAGAATAAAGAAGAAGGGATGGAGAAGAAAGAAGTAGGAGAGGAGAAGGAAGAAAAATAAGAAGAGGAGAAGGTGTTGTAAGAAGAAGAAGAAAAAGACGATGAGGAAAAGGGAGAGAAAGAGAAAGAGGATGAGGGAGAGGATGAGCAGGAGAATGAGAAAGTGGAAGAGGAAGGAAAAAAGAGGTGGTGGGGAGCGGAAGGAGGTGGAGGTGAAAGTAGATGACTTTTACAGAAGAAGACTTAGAAGAAGAAGAAGAAGAAGAAAATCAAAGAGGGAGGAGGAGGAGGAGAAGAAGAAGAAGAGGAAGAAGAGCAGGAAAAAAGAAGAGGAGGATGAAGAAGAAGAAGAAGAAGAAGAGGAGGAGGAGGAGGAGGAGGAGGAGGAGGACGAGGAGGAAGAAGAAGAGAAGAGGATGAGAAATGTAGGAAGCAGAAGAAGAGGAGGAGGAGAATAAAGAAGAAGAGGAGGAGAAGGAAGAAGAAGGAGAAGAAGAAGAGGAGAGGGAAGAAGAAAAAGACGATGAGGAAAAGGGAGAGAAAGAGAAAGAGGATGAGGGAGAGGATGAGCAAGAGAATGAGAAAGTGGAAGAGGAAGGAAAAAAGGAGGAGGTCGGGAGCGGAAGGAGGTGGAGGTGAAAGTAGATGACTTTTACAGAAGAAGACTTAGAACAAGAAGAAGAAGAAGAAAATCAAAGAGGGAGGAGGAGGAGGAGAAGAAGAAGAAGAAGAGGAAGAAGAGCAGGAAAAAGAAGAGGAGGAGGAAGAAGAAGATGAGGTTGAAGAAGAAGAAGAGGAGGAGGACGAGAAGGAAGAAGAAGTGAAGAGGATGAGAAAAGTAGGAAGCAGAAGAAGAGGAGGAGGAGAATAGAGAAGAAGAGGAGGAGAAGGAAGAAGAAGAAGAAGAAGAAGAAGAGGAGAGGGAAGAAGAAAAAGACGATGAGGAAAAGGGAGAGAAAGAGAAAGAGGATGAGGGAGAGGAAGAGCATGAGGATGAGGAAGTGGAAGAGGAAGGAAAAAAGGAGGAGGTGGGGAGCGGAAGGAGGTGGAGGTGAAAGTAGATCACTTTTACAGAGGAAGACTTAGAACAAGAAGAAGAAGAAGAAAATCAAAGAGTGAGGAGGGGGAGAAGAAGAAGAGGAAGAAGAGGAGGAAAAAGAAGAGGAGGAAGAAGAAGATGAGGATGAAGAAGAAGAAGAGGAGGAGGAGGAGGAGGACGAGGAGGAAGAAGAAGTGAAGAGGATGAGGAAAAGGAAGAGAAAGAGAAAAAAGAGGAGGAAGAGGAAGAAGGACAGGAAGAAGAAAAACAACAAATTTATTTGTAGTGTACGTATTGGATGAGGAAAACTGAGGGCCAATAGGAAAAAGGAGATTATTATCAATAATTGTTGAAACGTTTTGAGGTGCTTTAATGAGGAAAATTCCTGGAAAACGAAATGCGAATATTACGAATAGGAAGGAGAATAGGGGAAATATTTTAGTTGAGCTCTGACGTTGTAACAGTGCGGTCGTATTTCAGTCGTTGTACAGTTTTGTGAAGTTTAAAGGAAATTGGTAGTAAACACGTTAGATTACTCATAATACGCTCGATCGTCTGACATCCTATAATATCAACATCTAAACATAGATAGAAATCAGAATATTTTCGATTTGATTAAAAAGAAAACAATTGTACGCAGTGATCTTCAATAATATTAGAGTAGCTTCGATATAAAACAAAATAAACTTAAGACAGTAATCATTAACGTATTGACTGAGTTTATCGTCACATTTTTTGGAGCTTCACTTGTATTTTTTAAATTTATGAACTGAGTGAACGCTGGATAGATACAGAGCAAGAAGAAAGGATAACGCCGAGGAAAGAAGAGTAGGTGATTGGAGGAGAAGGAGAAAATGAAAAGAATCAGTGGGAAAAGAAAGGAGTAGAAAGTTGAGGGAGAAAGAAGAAGAGGAGAAGGAAGGAGTGGAGCGGGAAAAGGAGAAGGAGAAAATAAAGAGGAAGGGGGTTGTGAAGAGGAAGAAGGCGGTGGCGAAGAAGAAAAGGAAAAGAGGAGCGGAAAAAGAGCATCAATAGCAGTGAAGAAGAGGAGAAAGAGAAAAAAGAGGAGGAAGAGGAAGAAGGACAGGAAGAAGAAAAACAACGAAATTATTTGTAGTGTACGTATTGGATGAGGAAAGTAGAGGAATAAGGAGGAAGAAGAAAAAGAATAAGGAGGAAGAAGAGGAAGAAGAAAAAGAATGGGGAAGAGATAAAGAACGGGAAAGAGAAAAATACAAAAGGAGAGAAAAAAGAAGGAGGAAAAGAAGGAGAGGAGAAAATCTAACAAGAAGTAAATATGAAGGAGGAGGAATAAAGAAAGAAGGAGAAGAAGGAAGAAGAACAAGAAGACAAACAACAAGACAAATCAAGAAGAAGAAGACGAAGAAGTAGAAGAAGAAGAAGAAGAAAAAGAAGAAGAAGAAGAGAAGGAAGAAAAAGGAGGAGTAGAAGAAGAAGAAGAAGAAGAAGAAGAAGAAGAAGAGGAAAATGAAGAAGTAGAAGAAGAAGAAGAAGAAGAAAAGGAAAAAGAAGAAGTATAAGAAGAAGAAGACGAAGAAGTAGAAGAAGAAGAAGAAAAAGAAGAGAAGGAAGAAGAGAAGGAAGAAAAAGGAGGAGTAGAAGAAGAAGAAGAAGTGGAAAAAGAAGAAGTAGAAGAAGAAGAAGAAGAAGAAGAGGATAAAGAAGAAGTATAAGAAGAAGAAGAAGAAGAAGAAGATCGACAACAACAACAACATCAACAACAACAAACAAATCAACAACAGAAACTAGAAGACAACGAAGAAGAATATCAACTACAAGAATAATACAATACGAAGAATTAAACAAGAAGGATAACAGAGAAAAGAAAGGAAAAAGAAGAAGGATAGAGAGAAGAACAAGCTGGGAAAATAAAGTGAGTAAAAGATGAGTCTTAAAGAAGTTGATGAAACCAAAGAGGTAGAAGAGCTGTTCAAAAACTTCGAATTGGCAGGGAAAAAAATATTGGAAACATATTTCAGTGGCTATTCGACTAAAATAGAAGTGGACAATCTCAGCAAAGAGAATGGAGTACTTAAAAAAGAAATTTCAACCCTAACCGATGAGCTGAAACTAATAAAGCATGGAATAAACCATCTGGCGTCGCAGAATGTTTTTATCGCAAAAAGATTGGAAATCCACGAGAACTGGACCCGGCTCAACAATTTGATATTTAAGGGGATGAAAGTGACAGTCGGTGTTGACATTCGTGATCTACTGATGAATTTCTGTAGGGAAACATTGAAATGTACCAAAAAAATCAATATTAATCGAGCAATGGTGGTAAATATCAACAAACGTGGAGCCCACATTACAGCTCAGATACCTTCTGACAGAGATATTGAACTTATCATGAGCAATGTGGGACACTTGAAAGGTACAGGATTCGTTGTACAGCGAGACTACACGCCTAATGTCAGGAAAAGAATTACAAGTTTACTTTTTTTGAGAAAAGAAATTAGAAAAGCTGTTAACTACCCACATTGTATTCTGACTGGAGATCAGTTGCTTGTGAAAGGTCAGGTTTTCACATGGGTCACTAACGAGGGACTGAGATGGGGAGGGATGGATGGGCGGCAAGAGCTCAATAAGCTATTTAAGTATGACTTTACTGAGATTATCGATAAAATTATAAATTTTGATAAGGGTATCGCGACTGGAAATGCACACTAGGACAGTTTTGATGTTTTGGTGTTTTTTCGGTGTTTGGTGTGTATCATGTTAGCAGTAAGGTGAGTCCAATTACACATTTTTATCCATAAAATATCATGCACAGAGTGTTTGAAAAAGAGCTCCCTAGTTTTAAGTATCAATGAATTGGTGACATTAATGAAAAACTACATCAATGATTACATACAATGAAAGAGTGTAACTTCAAGTTTTGAAGGTAATCGTCAAAAAAGAGAAATATTTAAAAAAAATTGTCATCATCAGCAATTCTGTGTAGAAAGTTAACAGCATTCAAAGTATACAGCACAAGATGTTTGAAAAAGATTCCCTAATTTTAATGTGTCATAGAATCTGTAGAAAGTAACATATATATTCTAGTTTGTGGCATGTGATTCATCAAATGTCATCATTTTGCTCTCCAGCTGTTGGCAGGCCTACTTGACCTTGGCCTACATTATTGTTGGCATGAAATAAACTGTCATGCAATTGTTGCATGAAAATCATAAACCTACTGATAAAAGCAAAAGATATGAGTTTGCTGTTGACTTCCTACACAGAATTGCTGATGATGACAATTCTTCAGTTAAAATTTGTTTAACTTCTTTTCTCTGATGAGTACCATCAAAACTTGATGGTACTCTCCTTCATTCAGTGGCGGATTAATGAATTTTCATGGGAGGGGGCGACATACCCCAAAAATACCCGTTGGTCGAGGGGGGGGGGGAAGTTATGGAATAAAATTTTTGGAAATAGCCTTTAACCGCATTTTACACCATTCTAGCACTTAAAATGTAGTAGAAATATAATTTTTTCGTGTTTAAGAACAATCAAATTTCCCCTAGCTAGAGTAGTTTATTTCTGTATATTCATGTGGAATTAGGAATACAATACAATATGTCTTGAACAAAAATTGCTTTGCTAGCTTAATTTTTATCAAAATTTACAGAGAAATGAACAGAGTCTAAGCAATTTATTCGTGATCGTGATGATTTTTAGACCTATATATATATTTAAATTAATCTCAACATTCTTTCATGTTTCATAATACCAGTATTACAATAAATACGTATTAGGTCAAAAACAAACAGAGATGTATATGCCCCTACCTATTCTATAAAAGATTAATCTTATTCAAACTAACTTCACTTGATATAAGATTTCCTTCATTCTCTGTCATTTGTTAATTCGTCATTGAATAAAAATTATGTCAACAGTTAAAGATAAAGTAAAGGTAATATAGAAAATAAGACAAAATAAGTATTACAACATTAATTCCCGGCCGGCGGAGGTGGAGTGGTAAGACAAGTTGGAGGTATTCCGTCTGTGGCGGGACAATTAAAATTTGAACCGTGTGCATGTCACAAGTGTTACCCTTTTTAATTTTTTTAAATGTGCAAGCCCTCGGGGGGGGGGGGCCGGTCCAATTTACTCATCATTTTCACCAATTTACTTATACTTAAAACTGTCGATTTCCTTTTTAAACACTCTGTATACAATATAATTTTATTAATTTCGAATATCTCAAAGTGCCAAATTATTATCATATTAAAATGATAACATATTTCCCCGGATGTACAAACGTCCATATTTAGATGAGATTTGAATGACACAGCGGTAATTTTCTAAGGTGAATATTGGAACGAAATTGGCCAACATTGCTGAACAGAATATTAAAAAAAATAAAAGATTGGCTAGATAAGAACTCGAGCTAGATAAAACAAATTATATCATTTTCTCTAAATAGTATGGGGAAACATAATGGAAATGTAATTATTCTAAAGCTCTGTGAAGAATGTAACCTTGACTCAAACAACTGCACCGGTTTAAATATAAAGAAAGTTACTAGCACTGAATATCAAGGTGTTTTAAGCAGAAGAAGAATGACAGGGAGAAGAAGAGAAAAAGCAGGAGAAGAGAGAAAGAGGAGAGGAGAAGAAGAAAAAGAAGAAGGAGAAGATTATTATGAATAACAAGTATATTTTGGTGTAGAAGGAAAAAAAGGGAAAGAGAGATAAAGGTGAAAAGATACTATTAAACTTTTAAATAGGTTATGACGAGTTCTAGATTCTAGATATCGTGATTGAATAGAAACGGGCAACCTGTTAATAGAAATAATGACTGCACAACGGTGTATCTAAGGACCTGATAAGTTTAAATAAAATAATAATAATAATAATTATTATTATTATTATTATTATTATTATTATTATTATTATTAATAATAATAAATAAAAATAATTATTAATTATTAATAATATTAATATTAATGATAATGATAATAATAATAACAATTATTATTATTATTATTATCAGTTATGCAAACATCATAATATATTACGCTTCCCAATTCACAGAAAATGCTCTTGAAAAAAGAGTTGTTGCACTTCTTTTTCTTGTTCAACATAATATCATGCCTCAATATTTTCTCTCTGTTTTTCTTTCAATTTGACCATTTAGAATGATTATTTAAGAAAATATTTAAGATTCAAAAATGAAAATGTTAACGCTTGCACTGTAAAATAAAGTTGATATTGAACTAAGCATCAGCCATCTATTTTTTTTTCTCAACAAGGTTGCTCATATGTATTTTTTCCGCAACTTTTATATTATTATTATTTTATTATCTCTTGTATATATATATGTGTAAGTTAGAACTGGGAGGGTTAAGTGTAAGAGAGGGCCGGCTGCGCCCTAACTTCGCCCTCCCAGGAAAATAATAAAGGCAGTCAATCAATCAATCAATCTTTGTATTGTTCAGATCAAGAGTTATTCAATCTTATACACTAGTTACTATAATTTTTATATTAATTAGTTTAGGTGAGGCTTAATTTTGAAGTGAAAGGAACTCTTGTACACTATAATAGTATATACATTACAAGTGTGGGAAATGATAAGAAAGATAAACTTTCTTAGTAATGGCGAAGGTGATATTGTGGAAGGTATCCATGATGAATAATAAGACGAAATTGTCAACCACATTTATTAAAACTTAGAGAAACTAGTTTCGGTTGTTACACCATTATCAATCTCAATCAAACTGTTTGATTGAGATTGATAATGGTGTAACAACCGAAACTAGTTTCTCTAAGTTTTAATAAATGTGGTTGTGACAATTTCGTCTTATTATTCAAAATGGTGTTTACTGTAGAAGTATGATCAGTTAATGCAGGAGATGAAGTTGAGTGTGGTATTATAATACAAGCATGGTAGACATCTTCCCAGACGAGTTATGTACATTACTTTCTGTCATACTAGTCTAAAATATAAAAAAGATAAACTTAGAGCTTGTACAACAAAAGCATCATCAAACATAACCTCAAAATCCATCACAGTAGTAAAATACTAAAAATACTTCTGAGATCAGCTGTAATGTGTTAATAGTATATTAAGTTACAAGTGTGGGAAATGGTGTTTTCCATACAAGTATGATAAGTTAATGCACAAGACAAAGTCAAGATTGTTGTAGTTTCCTACTAATATGACTAGGTTTTTTGTTTGAATAATCTACTATTTTGACTCACCAAGTGATAATTCCCCCAGCTTCTTGTATTATAATCGTGTAAATCAAGATTTTGGCTAATTTCACTCTTTTTTACATATAAAGTAGCATCATACACATATAAGCAGGGCAAAGTTAGGAAACAATGGCCTTCATTAATCTTTTCTACTTTTTCCATGAACCTAACAGCTTTTTTTTATGTTAAACACTCTATTAAGGTTTTGTTTTGATGAATTACCCCATACTATGATAGCATACCTTATATTATGTGACAGTAAGAGCTAATGGTAAGCTGCAAAATGTAGTTTCTTGATATTTAATCGAGCAAGCTGTTGCAAGACAAATAAATACCCTAGATGAAACTTTACAACATATTTTCTTAACATAATTATGTATGGAGCCCTGGTCAATCGTCTATCCAACAAAACTCCTAGAAATGCAATATTTTCTTCCTGGTCTAGTTGATTATCGTTTACAAACACGTTTATAGCCCTAACTATTATTATATTTGTCAACCGAACTCCAAAGTCTACAGAAATTTCAATCGCACTATGGGGAAGCTCTATACCAAGTTTCAAGAGTCTAAAATCTTCCTTTTAAGCGCTAGGGCACAGACAGACAGATAATGGCATGATTCAATGAGGCTGTGTTGGGCTCTTATAGTAATAAACTTATTTTTATTTTTTTTGTAAGTTATGTCTTGGAGACTCCATTTGAGGAGTATAAGACAAGTCAGATTAACATTAGTCATATACACTAGATACCATAATTAATTACTACATCAATTAGTTGAGGTGAGGCTTAATTTTGATGTGAAAGGAACTCTTGTACACTATAAAAAGCTTTATCAACTAAATATTTTTTCAATTGTTTTTTAAATATTTCTATATTTTCAAGACTCTTTAAAAACTGCGGTAGCTTATTGTAGAATTTCCTACCAATATAACTAGGTTTATACAACGGATTATCCAAGTCCCCAACGAATTTACATAAAATAATAACTACTATTAATATCATTTGTGCTGATAGGCATATGTAAACATCATATTATTCTTTCCAATTAACAAAAATGGACATCGGTAGTAGGCAACTTTAGAAAGAATTTTGTTTATTTTTCTTCTTCTTTGACAAGATTTCAATAAGACCCTGTTGGGTCCTTAATAATTATTTTTGTTGCTATGTGTTGATTATCTGTTAGTATATGTTGATCACGCACATTCTAGCCAGACTATTATCTTATTTATTTCATTTTCATTGTTTACAGTGCAGATGGAGAATATGTTGTGACCACGATGACGAAGGCAGTGCTGCACCACACAGGCAAAGTGCTCTGGACACCACCCGCCATCTTTAAATCTTCGTGTGAAATTGATGTGCGCTATTTCCCCTTTGACCAGCAGACCTGTTTCATGAAATTCGGATCCTGGAGCTACGATGGTGACCAGGTAAGATGGAGGAGGAATTAAATTCAAATTAAAAATCATTCTTAGTTACTAAGTTACAGAAGAACAAATATATATAATCATTAAACATGATTTTCAATGATTATTAGCCTATCAATTTCAATAATAGTGATGAAAGTGTGATGAAAGTCAGGCAGAGGCTTTCTATGTGTTCACGGTTTTTGGTTCTTGATTTTGACACCATTATTCTTGCTTGCTGCTCCTCCCAGTGGGCGTGACTTGTTATGGCCTTCAGCCAATCACAGACCTTCAATGAAGGTCAGCCTATGAGAGGCACTTTCTCCATCAGCCAATAGCATCATTCTGTTTTTATTTTGGATTAAGTTACTCTGTACTTTAGTTTTAGTTTGTTTGAAATTGATAATGATGTACAAACCGAAACTGAATTTCACGGTTTTCAATAAATGTGGTTGTGACAACTTCAAGTCTCATTATGCATTCAGGCAGAGGCACCATTTTAAATTAAGTGGTAATCATTGAGCAGATTTTTTTGAAAAATGTAGCTCAATTAATTGAATTTTGGCTTAGGTGCAATCAATTGATTCTCATTCTTACTTTTCATTTCAAATTGAATGTTATTCATTTCTGAACAGACCTACGATACAAATAATATCAACAATACTAATAAATAATAAGAGAGTGAACACATTCACTAAGCCTATCTAGCATGAGGTAAAAACTAGCATGAGCGCTAGCAGTGTGTTGACAAAGGTATCTTTATATTTCTATATGCTGTGAAATGAAAGAACTAAAAGCTATGATGAACTGAACTGCCTTCACCAACCAAACATGCTCGGCGAACAGTGTAGACGCTTTCTTGAACATTATGATCGATGTGATGGGGGTAGTGGCGGGAACCTGTAGTTGGTCTTCACTGTTCACTCAGACCGAACATTTTCACTGAACTTACAAACATGTTCGGTGACCCATATGTTTAATGTTTGTCCGGTTTTTGTGTTCGCCAACAATGTTCGGCAGACATGTTTGGTTGGTGGAGACGTGGCTTAAGAGAATGACTTTTTAACAGAATTTGGGAAATCACAAATTTATAATCTAATATTAAAACTGACACTGTATTTCACTTTTAAATAATGTTTTACTCACATATATTTGAGATGCTTGAGGAATGCATTTCACTTCTGAGAAGAAGCTTCGTCAGCCTTTTTCAGAAGTGAAATGCATTCCTCAAGCATCTCAAATATATGTGAGTAAAACATTATTTAAAAGTTAAATACAGTGTCAGTTTTAATATTAGATTGTTCATTAAGTATTTCGTCATGGAAAACATCACAGAGAACACAAATTTATTTTATGAGACTATAGGATGGAAAAAAATACCAGAAACTTCTAGATGGATAATAAGTAGGAAGAATCAAGAACAATTTTTTTTATCTGTTTATGAAACAAAACACATTATGCAATTAATGAAAAAACTGAAAAGTATTACTAATGTGTTAATGAATAATACTGTTACGGGTTCTACTGTACTGGCTAAAATAAGGCTGGCAACACTAAAGTTCACATTTGAACTTTATTTAAACAAATTAATTGTAAATTCAATTGATAAAGAAGAACAGATCAACAAATGACAAGCTAATACTTATTTTTTAGTAATTAATTACAGGCTGATCAATAACAAAAGAAACTAGAGTCCAATAAACTGTACAATAATGTAGAAAGAAATGATAAAAAGAGCAACTAATCACTTACAAAACACAGTCCAATTCGTTATTTGACAGTCCCAAATAGTATCACTTAACACAACGTCTTTAAACTATTAGTAAGCTACACAAACAGTAAACACTTGTCTCTGCACTATACACTGGAATCGAGCATTTTTACTCCACTGGCACGAGATCTCTAACACAATCTGACACACGGATTTGTAAACGAACTGTCACACAAGCTTTTGTAAGACTAACTCAATGGTTCACGTGAGCTCCTTTATAACTATACGAGATAGTTGTCATAATTCCAAGAATTGGAGGTCACCAGACGCTTCGAGTAGGCCATGGAACATGATCTCAATTGTTCAAGAAGTCTGAAGAAATCTCGAGAAGCCTCAAGAAATTCAATTGAGTGAGAGAGTTGCAGACTTGAAGAATAAGAGTGACAAAGACATGTGAAGAGCAAGCGAATGAAGATCGGATGTCAAAGGCACGTCCGACCATGAAAACAATAGAACAATCCATGCAGAACAAGCGTGTAAACAACTGCTCCATTCGCTTTTGTAACACTACAATAACTAAAATCCAAAATTATACGAAAGTAAAATCTATAAAATATTTTAAAATATATACTACTATATGTGGAGATGAGAACATCTTCCAACTATGATTGACCACGTACTAGGGAGGGGTTCTCATAGTATTATGGTAGGAGGAAAAAGGAGATGAAAGGAAATTAATGGGTGAAAAGAAAATTTGAAACTGTCATTTTTCTAAAATCAAAGAACAGAAAAGTATTCGCTCTTGATCCAATTGCTGATATAATTTTACAATTTCTTGATTATTTTACTATTGTTGAAATAGAGAATTTTGTTTATGATTTTAGTACTTATGTATATTAGCTGTCTCCTAATTGATTGGAGATCTCCTAATTGAATTTCTCAAACTGTATTGGCTGCTGACAATGTTATTGGCGTAAGAAAAAGTAGTTTTGCTCTTAATAATGTAGTGTTCATTTTTCCTCTGCCCTCTATAATTTAATAGATACCTGAAAATGTATATTCTCCTTGGAATAACACTGGAAGCGGGAGAGCTTCAGGTCTAGATAAGGTTCATTGAAATCAAGCCACAAGAAAAGTGATATGTCCCTCAAAAAGTCCTTACAATTATTATTCCTTGTAGGCATGGAAAGGACATATTCCAAGTATATGTTAGATCATTGGCAGTACCTAGATCTTAGGCTAATGAAAGATATAACCAATATTTCAATTTCAGCGATGAAGTGGCCGCTATTACTTGAATAACACCGCAATGTGTGCTGAAAATTTCAATCCACTAGGGATAAAATATTGCTGTTTCCCTTGCTCAAGTCTCTAGAAGAAAATTCAACAAATTGAACTCTTAACTCACAAGTTAGTGATATATGGTGATCCTGACCAGAGCAATTATTGTCACGCAGGGTGTAACACAAATGAATATAAAATGGTAATAATTGATGAGAACGTATTGGCACTTGAAAATGTAGGTTCCAAGCATGGAACAGAAATAAAATCGTATAAATTTATTTAAAAAATGTTTGAAAATTGAGTCTATGATTTTTAAGTTTTTTGTAACTGCTTGAGATGAGAATTTCTGAATTTTAATAAAATTCTTGCGTGATTTCACCTTACTAAGTGTGTTTAGACCACGAGGGAAGACGATTCGTGCCTGTACAAGTTGTAATTTGAAATAGGGGTCGTCCGGTAATGGATATTTGTTCGACGACACTTTTTATGTGCGTACTTCCATTGGTAAGCACATAAAAATGTCGTCGAACAAATATCCATTACTGGACGACCCCTATTTTAAATTCTATTTTAATTCCAATTCCATATGTTATATAATTTTTATATTCACCACTGTGACGAATTAAGTAAATAGAAGGCGAAGTGGAATACTGCTGTCCCCTCAACTACGCTGCCATCAGGTACTTCATTATTCAACTGAGCTCCAAGTCATTTTTTAGGGTTTTATAATGATTTGAAACTTGAACATTAATCGTCTGTAGGAACTCTACGTTAATTAGGCTAAGTTACTTTTATGGTCCTGCCCAAGAAATTTACAATTTTCCACTCAATTTGACAAAGTTTGGCCACACAAGAATATTTGGATTTCTCCTATCCTATAGGCAAATTTGGCAAGGACTGAGAGAAACGCCTGAATAAAATTTCACAAATAAAAAGTCACGTGACATTCAGAATTTTAGGGGCTGAAACCGCTACAAAAATTCTGCATGTCACGGATTAGAACATTAAAACAGAGAAAATAATATGAAATTTATGCCAAATCCAATTTTTTATGGATGGGGGAAACAATGAGCGAAAATAATTAGTTTTTAGAAAATAATATAATTTTCGAACATAATTGGCAAAACTTGTCCGAAAGCCGGTTCATAACTGAGTCACTGACTGATGTTGCTCAAATTTTGTTTATTGAGTTTAAGGGGGTAATGAACCGATTTTTAATGCATAATAGGATAAAAATAAATTTTTTACCAGGCGTATCGTTATAATGTAGTTAAAGCGAAGATCAAATTGAAGGACTACTATAATTAAACAATTAGTGTGAGAAATATTATTTTGATGATATCGCCCACGACCTCCTTTTCCTTGGATTTCTTCTTCTCTTCAACAATAAAAATAACAACGAAGGCAGCACAAGAAATGATAACATCATCGTCATCCATGTTTGTTCACTATTCTACGATTCAGGCTAGTCCCGCAACGAGCACTGTGCTCTGAAAAACTCGCATGTGTGTAGATAGCTGCTCGTTAATCGGCGAATACCAGCACGAGCAGCTCGCCACTATTACTATTACTTGTGTGGAGCCGGAATAAGGCTAAACCTACCAAACACCAAATATAGACTCCTTACACTTTTTACCTTGTAATAAGCCTTGGATTGATTAGGGTTATATATGTGTAAATAATGAGAATAAATAAGAAAACTTCCACTTTAATAATGTTTTATACAAAAAATATAGAATGAGATTCGAATGATTTTGTTCAAAGCTATTCTGCTACTTGGACTTAAAAGTATATTGTGCAGACGAAACATCACACAGACAGCTGTTGTCACTAAACAACTTCCCCTCATCATCACTATCGGGCAACCCCCACCATTCACCAGAAAGATTCCTGTGCCGATGTGACAGCAAGATGAGTTCTAGACGTCAGTGTTCATTAGCAGCTGACTGATTATTATAAGAGCAGTAAAGGGTTGATTACATTGGGATAGTTACTTGCTAAGCGAGTAGCGAGTAGGACGTTACTGACCGACCGTGCTACAGCAGTTCAGCATACCAAGCCGAATTATATTGAAAATTTATCTTCCAGAAGCACCCCCATACTATGGAATTTCTAAGACAATAAATACTATTGCAACACAAAATTAAAATATGAAGTTTACCAACAATTATTCAATGAAATTTCATCAAAACAATATACAATATATCTCATCTGAAGTGTTATGCTGGTAGCCTGCGTGATTAAGTGTCGGCTTTGACCACAATAATATTGTATTTTGGTGTTGGCTACTCTGCCAGCGAGTATAAATGTGACCAAATTCAAAGTAGACAGGCTCTCAACTGATTACAATGTAATCAAACCTTCAGCAATGGATCAAATAAAACTTTGGTTAGTTTGTACTATTTCGAATGATGCTTGAATAAACAGTAGTTATAAAATAAATTAGGTTTGTATTACATTTTATTTATCCGACTTAATTCTTAGGGTATTTATTGAGTATCCAAACTTTTCGAATTTTCCAACAATTTTTTCCCTACAGACTCAACACACACTAGTAAGTAATAATACACTGATATTTTGCGGGGGCGAGGCTTATTTGGCATTTAAATTAGAGTTATCTAATGGAACTATTTTTTTTTCGCGTATGAATATTTGCATCTGTTGAATATTATACCATAATGTGACAGGTTTCCAGTTGACAGACCAAAACAAACTTCACGAAAACGAAACGAAACGAAAAAAGTAAAGCGTATATTGTGTAACATTGCCAGACTAGGCAAGGTTAGATTTGGTTTGGTTAGGTGGAATCATTTAGTTTTCTTTGGTCAGCCAACTGGTAGGATTGGGGAACTGAAAGGTAGGGAAACTAACCAATCTACACATGTGAGAGAGAAGTTGAAATAGTATATTTCGCACCTAGGGCCGAAAATGTGTGTTTGCTGGCTCGAGATCGCGGTTTTCAAGTTCGAGACGAAGTCGAGAACTTGAAGCGTTTGAGAGCCGGCAAAACATTTTTGCCCGTGTTGCGAACGCTATTTTTCGCCACACCACAAAAAAACAAAACAACAATGTTAAGTTGGAAATTTTGAAAGCGAAATTTTAAGGCTATGGTACTTGCAAGAATACAAGGAACGGCTATCACCTTTTTATCCAACCTAAAGCGCTCTGGGTGAGCATTTTGTCAACTACTACAACTACTACAGTTGCAGTAGTAGACAAAATTCCTAAAAACAAAAAACCTAACCAACCAACCTTTTGGTGAGAGGTTACCAACAGTTGTAGTAGTTCACAAAATTCCCACCCAGAGCTCTGTAGGTTGAATAAAAAGGTTCTATTGTTTGATATCATAACTACAAAATAATACATATTGAGTTATAAAAAGTGATCATTTATTGACATTTTACGTACATATTAAATTTTAAAAAAAATAAACATTTATTGACAGTTTAAATCTTTTTGTTTTACATAAAAGTTGGAAGGATTCATATTTACAATCATGACTGCTGTATCCAGACACGATCAGCTGTCATTCAAGGTCATTTTCTTTTCCGCCCTAGGGCGGTAAACGTTTACAGACCTCGTCGGAAACCAAACACTTTCGGCCTCAATATGACGCACGAAAAACAGCTCATTACGTCCTAGTGTGGCGAAATAGTTATTTATGTATTAAGAGCGTGAAGCGCGACTTTATCGCTCGAGCCAAAACATTTACTGCGCGACGCATAGCGGAGCGCAGTAATTTTGCGAGAGCGATAAAGAAGCTTCACGCGCGAATTGCATACAATATTTTTCCTACAACTGCAGTTCTGGATTACAACACAATAAAAACTTGTAGTTTGTAACATCACAGACCGTGCGCGGATTTGGTTAGCGTGCGCCATTTTGAGGTTATGTGAATTCACGAATTCCGCGATCCACCAATGAGAAGACATCAAAATCAAAACAGAAGCGTAAAGAAAACAGCTGGCGAGCGTAAAGTACTTTACCGCTTGCTGAGCAGTAAAGAGGCATTTTACAATTAGTTTTCAGTACGTAAAGAACTACTTTACGAGCAGTTGTAGGAAAACATTAGTTTTCTTTGAAATGCTATAATTTTGTATTTTCGGCCAGAGAGTCGATTATAGCGTATTATAGCATTATAGCGTAGCGTAGAATGCTACACTACGACTCTAGTATGATACACACCCCAGAGCCCGGCTTCACCCGATTATTGTTAGATCACATGATGATAGATAGTATTTGGAAAATATAGCTTTTTCTTGGAAATGCTATGATTTTTTATTATCGGCGAGAGTTGATTATTTGAATTTATCCATTATGTGAGACGCCGTTTGTAAGTAGAGATTTGTGATATGGAGTGCAGCCTGAAATTTTTAGGATTTTGAAGTATTGAAAGGTTAGTGAGCTTAGTTTTTCCGTTGTTTAATGCATGAAAGAACTGAAGGTACGAGGTGGTTCCATCATAGCCTACTAGCCTTGTTAGCCACTAGGGAATGTTTGGTTAGGCGCACAGAGCGCAAATTGTGTTTGGGGGAGGTAGTATTGTGGCAGTGTTATATTCACTTGATCGATGTTGTTTAATGGTAAATTAGCTTGATTTGTGTTGTTTTATGCATTAAAGTACTAAATCTCTGAGGTGGTTCAGTCACATCTAGCCTTGTTAGCCACCCAGGGAAGGTTTGGTTAGGCACGCAGTGTTTGGGGGCGGTAGTGCTTCGGAAATGTTATATTCTCTTGATTGATATCATTTTGTGGTTCGGAGCTCCTCATATGTTTGCAAATTATGAATTATTCAAATAAAAAATTAAATAAAAAAAATTTTTTTTTTGGTGAAAAAAAAACGCGACCCCCAAAAAATGTTAACGGATTATTGCTTCGTGGGGTGTGTAGATGTCACAAAAAAAAATTGTTGGAAAATTCGAAAAGTTTGGATACTCAATAATTACCATTCTTAGATAATTCATTCAAAATTTACAATTTTTATTTGTTGGTGAAATAGAAGTATGCATATGAAGCATAGACGAGGCTGCTACTGTGATACGTTTATCTAAAAGTTTCGCTTTTTGCAGGAAAGAAATTAATTTATGTCCACATCCCACATCATATATATTTAGTAAAAAATACGACCCCAAATAAGTACCGGTATGTGTTTTTCTACATTCATAATGTAGGCCTACAGTCTGACAGTCATTACCTGAAACTCAGTAAATATTAATTTAGTTTGATAGAGTTTAGGTTTATTCAAAACTGTTTTAATTATTAATTTCTGCATTACAAATTGTTGGTGAAACTCTGCAAGAGTTTATCAAGATGACAATAATATTGTAGCAGCCTCCGCCAACAGTTAAACCATACTGAATTAGGCTATATGGATTGCAAAAGAGCGTAATATAACAGCTTAAGGTGGTTAGTATTTACATATTTTTTCAGCTTCATAGAACTCAAAAGATGGGTATTTTATTCTCCTGCAAAAGAATTTTAAATGTATGTCCCCTTTCATTATGTTCATCTAATAAAAAAAACACCTAGATATTTAGAACTAACTTAGTAACTTTCTTTATATTTTGGACAGGCGCAGGTTTTTGAGTAGAGGTTGCATTCGGAGTGGAGCGCTTTAGAATAATTAAATTTGCATTAGGTTACCCTACTTTATTTAAAGAGAAACTGATGTAGCCTAATTAGATTTATCTAAGGTTAAGCTTAATGTTTTCCTATATGACCTTAATATATTATTATTCCTATGTGTTACTGGGGTGATATGTATATGTATATGGTGGTGATTGGTCATGCGGTGAGCGTGGTGTTCAAGTGATCGTGATGTTTAGTCACAAACGCTCAAGACTGCGCTTGGATGGGTGAACGTGCTTCAATGACGATGTTACAAGCTTTATTATCACTTACCCGGTGGTTCGAAACCCACCTGAAATAGTAGGTCCACCATGTTCCCCGTAGCATGGCTCAAACGGCGAGGTGGAACTACCCATAAGGGTCTCCCCACCATTAAAAGCCATACGCTTATTATTATTATTATTTGGGTTGATATGTTATTACAATAAAGAAATTTTGTTTGATATAATAATATTTCTATCAATGCACACATATTTTGTGAATCTCGAGGAAGTCATGCCCCACACTGCTCTTCTTCTTCTTCTTCATCATCTCCTTCTTTAATTGTAGAGGACTCTTTCAAGACGTTTATTGATAAGAAATTCAAGAATGGCCTTATTAATTTTCGTATTTACTAATTCATTCTGGGTATTTCTAATAAATGATTTATGATTTTATCAATGTTGCAGATCGATTTGAAACACATCAACCAGAAGCTGGGGGAAGACAAGGTGGAGGTTGGAATCGATCTAAGGGAGTATTATCCCAGTGTTGAGTGGGACATCCTGGGGGTGCCAGCAGAAAGACATGAGAAGTATTATCCTTGCTGTGCTGAGCCCTATCCAGGTAAACTGAACATTATTTATATTCATATTCATATAAATGTCAGGCTATACATCAGTCAGCATTGACAATAGTCATACAACATAACCTTATTGTCAATATGGTACATAGAATCTAACAATATAAACAAATTAAACAAACAATTTATTAACTCCTAGGTAGAAAAGTCACAGTCAATCTTGAAATGATGGCTACTCCCAGAATAAATAACTGTCAATAATGAAACACGCACCTAACCTAACGTTAACATTGAGTTAAAAAATAAATAGCCTATGATTGGTACATAGTATAGTCAAAACGTATCATTCAATAATCAGTTCATAGTCTTTAATTGATTAGAGCCTGCCAACGCATTCATCAACCAGCTCTAAGCCTTCTTCTGAAAATGCTAACAGATTGTGCTACATTCAACTGGGTTGGCAATGAGTTGAAAAACAAACTTTTTTAGGATAGCCTTCAGTTCACAACAGATGGGCAGCTAACCAAACCTAACCTAACCTGGTTAACCATCTACTTAACCCATCTAGCCAGGTTAGGTTAGGTTTGGTTAGCTGCCTATCTGTTGTGAACTGAAGGCTATCCAACTTTTTTTTTTACCCATTATGCTCAGTGCTCAGTTTGTAGAAAGTAGTTCGATCAGGTTCCATTCTTATAGCATTCCTGGACCTAGTATGGATAATGACTATGGATATTGCAGCCTGTTGTCCATTTTACTTGAGATTCATAGGCAAATATGGCCAAATATAGACGAATAATAAATATGAAGTGCAAGGATAGTCATAATTCTTGCTGATTGGGAGAGAGAGCAACATGAAAATTAAGATGACTTTCTTAACATAATCCTAATAATTATTATTTGGGCCCTGAAAACTGGCAGTGAATTTCTTGAACTCCCCCAAAGTAGTATTCTATAAGAAAGCGGAGGCTCAAAATAATCATGGTAAGCAGCAACCACTGCTTCTCTAGCCAGTATTCTAGACAGCCTTGATACAATTAAGGCTGCCAAATTAAGTTTTTTCATAAGTAACTCCACATGAACAGACAATGACAAACCCCGATCAATAGACAGTCCCAGGAAACCAGCAGAAGAGGAGGGCTGCACGTCCTCACCATCAATATTAAATTGTATTAAGCTGAGAGGTGATCTCTGTAATTGAGATTCAATAAATATGATGTTTTGGTTATACTCACCTACAACTTGTTTGCTTTGCACCAGACAGCCACCTCGCCAAGGACAGCATTTCCAGCCAACTGCAGTATTGTGTTATTGTATTGCAAGAAAAACATCAGATAATGTATTTATCTACTGTTATAAAGTAGGTATATGTCAATTCAGATAACTTTATTCCACGTCTTATCAAACTAGTGTCAAAATGAAGCTATTTTTACACAACTGTCACTTTTTTGTACAGGAGTCTAGACCAATCAGACAGAACCCAGGATTTCTTCAAAACAGTGTAGAAATAAATATTTCCTACACTTAACTAATGAAGCTGCTATCCATGCACCCATTATAATAACCAGAACATCCGATTTACTTCTCCACACTCCAGCAGACTTTGCCACACTCGCTTTACTTTGTTGCATTCCAGGTGTGAAAAATGTAATGTGTAACACATGCTGAAAGTATCTTTACTGCACTTGAGAAACTATTCCTCACTCGCCTTCAGCTAGTGCATAATGCATTTCTCTCTTGTTATTTGTGTAACAAGTGCGCAAAGTAGCTCTTTGCTGCATGAGAGAAATGCATTACTCATGTGCTGATGGCGAGTGCAGAATAGTTTCTCCAGTTCAGCAAAGATACTTTCAGCACAAGTTAAACATTGAACATTTCCCACAGTTGGCACACCTGGAGTGCGACAAAATGGAATGAGTGCAGAAAAGTCAGCTGGAGTGCGGCATAGTAATAGAGTGCTGGAATTAGCTGTTTTGTGTACTACAATGAACGCATGAATAACCGCTTTGTTGGGCAACTTGAGGAGAAAAGTAATTATGCAATAGTCAAATCAGCAGATTTAAAAAAAATCGAAATCAAACTGTATTTCGACTCAGAACTGTTGACAACAATCGCAAATTGTCGATTATGTTATATTTTGAGAAAGTTATTGAATTTTTTGGTAAGTTATATTGAGTTAATAAAGTTATATTTGTAGTCCAAGATATAATATTGTATGCAAAAATTGTATTTTGCCATAAGTCACTCGTGAAAATTAATGTTTAGGACACTCGTTTTCCTTGTGGCCTAACTTACATCTCTCTCAAAGGTAGTCATAACACAGTCGTTACTATTATATTATGCAACGGTTTTGTGTAGGCATCAATAAGTTCAGCAGCTCTGACATTACATTTCAACTCAATCATTACTACAATTATTTATTAATAAATGTATTATCATAATCTATCATTATAATAAATGTATATATTATTAATAAATTTCAAAATAAATTATTAAATATTTACATTAATGTACATTAATAAATCTACTACAATTCATTTATTAATAAATGCACAGATGATACACATATTTTCAACTTGAAATATAAGGCATATAACATTTGTAATTAATTTAAACATGCATCAAAAAGCAAGCTTGTGGGCTGATACAAATTTCTATCAAGTTACTTTTTCGTTTTTATAAAGAGGTATAACATTATAGACACTAGACAGCATAACCATAGTTAACTAAGCTTGGCAATATATCAAAGTCAAATAAAACTAAATCAAAGTGTAATCAAATTTCATAATCCAGAGATAATAATATATATTAAAATCTAATTTTCAAAATTATAATAGATATTAAAAATGTTAGAGGATATTAAAGGATATTGTAATAGATTCTTCTTAATATGCTAATCTACTAATTTTAAGAAAAAGGTTTTTTCACCCATCTAGTAAATTCAACAAATGAAGCAACAACCATATACTGTGTCCTTTATAAAATGAATCGGAATAAGTTTAATATTATAACTTTTATTAAAAAAATTCCATAATTTAGTCTTAGAAAGAATAAATTGACAGACCATCAATTTTTAAATAATTTCTTCTCTTTCTTTATGCAGATATTTTCTTCAACATCACCCTCCGCCGCAAAACACTGTTCTACACGGTGAACCTGATCGTGCCCTGTGTGGGCATCTCCTATCTGTCAGTGCTAGTCTTCTATCTTCCAGCTGACTCTGGAGAAAAGATCGCTCTGTGTATCACCATCCTGCTCTCACAAACCATGTTCTTCTTGCTCATCTCCGAAATCATCCCCTCCACTTCGCTTGCCCTGCCACTGCTAGGCAAATACCTCCTCTTCACCATGCTTTTAGTGGGACTTTGTGTAGTTATAACAATAATGGTGCTCAATGTACACTATAGGAAGCCTAGTACACACAAAATGGCCAACTGGGTTAGGAAGATTTTCATCAGGTAAGCAGAAACTAGATATATTCACATTTCATCATAATTTGGCCAATTATCTTGTAGATGATAATTTCTAATGAGGTACTTGCTCACATGCTGAGGAATGGTGATGCCCAAACCGCTCCAATCAGTAAAGAAAAATGAGAATAATTGAAAATGATTTGAAGCAAAGATTATAAGGACCCTACAGTACCTTATTGAAATTGTGATATTGTCCGTCCGTCTATACCCTAGCACTTGAAAGGAAGATTTTAGACTCTTGAAACACTGTATAAAGATTCCTCATAGTCCAAGTGAGGTTGCTATTGATTTTGGAGTATGGAGGTCAAATATAAGAATGATTATGATGTAAAACAGACTCCTACCACAGGCTATATGCTATTCTTGGCTAGTAAAGAAATTAAAAAAATGCCAGCTGGGGCTGCTGCTGTTTCTATTCTAAAATCAAAACATTGAACATTATGAAAATCAATAATCTGCTTTATTTTTTTTTAAAGAGCAAGCGCTGAGGCATATATTTAACTTATGGTTGAGTTGAAATATTTTGTTAAATTATTTTAAATCGTTGAATTGAAAAAGAAAACAATGAGAAAAATATAGAGACGTTATAAATAATGAGATTTGTTGAAGAAGAAACAAAGCTCTTTTTCAAAAACTACCATGTGCTTTTTTTGTGGATTGAGATGACGTTTATAGAAACAGAAGCAGTTGAATGGCATGGTAAGTGAAGAGGTTAGAATGCACCTTGGTTTAATGCATCATATCTCATAATATGCCTTCCAGCACAAAGCACAAGTGATATCAATAATAATAATAATAATAAATATTATTAATTCGTCAGGTCCTTGGATACTCCATTGTATATATATATATATATATAATATAGGTTTATATTTCTTCTCTAATCAATATCAATAAATAAAATAATTTCATTTTAAAGGCGGCTCCCCAAACTGTTGCTGATGAGAGTGCCTGAACAGCTGTTGGCTGACCTTGGAGGAGGTCACAAGTCGCGATCAGCTGATTCAAAGCGGTCGCCACTGGCCGCCATGTTGCCTCCCTCCTCACCCTCAAACACCTCCTCGCCCGATTCACTTAGGCACTTTCCGCCGCCCAGACCACCAGGAGGCTGCAACGGTGGGTAACAATATAAAAAACTTGTTAGTTATAATAAATAAAAATGAAAAATATAATTAACTATAATACAACTGACAAAGAATATCAACAACAAGAGGTCCATCCCAAAAAAATGCAAGGCTTATTCATTATCTTTAAATCATTGGACTTGAAGCTTTGTATGCTGCAGAGTTCCTAACTCTTGATAGAAAAAATGATTAAAGGTACAAGAAACAAAAAAGTTGACAAGCATAACGAAAGTCATATTCTTACATGCAGCAACGAAGAAATATTATATAGGTATCAGAAAAGGAGAATTACGCTCGTTTATTTAATCCTAGAACACTAAGCTTGTTGGAAATTACACTATCAGTAAACACTCGTAAATTCTACGACAAATGCTGTTGAGGGGATTTAATAAATAACTTTTACTTGTCAAACTGAATGAATGAATGATTTATTTGCCATAAAAAACAATACAATATAAATACACTTCATAGATGTTACATTCACATACTGTGGCACTACTGGCATAGAAGAACTTGTTCGCCAGCAGTGAGTTCAAAATCGTACAACATTTGATATAAAAAACAAACGAATTAATATAAATAATTGAAATAATATGTAATAAAGACAATAAAATATATCTAAATAACGAAATATATATAAATTGATATTCTTAACTATGAAACCGTCAATAGGTAAATTAATAGTTGGAAGTAAATGATACAGCAAATTTTGTAGAATTAAAATTAAAAAAAAAAATAAATCACGAAACAGTAACATTGCCTGTATTTTGATATGTATTGTCAGTCACAACTACTCTGAAAAAGGAACCGCGAGATCAGAGCCATGAAAACCAAGACAAGCTCCTTATGCATTGAGTCAACCTAATTTGAAGTAAATTTTTGTTTTTACCCATGCTTCTATTTCGCTACCCTATTGAGTTTCTTTGTAAATCTATTGTTAATGAAAGTGATGGGGAATGTTATTTGTGTAATATTGCATAAAGTAAGTGAATTGATGTTTATTTATAGATAATCTGGTGAAAGTTCTATCGTAAATATTGAGTGAAGCCGGTCGTAAATTATGTAAATGTGTGTTTAGTGTTAAAAGGTGTTTATTTTTATTAGTATGTGTTATAATTTTCTTGACAAAGACCTGTCTCAACGTTGGAACTCCAAACTCAATGAACATGCTAGGATACAATCTGGGTCGTCTTAAAGCTGCTCTGATTATATGTTTCTGTAATGTAAATATTCTATTGAAATGCGTGTCATAAGTAACCCCCCCCCCCCCCCCATAATTCAATTCCATATTCAAACAGCGAATTTGCATAAGCGTAATATAATAAATTATGGTCTTTATTATATTTAAATCCTTTAATGAATTGATTCTATAGAGAATGTATATTAGATATTTCAGTTTAGTTATTAGATGTTGTTCATGAACAACAGTTATAATGAAAGTTCAATTTTAAGTGACTGTCCACCACTGTGATGTCATGGTATTTTAAAGATGTTACTTTTTCTATGGCCTCACAAGGACAATCAGCGGTTATTGGGGAAGCTAATTCATGGTTATGAATTTTTATAACTAAATCAGGTGGCGGTTCACCAGTCTTTGTTGGAGCAAATGCTATAAACTTAGTCTTACTCAGGTTCAAAGTGAGAGTATGCTTGTCAAACCATGATTTAGTTATGATTGAACCTTTGTTTGCTTTTTCATAGGCTTCTCTCCATGATGATCCGCCAAAAATCAACACTGTATCATCAGCAAAGGCTATATAAGTAGCATTTGGGATATCTAATTTTAGGAGATCATTCAAGTAAATCAAGATGAAAACTTAATGTGTATTATGTATAGAAACACTCTAAAATATTTATTCTGAGTTTCATTTACCTTTCAAATACATATTGGATAAAATTTCAAGGGTTTCCAATCTTTGACAAGTTATGAAGTATGTTTTTTTTTCTATAAAGATATGTAGTATTAATACCATCTCTGTAAATGAAAGTTCATAATATAAGAAGTTTGAAAAAGAATATTGACATTCCGCTTTCAATGTAATTGCAAAGATCTCTGACCATTTTTAGTCTTGTTGGAAAATATATACAGTTATACTATTACAGCACTCTACATTTTACTATATACAATATTTATATTATTCACAGAACCTTTTTTACAAAATGTTTGAATGAAGTCATATTAACATAATGATTCAGTATTCAAACAACAAAAATCAACTTTTGAGCCCTCTGGGTCAGGTCATGGAAGGATAAGCTGGCTGGACAGTTCTAAAAATCCAAGAGCAGAAAAATTGTGGCACTCCAATTGGAGAGCGTTGTGGAATTTACGAATACTTACTGTTCCAGGTTTTATAACAATGAAATGAATCAAAATAGACAGACACAAAAAACTTTCAATAGAATAAACAGTTGAAAATCCAAATTCTCGGCTGGTTCAAAGAGTCTGAAAAGAAGTAAAATGAATTTATTTTCTGATCCTGTTAAGCATCATCAGATTGGCTGCAGATCTGTGAGTTGTAACTGTAATGTTATTGACCAATCAGACTCAGTCAAATACCTGGGATTGATATTGGATCAGGGTTTGACTTGGGACTTGCATATAGAGAAAATAAAAAAGTACCTATTATATTTAGTGAGGATATTTTATCGACTGAGGCAGTTCTTTCCTGTAAGTATTCTTTGTGTTATGTACTTAGCTTTTTTTAATTGACGGTCGAATTTTACAAAAATTGTTTGTTGGAATAATTTGTGGTGTTGATAGACGGGCGCATACTTTCCCAATATTCAAATCCTTAGGAATTCTTCCTTCCAGATACATGTATGTATTGAAGGTATTATCCCTGTTCTATGAAATGAGTGGAGATAGGAATCTAATGGCTGATCTTGAACAAGATCATCAGGTAACTCGGCAAACTACACGGATGTTGTTGAGACTTCCTAGGGAAAACTGCACTACTTTTCAGAGATGCTTTCTTTTTCTGGGACCAAAATTTTATAATATTCTCCCCGATGATGATATCAATAAACTGGAACTTTGCATGCAGTTCATCCGCAAAACAAAGAGTTGGTTATGGCTCATTCACCAATAGAAATCTAACATTTTTTCAGAGTGGTAAACTGAGAAATAATTATTATTAAACTTGCACACTATAAAGATTAACATTATTCTAGAATATTTGCTACCGGTACTTATATATTTTTTAGCTTCTTATTTAGTGTACTTTTTCTTGAAGAGCTTTAACCTTTATAGTTTCACTGTATTTTATCTTCATTTTTCTATTCTCTCTTTTTCTGCCTTGTTCCATCCTCAATTAATTTCTTCGGTGGTGAGTTCCTCCTGATTTTTATATCAAACTTCTAATTCAAAAATGGGAAATGCTTTGATCATAAATAATTGTGGTGTGTGTGTTTTTTTCCTCTTTCTCTCTCCCTCTCGCTCTCTCTCTCTCTCTCTCACTCACTCTCTCTCTCTCTCTCTCTCTCTCTCTCTCTCTCTCTCTCTCTCTCTCTCTCTGTCTCTAGCTCCTATTCACGGACAAGGGCTTTGTGAAAGTCTTTTTGTGAATAGTACGCTTGCTTAAATCATTTATCATTCATGTTGCTTTCCATCTTCATCATCAACTTCATCATATGAAAATTGTGATTCATACAAATAAAACATTATTATTTAAAAGCACATAGTTATTCAAGTTACATTATATTCAAGTTACATTATTATTCAAGTTACATCATCATTTAAGTTACATTATTAATTAAAAGTACATTATCATAAAGTACATTAGTATTATTATTATTTTAAAAGTACTAGGAACGTCTTTCATTGTGTTTTTGACATGATGATTTTGTGGTGTGATGTGAACAATAAATTTGAGTTTGAAAAAAATTACAACATACTAAGATAGCATACCTAATATTTGACAATAACAGCCCATGGTAATCTGTAGAAAGTAACTTTTTGTGATTTTATCTAGCAAGCTGTCGCAGGGCAAAACCCTTATGAAATTTTACAACATATTTCTCAATGTATGGAGCCCAGGTCAATCGTCTTATTCAACAAAACTCATAAAATGCATTGTTTTCTCTTTGGCCTGGTTAATTATCGTTTACAAATACGTTTATAGCCTCATCTTCATTTCAATTATATTTGTTTTTTAATTGAAGGTAGGGCTTTTTTTCTAGAAAATGAGGTTCAGAAACTCTAAAATTTTCTCTTTAGGAACTCTATAGGGTAGGCCTACATATTTGTCAACTATTTTCCCTATGTAGACCTAATATATATAAATAGTGAATAGCCAATTTTGATACAAATATTGTCATATATACTTAACATTTAAAATTTTCAAATATAAATTTAAAAACACATTAAACTATAATTGATAATTAATTAAATATTCATATGCCTAGCGAAAAGGTACCGGAACGCCATTCCGGAGCGTTCCTGCTGAAAAAACCCTGATTGAAAGTATTAGCACTTTTCACTATTCATTGTTAATTTTATCTGATTTTCAAATTGGACAATGGACTGCACACCTATATGGACATTGGAATCTAGAACGTATATAGACATCTATATATGTAATAGCTCTATAGAGCGTAATTGCTGAAAGTGAGTGATGTATCATCTGCAAATAAGAGGTTGACATATAACAAAAAAGCAATGGAACAATAATTATTGCATTGCTACCTAGACCACTAGACCACTCAGCGAATACCTCTCCCGAATGAATTATCTGCCTTGGTGATTAATTTAGTTTAATTTCAAATCGATACTTTTGCAGGTCTGTTCACTTCCAGTTCCTCAGCCACAAATCGGTTCGGAGGACTCATGTCCGGATATAACGGACTTCCCTCAATGGCCGGACTAGACGAGAGCATGAGTGACGTCACAGTGCGCAAAAAGTATCCATTCGAACTGGAGAAGGCCATTCACAACGTCAAATTCATCCAGCATCACATGCAGCGACAGGATGAATTCGATGCGGTAACATTCATCATTATTCACTAATTCATTTCATTGTTTATAAGTAATAATTGAACATATTAAACCAATAATTATTTTTATTCAATTTTTTCTAATTACACTAGTACAGTAGTGAAGATTATACTAATAGACATACCCCTGGTAGCACTAACGTACTATCATAATGATGGTTCACTATCCATTCCACTTTCATACCAGGCAATTCCATCACATCATTCAGTTTAAAAGTGAGCCATTATTATATAATAATAAGATTTTGGCTTTTATTGGTGAGGAGACCCTCGCGGGTAGTTCCTTCTCGCCATTTAAGCCAAGTTATGAGGTGCATGGTGGACTTACTATTTTAGGTGGGTTCCGAGCCACCAGGTGAATGATAATAAAGCTGATAGCATTACAAATAACAATATTATTGTATATAAAAGTGTACGACAGCTATTCTAATAGGGAGATTAGTCTCAGAATAAAGCAGTATTTGATTTTTTTAATAATCGTATTTTTTTAATTAAAAGGTAATTTATAATATTTACTTTGCGCTTTATATATAGCTTTTCAAGTGAATTTAACGACTTGCAGTCAAATTTTCATTAAGAATAAGTAGTATTTTACTTACTCTGTAGGCCGAACGTTTTCGAGTTGCTAAGACCCATCTTCAAGGCCTTGAAGATGGGTTTTAACAACTCGAAAACGTTCGGCCTACAGAGTAGGTAAAATACTACTTATTCTTGATAAAAATTTGACTGCAAGTCGTTAAATTTACTTGAAAAGTTAATATTAACAACGCAATTCGTCATGGAACAAGAAATCCATGAATTTATATATAGCCTTATTGCACTTGTGGCAGAATTCATTGTACCGTACATTTATGTTGTTTTGGAATAAATTTCAATTCAAAATAATATAAACTAAAGATCTAGAATAAATATAAATAATTCCATCTTTTTTTTCAAATTATATCAAATCAACAGTCACTTATCAATTTTATTACCTTTAGCCTTTCATTATTTTTATGTATGCTTATTTTGAGGTTTGGGATCTTGTCTATTTCTACTAATCGTGATGCTCAGTTACGAACGCTTAAGACTGCGCTTGGATGGGTGACCGTGCTTCAATGACTGGATGTTACAAGCTTTATTATCACTTACCCAGTGGTTTGGAGCCCACCCAAAATAGTAGGTCTTCCATGTTTCCCATAATATGGCACAAACGGCGAGGTGGAACTAGCCGTGAGGGTCTCCCCACCAATAGAAGCCAAAAGCTTATTATTTTTTCCACTGGCAACTTTAATCTATTTTTTCAGCCATTTTGACACACTTCTTTCCATTTGGCTTTCTGAGGTCATGTTATGAATAAGTAAAAAAACTTTTGAATAAATAAGGGAAGTGATAGCCGCGAGCCGTAGCAGGTATCTGTTCAATCAGATAGATAAGCTGCGTTCTCGTAGGTCCTGTTCGTAACGGTGACCGATTAGATTGGCCAGAAAAAAAGACATTGTTCTCTGCTGTAAAATCACTTCCCGGTGGTTCGGAACCCACCTAAAACTGTAGGTCCAACTCATCAATCACCATCATCCAACTCATTACCCACGCACAGGTCTCAGACCTATGTGGGCTTCATCCTCCAAAAAAAAAAAAAAAAATAAATAAATCTTGTTATTCATTGTATTAACTTGACATTCGTCACGCACGCTTCTGGCCCATAAGTCATGTCATGATACTCTGGACTAAAGTGTTGAAAATTCTATGTTTAGTAGGACTATCTCTAGAGATGTCATTGTTCCATATAACTGGATGCAGCTTCCTTATACACTCTTTAGTCTGCGCATGTCTGGACTTCACCTCCTTCTCTGGGTGATGGTGAATGTAAGATATTTGAATTTTGAAGCTCTTTTTTTTTAATTCCTACAGCAAAAGTCAAATCTTTCACCAGTTCATAACTAGTTTCGAGGTATTCATTCATTTATTAATTAGTCAGTTGGTGTGTAATTTGTTTGTGTTTATAGGAAGACCAGGATTGGGGTTTTGTGGCAATGGTGCTCGATCGGTTGTTCCTGTGGATCTTCACAATAGCCTCCATTTTGGGCACATTCGCCATCTTGTGCGAAGCGCCCGCTCTCTACGACGACACTAAGCCCATCGACATGGAACTCTCATCCGTAGCTCAGCAACAGTTTCTTCCTGATTTCTGATTGGTCAGTAGAGAGCAATAATGATGCAAAAATCGAAAAAATGCATCACAGCTGAAAGAAAAAACTTCGTTTCTACAAAATAATGAGTTTCAAATGAGGTCTTAATGGAAGATATCACGGTACAGACAGTGTGCTACAGAGTAAACCAATCACTGCAAATTGGTAAAAAATATATTGCAACTAAAAAATATATATATTTCTTCGTTACTGAGTGAAAACACTGAATTTCCAGTTTAAAAAAAGGCCTTTTAAACATATGCACATAATGCTCTACAGACCAGAGGTCCTTTTCTTTTGAAATGACATACTTTTATGAGTAAAGAATATATAAACGATCTGATACTGTCGTATGTCTAGGATACTCTAGCGCTTCATGTGGCAAAAAAATGAACTAGGCGCACTATTGATGTGCGAAGGCTGGAGAAGAAGAAGATAAAGGAGAAAAAGAAGAAGAAGGAGAAGGAAAATAAGAAGAGGAGGATGCAAAAGAAAAGAAAGGAGAAGAAAAAAAGAAGGAGGCAAGGGAAAGAAGAAAAATAGAAGAAAGAATAAGTAATAGAGGAAAAGAGGATAATGGAGAGGAAGACAAAGAAGGATAAGAGGAATAAGAAAATTGGCTAATGAATTCAATTCGTATACAGGTTATGTCAGGTTGTAGATATTCCGATTCAATAGAATCGGACAACCTTCTAGTTTATTGATAAAAATTGCTGGCTAATTGACCAATCAGAAATCAGGAAGAAACCATTGATGAGTGACGGACAACAGCTCCTTCCTCTTCTCCTGCCCATCAATCTTCTTTCTCTTCTACCACTCCTACTCCTTCATGCACTTTTTCTCTTTTTTTCTTGTTCTCCTTCCTCTTCTCTCACTTCTTCATCATCCTTTTTTTTCCTCATCTTTTTCTCCGCCTCTTCTCGCTACTTCAACTCACTCTTATTCTCTTTCTTTTCCATCTTTTTCTTTTAATTCCTCCTCTTCTCCCACATTTTCTTTATCATCACTATCTTTTCTCTCTTCTTCTCCGCCATCTCTTCTTTCATCTTCTCCTCCTTCTTTTTGTTTTTATCATCTTCTTCTTCTTTTTCTCCTCCAAGTTTTCTTCCTCATCTTCTCCTTTCTCTTCTTCTTTCCCATCTTCTTATTCTTCTTCTTTCTTCTCTCTGTCTCTCCTTTTTTCTTCTTCTTTTCTACTTCTCCTTCGTCTTCTTTTTCGTCCACTTGTTCTTCTTCCCATCACCATCTCCTTTTTCCTCATCTTCTTGTTTCTATTCCCCACCTTCTTCTCATTTCGCATCTTCTCCTTTCTCTTCCCCACCTTCTTCTTTATCTTCTTGTTCTTCTTTTTCTTCTCTGTCTCTTCTTTTTTCTTCTACTTTATCTTCTCCTTCTTCCTCTCCTCATCATTCATCATCTTCTTCTCCAACTTTTCCTCCTTTTCATTTTCATGCTCTTCTTCTCCTTTTCATCTTCTTCTTCTTCTTCTTTGTTACGGCTGCCACCATCCGCCATCTTGTGCGAAGCGCCCGCTCTCTACGACGACACTAAGCCCGTCGACATGGAACTCTCATCAGTAGCTCAGCAACAGTTTCTTCCTGATTCCTCAATGGTGAGTAAAAAGTTGCACATTGAAAAATAGTGTACTAAAAATAATCAGTGGTTATGAGCTCCACTGATTCACAAGTTTCAAATAAGGTCTTATTAATTCACTACTGACAATGTGTTAAAGACCAGACGAATTTTAAAATAATTCAAACATTTTATCACTAATCAAAAGAATATAATTATTTTCAATGAAAAAAAAATATTAGTGATGGTCTATCCCAAGCAAATTAGGTGGTCTATTAGGTTTATTTGGATCAAAAATAGCGAAAATATTAGGCTGAACGTGACAGTAGTTCAGTAGCTGTGAGGACACCAAAGAATTACCTGTTCCAAAGGTAATAATTACATAAACAGAATTTATTAATTTCGAATTCCTTTAATTGCTATTACTTTATTCTGAAGACTTCCGCAATGGCGGATATTGACAACAGCATTGAAAAGCTGATGGGAATCGATGAATGCTACTGTACAAAAATATCAGTCACCACCGGGAATCGAACCACGGACCTCTCAATTGCCGGTTGAGCGCCTTAACCACTAGACCATGGAAACCTTTCTGCACAGGAGCATTCATTTTCAACTTGGCCATATCGGCTCGTATCTCACAAGTTAGTTTGAAGTGACTGACAATTGAATAAACTGACAAATATACATAAACAGAATTTATTAATTTCGAATTCCTTTAATTGCTATTACTTTATTCTGAAGACTCCGCAATGGCGGATATTGACAACAGCATTTGTACAGTAGCATTCATCGATTCCCATCAGCTTTTCAATGCTGTTGTCAATATCTGCCATTGCAGAAGTCTTCAGAATAAAGTAATAGCAATTAAAGGAATTCGAAATTAATAAATTCTGTTCATGTATATTTGTCAGTTTATTCAATTGTCAGTCACTTCAAACTAACTTGTAATAATTACCTTTTTATATACACACAATGTCCCACAGATCAAAAGTTTGCTTCTAAAATGTCATATTCTAACAAATAATTTCAACTGGTAACCACTCCAGAATTAATGCCATGAATTCAACAGACACTAATAAGTAAAATTATCTCATAAGAAAACTAATGAAAGAAATGGACAGTTCAATAAACTGAATAATAAACATTTTTTTAGTGTTTCGTTTCGAGTGAACTTTTAAATTAATAGTCGTAAATGAAAAAGAATCATTTTGCTATTTTTCGAGTGAAGTTTTTCAGCAAATCTAAATTTCTAGTCTATATTAACCTAAATTTTTTTGACAATCTAACATATTTAAAAATTTTGAAGAAAGCAGTTTTGAACCTGAGTCTGTAGTTCCTTCACATTCATTGTAATTTTGTCACAATAAATGAATAAATTTCAATTACAAATAAATATTTCTATAACAAAATTAATTACTGATCAAAAGTAGTTGATAACTGTCAATAATCCAATAATACGTGTTCATTAAACTCTTCAGTAACTCAGCAAGAAATGTCCAATAACTTGTCCAATGACTCAATAACTAACTAAGTTTGATAATCACTGACTGTCCTATCCCAATTATTATCACTTGAACGCTGAATCACAGTAGTACTGTGTAAAGCAATGCGTTGTCTGTCATGAAAGAAGAATGTTAACTGCCATGAAAAGAACTGTCACATATGAACTTGTTTTCAGGAGCTCAGTATAAGGACTGACTGACTTCTGACATACACAGCCCTCTATATCATAGGCGTAACGAGGGGGGGGTTTTGGGGGTCCCCCCCCCCCATTGCTTGGAAGAAATTTAAAAAATTTGTTAAAAAACAATTAGAGAAAGTAGAAATTAGAAAGATTATTTATTCAATTTGAAGCTAATGTAAAGGAACCTGTAGCTGACACCTCCTTAGTAAGTCAATTCATGAATATTATCTATCAACTTTGGAACTATTGTCTGGATTAATAAAAAACTTTCAGAATATATATTTTTTATCTATTTTTTCTTCATAATTATATTTTTGTATAATATATATAACTGTCAAAGTTCATAACAGCAGTATTTTAGTTCTATTTTATAAGATATTGTTATTGTCTTTTCTTATTCACTGTATAATTTCTGATGTTGAGAGACAAACCATTCCTCCACACAGGCTATAGCCTAATGAGGAGTAAACTTAAAATTTTTATTGTATTCTATGTTTTTAATATTTTTATTTAAGTGAATAAAGTAGCCTATTTGAGTTTGAAAAAAAATTAATTCAAGTCATTTGAAGGGCTAATTGAAATTGGAATAAATTTCGATACAAATTTATTTTTTATTTTAAAAACACTTGACATCTATACCAATAGCTGACACCCCTATTTTTGTCACCTCCAGTAGCTGATATACGTATCAGGTGAGGAATGAGCTAATTTGATTTCATATATATCAAATGGTAATCATACATATAAAACATACTAGCCTACACATACTGGAGATATCAACAATAATTTCAAATAAAATTTCAGACATGGTCCCCAGTGGCTGACATACCATGTCAGCTACTTGTGTATGTGATGAAAAATATACTTAATACGTTGACATCCCACCAATAAACATAAAATATGAAAATCATCCCCTAATAGGTGAACTCAGGGTATAATCAACATATATTCAAGCTCTAGCATTCTAAGCATTAGTTAATTTTAAATAATTATTATTTTGACAGTACTTTGAGATTTTCAAACACTCTTACTTCGATATTTCCTAAAGAATTCCACCTAGAAAAAAATAATTCTTGTCTGACAGCTTATCCTCAAAGTATTTTTCCCCATCAAAAATGATGCCTAAGCACATTCAATGGTACCAGTTTATGCACAAAATACCAATTAATTCTCAATGGTTTGAATTTTAAAACTACCCACTATGGCCTTAATAATAAAAAATATGAAGATGTGTCAGCTTCGTGGGGGGGGGGGGGGGTCGTCAGCTTCTGGTTCCTTTACCCTACATGATTATTGTATAATATAATTATATTATATCTATATTCTGAGATTTTTTGATGAGAGTAATATGTAAGAGTGGTTGACCGGTGGGGGGGGGGGGGGGGGGAAATCAACTCTAGTTACGCCACTGCTCTATATAGTCTTGGATTTCTCGTTCCATAACGATCTGCATTGTTAATATCAACTTTTTATTGTAAATTCAACAACTTGCAGTCAATTTTAATTGTGAATAAATAATATTTTTGCTCAATTTTGGCCCGTGTATGAGATATTATTAAATATCGAATACATAAATAATTATACATACAAGGTGATTCTCCAGTATGAAAACTGCTTTATATTGTGCAACTGAGACGTTCTTGGCAAAAGAAGCTCATGTGGATCTGCATAGTTTTAAAAATCCAACTTTTTGCTGGGTTTTGAAATGTTTGCCATATTGGACGGTGGTCATATGACACATCATTCCAGTGTGAAATTTCAAGAAAAAATCAATGGCATGAACCGTTTTTCAATAGATGCCTTTGTTTTGAATTTATAAGCATTTAAAATAGGTACTTTTTTTTAAATTGTGTCAGCAATGAAAAATGTAAAACGCACTGCATAATAGTTATTTATGTATTAAGAGCGTGAAGCGCGACTTTATCGCTCGAGCCAAAACATTTACTGCGCGACGCATAGCGGAGCGCAGTAATTTTGCGAGAGCGATAAAGAAGCTTCACGCGCGAATTGCATACAATATTTTTCCTACAACTGCAGTTCTGGATTCCAACACAATAAAAGTTTGTAGTTTGTAACATCACAGATCATGCGCGGATTTGGTTAGTGTTCGACTTTTTTGAGGTTATGTGAATTTCATGGATTCCATGATCCACCAATGAGAAGACATCAAAATCAAAACAGAAGCGTAAAGAAAACAGCTGGCGAGCGTAAAGTACTTTACCGCTTGCGGAGCAGTAAAGAGGTATTTTACAATTAGTTTTCAGTACGTAAAGAACAACTTTACGAGCAGCTGTAGGAAAAACATTTTATTGAATTCTTCATTCATAAAATTATCTAATAACTAAAGTTCAACTCATTCTTGATAATATCAACATCATAAAACATTTTTTCCATCTTTTTTTGTAATGATAACTACTGGCTGATATTAACACTGGTAGCTGAATTGTGGTTATTGAAAAATAAACATAGCCATTTATTTACTTATTAATTATCAAGTCTCACCACCATTTAAACTGAGTAATTAGATAATTTTTGAATAATTCAATAAAATGCTCTATGCAGTGCGTTCCACCTTTTTTTCTTGCTAACAATTTTCCCAAAATTGTCAATTTAAAAGTTTATAAATAAAAAACAAAGGCATCTATTGAAAACCTGTTACAGCATTGTATTTTTCTTCAAATTTCACACTGAAATGATGTGTTTTATGACCACAGTCCCATTTAAGAAAATAACTTTGAATCCAATATGGCGGATCCAAGATGGTGGACTAAAATTTCAAAACCAGCAAAAAGTTGAAAGTTAGTTCGAAGTTACTGACAATTGAACAAACTGACAAATTTACTTGAACAGAATTTATTAATTTCGAATTCCTCTAATTGCTATTAGTTTATACTGAAGACTTCCGCAATGGCGGATATTGACAGCAGTATTTAATAGCTGATGGAAATCGATGAATGCTACTGTACAAAAATATCAGTCATCACCGGGAATCGAACCACGGACCTCCCAATTGCCGGTCGGGCGCCTTATTCGTCGATTTCCATCAGCTATTAAATACTGCTGTCAATATCCGCCATTGCGGAAGTCTTCAGTATAAACTAATAGCAATTAGAGGAATTCGAAATTAATAAATTCTGTTTAAGTAAATTTGTCAGTTTGTTCAATTGTCAGTAACTTTGAACTAACTCGTGAGATACGAGCCGATATGGCCAAGTTAAAAATAAATGCTGCTGTGCAGAAAGGTCTCCATGGTCTAGTGGTTAAGGCGCCCGACCGGAAATTGGGAGGTCCGTGGTTCGATTCCCGGTGGTGACTGATATTTTTGTACAGTAGCATTCATCGATTTCCATCAGCTATTAAATACTGCTGTCAATATCCGCCATTGCGGAAGTCTTCAGTATAAACTAATAGCAATTAGAGGAATTCGAAATTAATAAATTCTGAAAAAGTTGAATTTTTAAAACTATGCAGATCTGCATGAGCTCCTTTCACCAGGAACGTGCGTCTAAGTTACGCAATATAAAGCCGTTTCCATACTTAAAAATCACCCTGTGTAAAATTGAACGAGCGAAGCGAGTTCTTCCTTTTGACTTGAGGCTCGAGGCGTTGTGTGTTTGTTTGTATGTTCCACGATAACTTTCGAACGCCTTTATCAATCAACTTCAAATTTGAAACACAGATTCCTGGTATCTTTAGACATGTCAAGTTCGTTTGCCAATAAAATTAACCGACTCTTTCATCCTTTTTGAGGCGAAACAAAAAGATAGGTTCTCACCCCTTCATTAATATATCTAGGCCTATATATTTCTATATTTAAGAAAATAGTTGTTTTCACCATTATGGAATTCGCAGTAGATTTCAAAATATATTTTGAGCTCTCTTCAGCTGTAGGTGAATAAATGCGATCAGGCTTTTTATAGGATCTCTATAAGCTGATATACTAATTGCATTGCACTGATATATGGATATATAAACAGCTGTTTTTCATGTGGTGAATATATCTTCTCCATAGATTTATACACTAATTCCATTGCCTGATATATAGGTATATGAGTATGGTAGGTCTTTTTTGTGGAAAATAAATCTGTGTATCAGAGCAACGATGAACCTGAACTTCAAGTGATAGATGTCTTGTAAATTTTATCGAAAACTAGCTGGCCCGACGCGCGTTGCCTCACACTGAAGTTACATTTCAAATTTCAACCTTCTAGGACTATTAGGGTAGAAAGCTATAGGTTTTTGATTTTATTATTCGCCACCTCCTACTGTTGAGACTACATTTAAAACTTCTAGCTGCATTGGTTAAGAGATGTCATCAACCCGGCATAATTGCATTTCATCATACCCAGTCATATGTTTCCTACGTACTGCACTGCAATGCTCCGACTGCACGGTAGCCTACATGCAAAGTCTTTGCGTTCCAGACAGCGTAAATAACCCCGCTAAGGGGCCTGCCATATGATTAAAAACTGTTGACTTCTATCAGCTGTTCCTTTAAGCTGTTTGGCCGGCAAGTTCAGTAGGTTGGGTCTGTAAAATGGATTAATTAATAATAATTATTAGCCCCCCTATTAAAATTTTTGGTCAGAAACCATCCCCAATATTCACACAACATATTCCCAAATTTTCATGCAAATCTGTCAAGTAGTTTTGAAGTCTATAGGGAATATACATACATACATACATAAAGACAGACATTCATTTTTATATAATATAGAAGTATCTTCAAAACAGCTGTTTTCCATTACTGCCTTCCCCTACGATAAGCTTCCCAAATGAGGTGATTGCAAGCGAGTTCTCCTGCCTGTTGGGCTCACTAGTGTAAACAAAATTGCACTGACACAATGCTTAATTGCTTAAAGTACACGTTCCTCTTTGTTTAAGTTCCTTAACAGTATTATTTTTATATAGCTACAATATTTTCACAATTCAGAGTTTTTCAATCAATAGTATTATTTTTTTTGGAGATTACATCTTGGAGATTTCAGTTAAGGAGTATAATACAAGGCAGACTAACAATTATCATACAATCTTATACACTAGTTACCATGATTACTATATCAATAAAATGAGTTGAGATGAGACTTAATTTTGATGTTAAAGGAACTTTTCCACCCTATAAAAAGTTTTATTAACTAAATATTGTTTCAATTGTTTTGTTTTGATGAATTACTCCATACTGAGATAGCATACCTGATATGTGACATTAAGAGAGCTGTAGTAAGTAACTTTTTTGTCATATTTAATCTAGCAAGCTGTCACAGGACAAATACTCCAGATGAAATTTTACAACATATTTCTCAATGTGTCCCAGGTCAATCGTCTATCCAACAAAACTCCTAGAAATGCAATGTTTTCTTCCTGGCCTCGTTGATTATCGTTTACAAACACGTTTATAGCTTTATCTTTATTTTTATTATGTTTGTTTTTGAATTGAAGGTATTGACATTTTTTACAATTCATTGTTTATTTCAACTGATTTAAGAATATTGGACTTGAATTATGCATCAAATATACTTGATAGTAATGAATAATAAGACGAAATTGTCACAACCACATTTATTAAAAGTTCGAGAAAGTAGTTTCGGTTGTTACACCATTATCAATCTCAATCAACCAGTTTGATTGAGATTGATAATGGTGTAACAACCGAAACTAGTTTCTCGAACTTTTAATAAATGTGGTTGTGACAATTTCGTCTTATTATTCATTATGGATACCTTCCACAATATCACCTTCGCCATTACTAAGAAAGATACTTGATAGTATCTAACATGTAATAGTCATAATTTTTATCTCTATTATCTTTTCATCCAGGTGACAAGCAGAATTAATCCAGCTGTTTCCAGTAATTGGAAAGAGATGCCTTCAAAAACTCTTCGCCTAAAAGTCTTATTTGTGCTAAAATAGGTTGTTGATTCTAAACACAAATAGTCAACACACTTCATAGGTTGAGACAGGAAGGATCAACAAGTATCAAAATTAATAGCTATTGTGTTATAATTTAGGAAGTGTATTTTATAGTTTTGGTAATTGTGCCGCAGATGTTAGCAAATAAAAAATCACTTGAAACTTCACCAAGTTGTAGTATTATGTCTCCTGATCACAATTATCAAGTTTTTAAGTGTCGGTCTCAATTAAATAATTAATTATTCAATTTTGAAAACCTACCTTTCGATCAAAGCCCCAAAATGACTACCTTCAGCAATTAACTTTAATTGAGTGTTTAGAATGCATGAATCTTTGCAACACAATAATTTGCATTTTAATTTATTAATTATTTACTCATGCAATTTATCTACTTAATAATAAAGGCATTTTCAATTTGTTCCAAAATCTCATCACTTGATGCATTACATAACCTGTAGCCAGCTAGCCACAGGGCCACAGCCTCGGTTTTAGGCTTTTGGATGTGCAAAGCCTGCAAACATTTCGCGCATGCGCAGAAGCGTAGTCTGCGTGAATGAAACAAAGTTTTTTTTTGTAGATTACGTCTTGGAGACTCCAGTTAAGGAGTATAAGACAAGTCAGATCAACAATATTATACACTAGATACCATAATTACTTCAATTAGTTGAGATGAGGCTTAATTTTGATGTGAAAGGAACTCCTTGTACACTATAAAAAGCTTTATCAACTAAATATTTCTTCAATTGTTTTTTAAATATTTCTATATTTTCAAGACTCTTCAAAAACTGCGGTAGCTTGTTGTAGAATTTCCTACCAATATAACTAGGTTTTTGTTTGAATAAGCTACTATTGTGACTCACCAAGTGATAATCTCCTCGGCTTCTTGTATTATAATCATGTACATCAAGATTTTGGTTAATATCATTCGTTTTTACATATAAAGTAGCTTCATACACATATAAGCAGGGTACAGTTAGGAGACCAAGTCTCTTGAACAACGGCCTACATGAATCTAATCTATTTACTCTTTCTATACACCTAACCGCTTTCTTTTGGATCTTAAACACCCTATCAAGATTTTGTTTTGATGAATTACCCCATACTAAGATAGCATACCTAATATGTGACAGTAAGAGCACATGGTAAGCTGTAAAAAGTAACTTTTTGTCATTCAATCTAGCGAGCTGTCGCAGGACAAATACCCCAGATGAAATTTTACTACATATTTTCTCAATGTATGGAGTCCAGGTCAATCGTCTATCCAACGTAACTCCTAGAAATGCAATTTTTTCTTCCTGGTCTAATTGATTATCGTTTACAAACACGTTTATAGCCCTATCTTCATTAAATTAAGTGGAATGGAAACTGGAATGGACCTGCTTAACCAAACCTTTCCTAACCTGGCTAGATGTGACTGAACCACCTTTGAAATTCCTTTAAATATTTACCTTTAAACCTTTTAAATATTTACAGAGGTGGTTCAGTCACATCTAGCCAGGTTAGGAAAGGTTTGGTTATGCAGTTCTATTCCAGTTTCCACTGATGTTCTGATGTAGATGGCACTGATATAATCCATTGGCACTAATCCTTGATGGCACTCCATTGCTCTAACTATCTGTTCGTCTATGATGTTATGCTTAAGGCTTTTCAGAGCCGTATTTATGTTCAAAAGGTGAGTTTTTAATATTGAATAATTAATTATTTAATTGAGACCGACACTTAAAAACTTGATAATTGTGATCAGGAGACATAATACTACAATTTGGTGAAGGTTTCAAGTGATTTTTTATTTGCTAACATCTGCGGCACAATTACCATAGTTTTGAATTATTTGTGTATTTTATATTACAAATTATGTGTATAGGCTATTATCATTTGATCAAAATGTAAACATAATCTATGCTTACAAATATTTGGACTTCTGTAAAAATTTAGTAATAGAGACAGTTTTGGGCTAAAAGCCTGTTGTTTCTTTACAATATGTTGTATTTTGACTGTGTCATAAAATGAAATGAATAAATAAGCTAAGCGTCATTTATGGTTTGGCTTCACTGTTCATCAAAAAGTCGTTTGAACAAAATCGTACACTGTTTCAGAAACAAAGGAGTAAGAAATATTTATTGAAGGAAAAACGAAGAAATACAAAGAAAATACAAGTATATCGAACGCAATAAATAACTGAACTTGTATACGGGAATCTTGAATGTTTTCAGTTTATACCAGAGTATATCAATTATTGCTTCTGTTCTGTTCCATCAGAAAAAGGTTTCCCATTTTTTATTGAAACCATTTCATCTTCATTATTTTTTGTCTTCATCAAAGAATATTTTGATTATTTATCTCCATCTCATTTCTATTACATCATTCACCCCCATTCATACTTTACAATGGTAAATTAATTCACTTCAGGAGTGAATAATTGAAAATCAGATTTATTACATGGAAATACAGTATAATTACAACAATATGCATGACATAATTGATCAAAGTATCCTTTTTCAAAAATTCTCATTCCACAATAAAGCTGTGTCAGGGCTATGAGTCTAGTATCACTTAAAAATTTCCAAAATATAAATTTGATGAGATATTTATGTTGATATAGAATAATCATCAATTATATTATTATGTATTCATGATTTTCCATCTTTGCTGATGAAGGCCAGGTGAATTATTATATAATAAAATTCAATAATTTTGTAAGCATTTTTGTACATTCACTTTTGGGTCATAACAAACATTTATTATTTTTATGTATTGATTAATGTACTGTATTTATTCTATAGAATCAAAATACTCAATTTGATTTTCTAATGTAAGTAAATGAATCTATTCAATAATGTGTTAGTATTCCACTAATGTTCAAATGCTTCCACTTGATTATATTTCTTAATAAATTAATATTCAGTAGTAATGAATCCATAAATTACAACTATGTTTTTGAAATTATGTTTCAATTATGAAACATAAATTACAAAGTATGAATACTGTTCATCCTTTCTGTCTCAAATATGTGGACATTATATTGATTAACCATTAATTTCTCAAATGTGTTCTGAATACTTGAATGTGAATACTTTAATGTATTCATGGTAATAAAAACGTTAAATGATTTTAATACATTTATATCATCAAAATTATTGGTTTTTAAACATCTACTAATGTAAAACTCTAGTCATAAGATAAAACGGTATTACCTAATTTAACAAAAAATATTCTAATGAAATGTTATGAATATTCATATCTATTGTGAGTATGATGTTCGTTACCTACTTGATATTACATGTAATAAGATTGTATTAATATGATGAAATTAAAGTGTACTAATAATAAAAGTAGAGATTTTTTGTACAGAATGTCCCGCATGAAGTGTGAACCCAAGGTTCTACATCAAATGTCCAGTAAACATTAACTTTATTGAGCTTTTTTCCAATAATATTAATAAATTTAAGTTTTCAAAATACGCCTGCGTCCTGCAGATAAATGCTCGATAACTCAAAAACCAATTTTGGGTGGAAGCACTCTGAAGACACTATTTAAAAGTTAAGAAATCTTTGCAGAAGATCAATCTACTTCCATTGTAAAAGCACATCATTTACGATAACTTTTATCAACGGCCAAATTTCAAAAACGTTGATTTTCCAATTTCGTGCTAGTTATTCAAAATGATTTTTAATGGATATTTTTGAGTGGATTGTAATTAACTTATTACATGAAGAACAGCTCCAATTCATAAGCTTTCAGATGAGTTCGGGATCATTTGCATTGCTACATGACATAAGTTCGTGAAGTGTGATTGAGATCAACTAAGGAAAAATAAGGGAATTTTTGGCCATTTTCATTGTTCTAGTGAGAAAACTCACGAACGAATCAAGTTATTGTATTAAAATGTGAAATAGATTCATGAAACTCACAATAAATTTGGTAGTGATAGCTGAGTGCCGTAGCAGGTATCTGTCCAATCAGAGATAAGCTACGAAGCTCCTGGGCGCTCTTTGTAAGGGTGACCGTTTGGATTGGCCAGCAAAAAAGACTCTGTTCTCTGCTGTATAATCACACTTTCTGGTGGTTTGTAACCCACCTAAAACTATAGGTTCAACTCATCAATTACCATCATCCAATTCATTACTCACGCACAGGTCTCAGACCCATGTGGGCTTAATCCCCCCCCAAAAAATGAGAGTATACATTTTAGAAACAAATTTTTCAAAATGGTGACTAAATCTTTCAAGTTTTTACTCAAGATCTGTTGCTTTTATCAGGAATTTATTTGATACTAGCAGCTACCCGTCCTTCGTACGGATTATGTTTAGAAATACGACTAAATATGTTTTGGCTTTTTTGATAGCAACGATCATGAAGTTGTTAGCAGCTTAAGCTGGGCATTCACGTTCCAACTTGCAGTACCACTTGCAGTACTGCTAGTAGTACTGCTAGATGGATAGTCGACTCCACTCACGCTCCTACTTACAATCCAACTTTATTCCTAATCAGCTGTGAACGTAGCTCTTGAGCCGAAAAATGTAACCGAAGTTGCCCGATGTTACCCGAACTTACCCGAAGGTCATGCACTGACTGAGATAAGATGGACGACTTTGATCCGACTGCCCCACACACGCTCCAACACCGTCGACATTCGTAAGTCGTCCCTCTAGTGGTCCATCTACAATTCCAACCATCCAACAAGCCCATTCACGTTCCGTTTTCAGATCCAACCTTGAAGGTTGAACTGCAAGTGGTACTGCAAATTGGAACGTGAATGCCCCGCTTTAGTAAACAACTCAGTGACAGTTATCAGTTATTTGAGAACAGCTGATTGATATATATCATCATAAATTACGTGATTTGTTGTTGTTCTTATGTGGTAATAATAGTGCTACCTGGCGAATTCCCAAGAGCCTAGCACAAACCGCACCTTCCTAAAATGTTAATTTTTGTTTTGATAAATTGAAATTAGAAAATTTTGTTTTTTTTCAACAAAGAAATAATTGATAAAACATAAGATGAGCTTTGATTCACCAGACATATGTTTCCTAAAAGACTGCAATGCTCCGACTAGGCCTACACAAGTCTGCAGACAGCGTAAATAACACCGCGAAGGGCCCACCATTTATATTTGAGAACAGCTGATTGATATATCATGATAAATTACGTGATTTGTTCTTATTCTTCTTTTTTAGTAGTCAACCCTGTGTTTGGTTTGCAGCAGCTCGCCATTCCATCCTATTCTCCGCCTTTCTCTTGAGGTCCACATACGATGCACATCCCATATGTCTCTTATGATCTGAGGCAAGAAAGACAGCCTTGGTCTTCGACGTGGGTTTCTTCCTTCAATCATGCCCTCCATTATGTCTTTCACGATGTGATGGTCTTGGCGTAATATGTGCCCTATCAGTCTATCTCTTCTTGTTTGAATGCTGTTCCATAAGCGTCTCTTTTCTCCAGCTCTTCTAAAAACCTCCTCATTGGTCATTCTATCCATCCAGCGTACTTTCAAAATTCTTCGGTAACACCAAGTTTCAAACGCTTCCAATCTCTTCCTTTCCCTCTCTCCAACTGTCCATGATTCACATCCATATAGTGCCACACTCCAGACATAATATACCTTTAAGAATTTTTTTCTTATCTCTATATTAATATTCTTGTTGGTAAGCATGTTTCTTTTCAAGTTAAAGGCTATTTTGGCTTGATGTATCCTGCTTATTATTTCTTGTCTGCTTCTGCCATCAACTGTAATTTTGCTTCCAAGGTATGTGAACTCTTTTACTTCCTCTAGTTCTTTGTCCCCAATTGCTTTATGCAGGTTTTGTTGTGGTCTATCATCTGTGCTGCATTTCATCAACTTGGTTTTCTTTATATTTATTTTCATATGGTACTGCTCCCGAAGAACTCTGTCCATTTCATTAAGGATGTTTGCTAGGTCATCTTCTTTTTCAGTCACAACAGCAATGTCGTCTGCATATCTCAACATATCAATCCTCTTTCCCCCAACTCTTATTCCCACTTCTATCCGTTCTCTTCTCTCTTCCACAGCTTCTTGAATATATACATTGAATATAATGGGGGAGAGAGCACAGCCTTGTCTGACACCTTTTCTGATATGAGCTTCCTGTGAGGTCTTGATCACTGCTACCTCATTTTTATACAGGATATGTATTATTCTTCTGTCTCTGTATTTCAGGCCAGCCTTTATTGCTAATATTTTGAACATCACTTCTCATTCTTATGTGGTAATAAAACTTGGAAGAAATGTATCCAAAATCGCACAATACTTGGTTTTTAAACGTTTATTACTCTGTTAAAAAAAAGTTTATTTTGTTTTTTATAGCTAAAGACATTATCAATAATGTTTCCAATACTGTTCAATAACTAAAATCCCGATCGATGCTTTCGTTTTTGAGGAGAAGGCCGCGTAAAATGCCTTTGGGGCCGTGACAGACAGACAGACAGACAGAAAGTGATATAAGACTATTTTCGGCTTATTTGATGTATAAAACGTAAAAATAACCAAAAAATATATAATTCTGATAAATGTACAGACAAAACTCTAGTTTTATTTATATAGACAAAATATTGAGATTTTCATGGTAAACAAAATGATATCTAATTCATGAAAATCGGATATCAATATCCGAAATACGGCTGCAAATCCCAGCCTTCCCTGCTGTTTTTCTTCCTCTAAGATCTCTAATAAAATTACTGATGGTAAGTTGAAGTTTTCTTGTCATATCTCGGTTATCTATCTTCCAGTTTTAGCAAATTTATTGTTGGAAATTGAAATCATTTAGAACCTTATTGGGTTAACGGGGTTCACACGATATGCAGGATATCCTGTCCTTTTGTGTGACACTTAAATTCATTAACCTCTTGTGTTTGGTTTTGATGGCTGTAGTGAATTTAGTTTTTTTTTGTGACATGGTTAATTTTGTTTTTTTTTTTTTTTTTTGAGGGGTTTGTGATGCCTCAAGCCCACTTTGGCTAGGTGCCTGTCTTAGATGAGTCTTAGACTCATCTGATGATGTGAGCTGCATCGAAATAAGAAAAAATATGCCTATATTTTGTTATAAAGTATATATTGAAAACTGTTCTATCTATATAAATAAAATTAGAGTTTTGTCTGTACATTTATCAGAATTGTATATTTTTTGGTTATTTTTACGTTTTATACATTAAATAAGCCGAAAATAGTCTTATCTCACTTTCTGTCTGTCTGTCTGTTAGTCTGTCTGTCTGTCACGGCCCCAAAGGCATTTTACGCGGCCTTCTCCTCAAAAACGAGAGCATCGATCGGGATTTTAGTTATTGAACAGTATTGAAAACATTATTGACAATGTCTTTAGCTATAAACTAAATTAACTTTTTTTTTAACAGAATAAACGTTTAAAAACCAAGTATTGTGCGATTTTGGATACATTTCTTCTAAGTTTTATTACCACATAAGAACAAATCACATAATTTATCATGATATATCAATCAGCTGTTCTCAAAAAATATTCTCTCCGATACCTGCCACTGAATTGCTCACGTTTTAAGTTGTTTACTAAGGGCCCGTTCACACGATACAGTTTTTGTACGGTACAGTAAATTTGCTGTATCAGTTATTTTGCAGTGCTTTCGTTTGCATGTACATTTCATATTGTATGTTCACACAATACTGCTTCGACTGGATCCAGTAAAAAAAGCTGTTCTAGCCGATTTCTACATTCGGTTTTGTCTTCGAAAACTGTATCGCTATAATCAGCTGTACCGCAAAATAACTATCCGTATCCGGTGGCACATGTATTGTACCGGAAATGGATGTTCAAACGATACGCTTATTACGCAGGAAGCAGTCTTCAGATCGTCAGCATTGATCTTCTTCATTGATATTCTTCAGCATTGATCTTCTTATTAGTAAATTCCAGTGTCCAGAAGTGGAAGATATTAATTGTGAAAATTTAATTTCTCTAATATATGAGAGACCTGCCTTGTGAGACAAGACTTAAGATTAATATAAAAATAAAGTGAGAAAAATGTGTGGAATATTGAAACCAGAATTTGCGTACTTTGATCAAAATATAAGAGAAACCTTCAGTAAGAAACTTATTTAAAAAAATCGTACACAAATAAAAAAAAATCCTAGACTGGAATAAATAAAACTGAACTGGAAGCGCAATGGAAGAAGGAGGAGAGCACAGCAATAAGCAGCAAAGCCGGACCGTGTGAACATCACAGTACAGTTGACGCCGTACAGTAAAAAAACCGTACCACAAAAAAACTGTAACGTCTGAACGGGGCCTAAGCTGCTAACAACTTCATGATCGTTGCTATCAAAAAAGCCGAAACATATTTAGTCTTATTTCTTACATAATCCGTACGAAGGACGGGCTCAAGAGCTAGTTGCATGAATAAAGTTGTCCATCATCGTATTGTAGTGGTATGAGTACCTCACTGCTACTGTCTATCTGATCTAGGGTTCGATTCCTGTTCTAGCTTGGCATTTTCTCAACATTATGCATGGGGTCTGTTGTAGAACCCCCTACTGGGGTCTGTTGTAGAACATTATTGCGAATGACGATTCACAAATTAGCCTATAATAATTGCCACAGGTTGTGCGCCCATTTAGGGCCGGTGGGGCTGAGCCCCACCAATAATTCCGCAAAAGAAAGAAATATTAGTTCATTAAGATAAACACTGAATAAATAGGAAAACAGCGCATGAATTTGTAAGGCAAGGATATTAATTTGCGAGTAGCCGTGGTCTGGACCGGTTGGGCTGATTTCCCTGGCAATACAGAGCTTGTACATTGGCTCTACAGACGGGTGACGTCAGCTGGCAGCTCTCCCACTTTCCAGCGCCATATGCTCAAGGCAATTGAAGTTTGGGCTCAGCCCAAATTTCAGTAGTAATTACATTGGCCAGTGGCTCCGTTCCCCAGTTCGCGCTCCGCCGGAAGAGGGCGTAATACGTTGTCTTGACAACACCCATATGGAAAGTAAACTATTAATAGCATTATTTAAACTTATTATTTACTACTTACTTTTTATTAATAAGAAAACATAAACAATGAATTTTAATCATATGGACAGTTTACTTTGCACAAAGTTTTCGACAGTGCCATTGGAGGTAAAAAACAAATCAAAGATTTATAGGCACACATCAGCCCAAAGATTTTAAGCTTGTTGCAACATACGCAAAGCAAAACAGAGACTTTTGTACCTCTTGGTTCAATAAAGAGGTGTGGTTAACTCCAAGCATTGAAAAACTAGCTTTATCTTGTTTTTATTGTTTATGTTCTGTTAATAAGGGAAATGATGATCTTTGGACAAAAACTGGCTGTAAGGATCTCAAACACTTGAACGAGAAAATTAAAAAACACGTGAAAAATAACACTTATTTAACCAATGCAATTAAATATCCAGCCAAAGAACGCATGACAGTGGTGAGATTGTTATTACTTCAATACTTGAATTTATTGGAGATGTTAGAGGGATGCATTTCACTTATGAAAAGAAGCTTCGTCAGCCTGACGTTTAGTTCATTGACCTATCCTCTACACTCCTCTTGACTGTGTTAAAATAATCACTGACACAGGAACACTCAAAAACTGTACTGAACAGTAATTATTGCCGGTATCTTTTATTATCCATTTCTTTTTTCTTACCAAGAAAGACAATACTAGCCTATACCGTAAATCCTGATTTCTTTTACAAATTGGCCATTCCAACATAAGTTTTATAACTTTTCTGTTGGGAATAGACAGTACCGTTTCAACAGATGATTTGAAAAAATCCAAGGATTCGTCTTGAATACTGGTTGGTCTTGACAATATTCTGACTGAAATAGCCCTCACGACCAACCCACAGGTGTATTAAAAATTAGCCCCACCAGTGAAAAACTTGATGTGCCGCTACTGATAATTGCAATTCACAGATGAAAACACCCATACGATTTCACAGTAACTAGAAAGACAAATACAGTCAATGCAGTATGTACTAGTAATAAATATAGGCTTGTAGGTGCATGATATAATTTATTAATTTCAGATTCCTCAGAATGCTAATTGATTTTAATTTGTATAACTATACTCTGTTCATGGAAAGGGAAGACAATGTACACAACAATGCGTGTGCGAGAGTGTATCTTTGAACAAGACCGATTCACAGTAGCCGATTCATAATTAACTACAGAAATAAAATTAACACGAATTATATAAGTGAACCGGTAACTGTGGCAGCGAATGTGATACTAAACTCAGTGTGAACTAGTAGAAATTAATCGATCGGTCTCAGCTGATATGAGTCATCAATCACACAATCACAAACGTTTGTTTTGGTTTATCTCTCGTTTGCATGAATAGAGTATAGTGAGTCCAACGAGCTGAAGAACTCACTTGTAAACAACTAATTTTGGAAAAGGAAACTCATTTCTATTTCATCCTAGGGGAAGATGGTAACGAAAAACGGCTCTTTTGAATATTCACAAGACATCTTGAAGTTCAAGTTCTCTGATACACAGATATTATATTATAATGGCAATGGGATAGTGAATTATTATGTATATATTTTAGTGTAGATATATTTCCCACATCAAAAACAGCTGTTTATATATCCATTCATCAGGGTATACAAAATAAGTATATCTATAAAAAAAACCTGTATTGAGGTGTTATTTTGAAAAGATGCTGATCACATTTATTTACCTACAGCTGATGATAACTCAAAAATAATTTTTTAATTCCATATGGTGAAAACAACTATTTTCTATATATCGTAATATATTAATATATTAATGAAGGGCTGAAAACCTATCCTTTTTATTCGCCTCAAAAAGGATGAAGGAGTGCGTCAATTTCATTGGCAAACAAACTTGATCTGTATAAAGCTTCCAAGAATATGTTTTTAAAATTTGAAGTTGATTGGTCAAAGCGTTTGAAAATTATCGTCGAACATACAGAAAAAGCCGCAAGACTCGAGTCAAAACTAAGAACTCGCTACACTCGTGGGCTCGTTCAATTATGTAAATTTGGCAGTTTGTAATATTGTCAATTCCTTTAAATCCCAGCTTTCAGCAGGGCCAATAGGTGGCACTGAATGTTCTCATACCTGAATGAGTACTTTATAATGCATCCGATTCCATTCTGTTAAATATTAGTTCATCTATCATAACTTTCGCTTGTGTGTGCTTCTTAATTTTTCTGTATATCACAAAAATTGCGACAATGTGGGAGCTGAGTTCTATTTGCCAAAGAAGTGAGACACTTTGATATGTAATTGTGTAATAATTATATTGATAGAGAATAAGTTGAAAGTCAAGGTAACATAACGTACAGTACTACACTAATATTCTAGAATAAATATGAAAATATGGGTACAATATACAAGCGAAAACAATTGAAAAACAATTTATTTCAAAAAAATCATAAAACAACATTAAAAACCAATGATAAAACACAGAAAAATGTTGGATTGAGATAGTTATTACTATCTCTGATTCAAATTCACACAATTAATAATAACACCAAAAAATCCCCACACATTTTTAAAAAGTTTTTTAACAATTTATTATAACACCCAAAACTCCCAATACCTATTATTAAAAAAAAATTATGAACAGATAAAGAACTCCTCTCAGCACACTATCATAATTGAGTGGTACAGAACTTGTCCAAAAACAAATAACTTTTTGTTTTCCAAATAATTTCCATATAAGCAGGAAGCGAATCGTCCCCCTTTTCTCATTACAACATCCAGCCGTAGAGACGATTCTGAAAAAAAATAATTGATTTTTTCAGCAATCTAAAATGGAACCACAATGCAATCCTCACTATTAAACACTGTCTGCAGGCCGCTTACAAAAACACTAATCAAAGAAAACATAGACCCGAGATCAGTTTTTGGTTTGAGATTGGCATTGCAGAAAGACCGATCAGTTGTTGATGAACGAGTTTGGTCTGACAAGAGATGTTGGAGAAAATTAAATTTTGTAGCACTGTAATATTTTATACAGAAAAGTGTTCTTATATGAAAATAAGAGGTAAAATTCAATTGATGTTAATGAATATCAAGATTCAAGACTAATTTCTTCAACCATTAGACTCTACCAATACCTCCTAGATGTACAGAAGGCCCAATCGCTCTCGATTTTAACAGCGATGACGTATTTTTTCAAGGCTTGCGTCTGCCATTTTACAGCCAGACCCAGATTGCGAGATATGAACTCAACCAGTTTCGTTGATCAATAACACTATTTTCGAGAACACTATTTTCTAAAATCAATAACAGTGAAATTGTGAAATACTCTACTAATCGTTTAATAGCCATTGAAATATTATAACTTTGAAATAAAATGTATTTTCTGTGCAACATTGTTCGTTGAAGTTCAAGTGTTATAAGATACATGCCACCCTAACCTATCCCTTTTCAGTTCAATGTTTTCGTAGATTGAATATTCATTTTAATTTATTACAAATTTAACGATGAATGAGCAGTATTTGAAATTTAATTCTGCTGTTGCTTCTTCTTACATAGTATTGTCTTGAGATTCAAGCGAGTGTAGAACATCAATCTATAAGCATTGTTGCTTATTATCGAAAATGGATGATTATCTTTAATGTGAAATTTTGCTAAGGAATTAATAGATAACAATATTTTCCACATATGACCAGTGGATCTTTTCAGTTTTGTGAAGATTTACCCGAAAATGTTGACTAGATTAGTACGGTAGTAGTTGAAAGTTTAGCCAATTTGGTTGCAATAGAAATTGCAATTTCTGATTCAGGATTTAGCACCACCAAGTTTAAAAATGTATGTAATACTTTCTAATGTTTAAAGTCCAGTGCAAATAATAGGAACATGCATGTGCTGCATTAATATTTGTGAAACGCAATGGATAACATGAAAGTGGAAAATGTAATCAATAAATCTAAAGAAGATAACAAATTATAGGCTTCACCATCACTTCCATATGCTGTTTCACTCACGTAATGTTTCACAAAAAGTAATACAAAACATGCTAAGTTCCCATTATTGTACTGGACATCAGCATTTACATATGCTGTGCATAAACAAAATATAAGTTTTAATGATGCATATGACCAGTGGCATAGCATTAGAACCAGGGTGCACACTCGTCATGCAGAGATAAACACTAAACATTGACCACTACCATGTTTTAGTAGCTTTTTATCATGATTTAGTAGCTAATAATCATTGATTTCAAATTCTCTTTTTATCATGTGTGTTTGTTATTAAAGATAAGATGCCCAATAAGCTCTGTGTGTCTTCTTGCAATCCAACAATGTCAATGAACCAAAGCTTCAAGTTTAGCTTTTCAAAGGACAGCGAATGAAAAACAGTGAATATCTTTCATTCCTCAAAAAGATATTCAACCACCATAAATTCAGAAGTTTGCATTGTTCATTTTTCAAAGGCAGATATTATTACTAGTGAGACAGTTCATGATTCAAGATCATGGTGAAAAAACAATAATCATTATAAGTGAATTCAACTACTTTCAGTCAAAATTTTATCAAGAATATGTAGAATTTTACTTACTCTTAAAAATACTACTTATTCTTAATAAAAATTTGACTGCAAGTCGTTGAATTCACTTGAAGAGTTAATAATAATCAATTTAAAAATATACAAAACTGAAATATTCTAGGTTGCACTTCCATATATGTAGTCCCATGAAATAGAATTGACCAAGAGAATATTGATAGTCTATATTTGTATCAAAGCTGAAACTAGCCTATTGCTTCTCTCAGTCGGTTTATTTGACCAGATGACTTCATACGAAAGTGCAGCCTTATTGGTAGGTTAGATTTAGAATATTGGAATAGAGGCTTATAACTTTGAAAAATTCTTTCTTAAATTTCGAAAAAAACGCAATGACAGCATAGGGAAGAGTTGATAATAATTTTGTGAATTACACATTGCTGTGATTTCAAGAATGTGTCATCATTGATTTGCACAAAAAAAGCCTATGTCTACCGGTAAGTTCAACCATCTTTTATAGGAACCTTAAAAGTTTCATTATTTATCTATTACAGTATTACAAAAATTCAAATTTTAGGCCACTTTCTAAATGTCAGACATGAATTTCAACCTCCAAATTAATTATTGATTAGGACCAAACAATATTCACTATACGTAACCTAAAATGATGCACTATGATCAGATTCTATTCTATGCCATCCTATAATTTATTTATAAACTGAGGAAAAAAGTGTTTAATTATATTCCACGAGACAAAAATCAAGGAAGAGACTACTCAATATTATGTATTGATTATTGTGAGAGTTAGTTATTGACAAAACTTTCATAACAACAGCCGATCACGATTGAAATTTAATATGATGAATGTGGTACATGGTACCAACGTTGATCAATTCGAAATAAGAAATACAAAATTATTATTTGAAAATGATTGAGAAATGGATTGATTAAATGTAAAATAAAACAGGATTCTTAGAAATAATTGTCAAAAGGAATATTATTGAACTTAAAACGAAGAATAACATCAGCCATAACAAATACGTAAAACAGGTGATAGACTGATAGCTTGGCCCAGCAGCCTCGATCACCTACATCATCACTCCCAGCGATTGGGCCTTCTGTACATCTAGGAAGTATTGACTCTACATAGCATGACATACCGTAATTCACGAGATAATAATAATATTAATAATAATAATATTAATAATAATAGTAATGTGCCTCCAGTTTTGGCATATACAAAACTGTTAGCCCGGTCTATGGGACTCAGATATGTTATCTGAATCCACATAGATAACTCTCGGTAGGCGCGTCCAGGTCGCGGGGGTGGACACCGCCTGTTGTGGAACAGGGGTGACTAAGTTCTACCGGGGACCCAGTACTCCGGGGTATAACGCAGTCCCCTGCCCAGGGATACGGGTGAAGACCTCAACGGCGGTGAAGGCAGAGCGAGGGGGCATCGCGGTATGGCGGATCCGGCGGACAAGGCAGGCCTTCGTTTTAGGCTTGATAAAAAACACAACTAAAATCCTTTAGCGTCTGTACTAGCATCTAGCGGCTAACGGTCTGCGTCTGTTCCTCAGGTTAGAGGCGGCTGTGTTCAAAAGCTTCAGGACAAAAACCCTGATTCTATTCCCTGGCATGCCAGAAAAATTGAAAGTGAACTATGAGTCGTGGAAGTAAAAACAAAACTACCCCAGGTGGTGAAATCCACCCGCGAGCGGCAACTGGGCATTCGGATTCTGGGGAGCCCAGGCTTACACAAGGATTGAGTGAATCGGAGCACTCTGGGAAAAACCCCACAAAGAACAACTACATTGGAACACTGAACATACAGACCTTAATACAGACAGGAAAACTATTTGCATTGATAGAAGAGTTAAAAAGACAGAAAATAGAAATTCTAGCTGTACACAAAACAAGATTTCCAGACACACAAGTTACTGATTACAATGGATTTAGAATATTTAAAAGTGGGACTGACAGGAAAATCGGCAGAGGAGCCAATATGCTTGGAGTGGCTTTCATAGTAACAAAATCTTCAGTAAAAGCAGAGAAATAAATAACAACAATCAACAACCGATTAATGCTTTTGATATTGAAATGTAAAAATAAAAATTACACTTTTATTAATGTACATGCTGCTACAAATGAGGATAATAGAAAAAGTCCTGATGAAACAAATAAATTTTGGGAAGAACTAGAAGCAGTTATATCCAAAATTCATAAGAATGATGTCAAAGTTTTGTTGGGGGACTTTAATGCCCAAATTGGTCGAGAAAAGAAATATAGGAGAACTGTTGGAGAATATCCTGCCCATAAAATGACCAACAAAAACGGGATGAGATTGGTTCAACTTTGTCAGCTTAATAATTTGAAAATTATGTCAACCTCTTTCAAGAAAAAACCTAGTAGACAGAAAACTTGGCATTCTCCAATACATCAACTAGGAGAATTTCAAATCGATCACATTGCAATCTCTTATGATGTTCAGAAGGAGGTTCGTGATGTACAGGTGAGGAGAGGAGCAAACATAGATTCAGACCACTACTTGACCAGAATTTGAGTGCAATTCACTCCCAGGAAGAAAACACCAAGAACACCCCCAGCAGTCCCTAAATTCAACATAACTAAACTGAAAGAATCTGAGACAATAAATGAATGGGAAAGATCACCTTCAGTAAATTGGCAAGAATTCAAAGAGAAAATCATTAAAGTGTCAAAAGAACAAATTCCGCAAAATAAGAAGCCCAAGCATCCTTGGTGGAATTTATTGTGTGAAAAAGCACTGGAGGACCGCAAGATAGCTTTTGCAATCTATGATTCTAACAGAACTGAAGAGGGGTACAAGATTTCTCTAGATGTTCGTAGAGAATCTAACAAAATTATTAGGCAACAGAAAAGAAAATATTTAAATGAACAATTGAATTCCATAGAAACCGACTTTAAAACCTACAATACTCGGAATTTCTACAAAACCTTTTCCAGTCAAATTAAGGGATACAGTCCTCAAAATATATGCTTCAAAACATCGAATGGAAATCTGGCCTTAACTGATGAAGAAAATTGCCAAGAACTAGCCAATTACTTTGAAAATCTTTTGAATTGTCCAGAACCCACAGAAACATATTGTAAAACTCAATTTAAAACCCCAACACACCCTCTCCTACACCAAGTAATGAAGAAGTTACCAAACACATCAATAAGTTGAAAAATAACAAGGCTCCAGGAGAGGATGGAATTGTTGCTGAGTTTCTAAAAAATTTGGGACCTAGAACCCACCAGGAAATTACGGGAATTATTCAAAATGCATGGATCACCAGTGAGATTCCAGATGACTGGAAATGTGCATTAATCCATCCATTACACAAGAAAGGGGATAAATTATTATTATTATTTATTTTCTACCTGTAGTGTACAGGGCAACAGGTTGTTGGGTTGTGGGAGAGTACAGCTATTGTTCCTAAATCTATCAATGCCCATTGTTGATGACTAGTACGAGAACTGGACCCAACGGTGATTTGTCATCTGAAGAGAGCACGATTTGGAGTAATGTGACAAAATCTCAATAAAGTGACAATGCTTGAGAGTTGATTCTCTGTTAGTGAAGATTGTCAGCGATTCATGATTTGCTTTCAAATAGACATGAGCCTAGAATCTCTTGAAATTTTAGAGGGACTATTTATCAAAATTTTCCCTGGGGAGGACCCCTGGACATCCCTCGCCCTGGGGGTTATGGAATACCCCCCAGCCGCCCCAGGGCCACCAAATCGCTATGCTACTGGATGAAGCTTTTCTTTTTTTGTAAACTATTCTTAGTAGACTATTTTTCTTCTCCTACCTATCCATTCCGAAGAACCTGAAAGTACATTGAAATACTTACAAGTTCCATTGATTACATGAAAGTTTTTGTCTCACAACTCCACAAATTATTCACTCCAAAATGTGTGCTCTATAGTCAACACCAAAAAAAAGACTAAAAATCAACAAATTGGTCAAACTTCCGAACTATTATAGAACAATAGAAAAAGGATGAAGGAAGGAATATTTCCATTTTTACAAACAATAGAACAACCCTTTCCGATTCCATCAACTTTTTGCTTCATCAACCTTCAGGTAGAAAATAAATGTGGACCCACCACAGATCCCGAAGCCATCAATTTTTCTATGAATTTCTAAAGTAAACAAATAAGAATTCTCCCATTTTCTAGACGATTCCATGAAGTTCTGAGTAAACATTTTAAAGATATTTAGATAAACTGCAAGGCAAGGAGAGTATGGGGTAAAGAAAACAATTAGCTTTGACTGGAAGACTTATTGATACAGGCAGATGAATATACTTCTTTCTCCTTTGCCTTGTCCATAACAACATCATAATTTGTTATGGTTCACACTACAAACTACATTGACTGTAATGAGGTAAAGAGATGATCTCAGTCATTGTAGTCAACACTGAATTTGGACACCGAATGGATAATTTACAACATGTGACCGAATTATCCAATAATTAGAAGTGAGACGTTCAATGGCCACACTGTATTAAGTCAGTGTAGGTGAGGCTAATAGTAGGAATATTGATGGATTACAGATAGATAGATTGAAACGTTCAAATTGTTATTACAGTAGATCTAATTGCGTGAAAGTACATAACTTTGTAAAATTCATGTGAAATGTGTTGAATTGAATACCTTCCTCTAGAAAAAAAACATAGTAATACACTACAGTATAAATTATTAGTTTGATCACAAGAGCTACAGTACCTTACACTGATGGTGGCAGCAGCGTTCAGAAACATCCTCTCCCGGATTTACAGGTACCGGTATCGGTTTTGGGTGTGCTTTTTTGTCGTTTAAAACTTCTGCAATTCAAAACAGATTTTGAGAAAACGAATTATTTATTTCATTATCATAATATGTGATTAATGGTACAAGACCGTCTTGTACTTTGAATCATGCCCTATTGTACCTTGAATCATTAATGTTTTCTATTGCGTAATAACAACAATATGTATTGAAAACTATATTTTTCTCATACTTTACACAGGGGTGTACAACCCCTCAAGCCTCATGACGCACTCCCCCCCTCATGAATTTGGCACCAGCCCCCCTATAAATTAGGCACACCCCCAAAAAAGTCGAAAAAATTAACCCCGGATTCTTTCTAAAACTAAAAGGAGATTTATATAGGTACCGGTATTGAAAAAATTCAAACCCTGTCAATAATAAACAAAAGGTTTGTATATTTCTTAAGATTCTTCACATAGGTAACATTTTTTTTGTAAAGGTAAAAAAGAAATATCAATGAAATGAATAGATGAATAAACTTAATTGCAAAATAGCTCAATAAGAATGTGAACCTGAATGGTTTTTAAATAATCAAATATTATTACAAACACATAATAGTCCAATAAAAATCAAATATTTATTTGAGGGATTTTTGCTATGTCAACAAAGCATATTGCACTGAGCCGCGGTGTAGCTTGTGTCTGTGCTACGCGTTATCATTATCACAATAGTAGCGCCATTCCGTGCCCCTCCCTCTTAGCTCTCACGTCTTGCTGAGCTTGAATAATAACTTCCTGTTCTGGGTGATTCACTGTACACCCCATAGCCAGATTTCCCTTCAATAAGAGAGCCGTCTGTGTACCAGACAAGGCTACCTCTCCTGATATAGGGCCCTTCCTCAGACCTCCACTCCTCTCTAGAGCAGAATTTAACAGAAAAAGGTTTAGTGAAAACCATCTCCGTACTCATGACATCTGAAGTCATTTCAAGCACAGGGCTATGAGCAACAGCTTTGGTGATTGTGCAATGGCCTGTTCCAGACAGGCCTTCCCTCCATTGGCCTGCAACTTTCAATCGGTTGTTGTAAGTCATGACTTACCAAACACCGACCAACCGGTCTCATGCAACACATGTCTGAAGCAGGGATGTCTTGTCGCACTGATGTCTCAAGCAGTAAGTCCCCCATTTAATAACATGGGTTGGTTTTCGATAAAAATGCCTCAGACATGACAGCTGTCTTAGACATGATGTCTAAGTGGCTCTACACACTGGTGTCTTAAGACATCTGTCGTGTCATATGGAATTGAATAAGACATGGATGTTTTATGCATGTCTTATGTCTCACGTGCGTTGCAGATGGCTAATTGTTGAGCTCAGTTGTTGATGGCTCACAGCCTCATTGCTCGGGCGATGCACGCTAGTGCGCATGCGCCAGGGCAGTTGTCATAAGTCATGACTTACCAAACACTGACCAACCAGTCTTGTGCGACACATGTCTTAAGACACCAGTGTGTAGAGCCACTAAGACACCAGTGTGTAGAGGCCCTTAGTGAAACAGCTGATACAGATCAATACAAATTTTCCAATTCACTAGAACTGAGAGAATGCATGCCTCAAAGCTGTGTCCCAAACAAGAGTTCTTTATAAGTGAGTAAGCTGAGAATCAGACTTGAAGAATGGCATGATCTTTGACACATGGAAGTGTGATCTCCCGCCTAAGAAAAACTTAAATTTTAATGTCAAATAGTCATTATAAACTTATGATTTTTTATGGTTTCTCCTAATACCTACCTTTCTTCTGCCTACTACCTCCTGAAAATTTTATACCTGTAGCCCCTGTAAATTTTGCTCCAAAGTTTTATGCGTACAGATGAGCAGACCCTATGCATAATGCTCTCCACCTATGTACTTTGTACAATGAGATCGAAAATACACTATGTGAATTGAATCAAGGGTCAAGTCTGATGACATTGTTTCATTTTGCCATTGTGATTATCATTGAGTACAACTAGTTGTTCCTCTGTGCAAGCACCCTTATTCTTGGGCGTGAGGTCTACTGTTCACAGAGATACTAGTATAATAATAATTATAGAATCTACTGTCATTAACTGATATTCTATCTGGGGACTTCATAATATATTTTTGAATGTTGTCACATTGAACACGGTTTCAATTAACTTTACCCTACCACCATAAACCCTTTTTGGAACCGCCCAAACCTTTTTTTTTTTTTTTTTTTTTTGTAGATTACGTCTACTTATTTTTGGAACCGCCTGTGGCACCCTGCTTTACATTATTTTTTCCACTGTTACCATCATCAACCACCTGATTCTAGCTTGATATGAAATGATAATGAGCTTGGAATTATACTTACTTGACAATGATATCAAGATTGAAAATGTACTCTTCAAGTTAAAGCAATTAACTGTAATATATACTTTTTGGCTTTGTGATCTGTGGTGGGTGCACATGTGTTCTCTACCTGTAGTGAACAGGGCCACAGGTTCTTGGACTGTGGAAAAGTACAGCTATTGTTCCTAGATCTATGAATGCCCACTGTTGGTGACTAGTATGAGAACTGGACCCAAAGGTGATTTGCCATCTGAAGAGAGCACGATTTGGAGTAATGTGGAATACTAGGCTACACAACATGCAGAGTGACAAAATCTCAATAAAATGGAGAGTTGACATTATAATACTTTTTTCAAAGAGAAATGATTTGTGGTGTTCGATTTCTTGATTAATTGATTTTATTCTTTATTTTATTGTCTTCAAACTCACTTTTAGCTATTATACAACTTTCAGGGGACAATTCTTGTTCCCAAGAAATAGTTAATACAGTAATAAGATATTAGAGAGGAGAAGTAAATAATTACTTCTGGCAAAGTGAGAATCACAAACTTATGCTATCAATTGATAGGATCTCATTTTCAATTTTGATATATTTCAGCTACAGTATGAGTAAGATAAAAGTAAGACTACTTCGTCCAGTGAGATATTTGACAGAGAATCATGTTGGCGAGAAGTTTAACTAGCTATAGAAACTCAAGGTTTGATTTGAGATAATAATTTTGTAATGTAATGAAAGTTTCTAGCAATTTAATACCAGCCATATCAATTCAGTACTGGTCTTTTAAATATAGATTAGTAGATAAAATATATATCTTTTATAAACTAAGTTCAGTAGACTATTTTTCTTCTACCTATCCATTCCATAGAACCTGGAAGGGCATTGGAATACTTACAAGTTACATTGATTACACCATAGGTTTTGTCTTACAGCTCCACAAAATATCTACTCCTGAATGTGCACTCTATGGTCAACACCAACAAGGAAGAATCAAAATCAACAAATTGGCCAAACTTTCTAACTATTATAGAGCAATAGAAAAAGGATGAAGGCAGGAATATTTCCACTTTTACAAACAATAGGACAACCCTTTCCGATCCCATTAACCTGTTGATTTGTCTACCTTCAGGTAGAAAATACATGTGGACTTGTCACAGATCCTGAAGCCTATTTTTTTTTTAATACTGAGTATGAAAAATCAATGAATGATCATTTCTACACCACAATTCAGGCTGATTCTTTCATTTCCACCTAATATCAATATTGATCAATGATAAAAGACGTTTATGTGATCCAAGGTACATGATGGATTTTTACGAATTTATCTGTCTCTAAATTCCAAATCATGCTCAAAACTGGTATCAATTATTCACCAATAGATAGATATTAAAATAAATTTTGACTCAAAACACAACATACTATCTCAAAGGATAGAAAATTGAAGATTAAAACCAGAAAATGTTGCTTTCTGAGTTGAAGATTTATTTTCAATAAGATGTGATTTTTGTATTCTGTTTATGTTTTATAAGTGAAATTCCTCTAGTATAATGTTTCAAAAACGAGTAAATGCTCCATGACAATTAATAATTCTTATCCTATCTTATAAACAAATTGTATGTATTCTATCAACAAATTAGGATTTTCAAAAGAAACCCCTAATTCGTAAGTTCAGTGCAAATTTAGTGTGTTCTGGTTCAATAAAAGTTAATTTTATTTAATTTGGATATGCTTTCAGCGAGTGTTTATACCAAAATGTTTTGTTCAAAACTATATTCTCAACAAGTTTAGTCAGAAAAAACTAAGTTTATTGTACAGTTTTCCAAGTTTATTGACTTCAAACTAGATAAGCTTGAGGACTGTTTTTAGGGCTGTTTTTGCATAATTTGTTGAATATCTCAAGAACTATTCTAGTTATACAGACTTATTATTTGTTTTTAATTCAGTTTCCAGCTCATTTCACATAGAGCTTGACCAAATTACAAATGAAATGAGGACGCTGATAATCTTTGAATTATAAATTGATGAGACTACTTGCTGGCTTTCACCATTTCTATAGCCTAACATTTCCGCTCCCATTCACTATATATTATGTACATTTTCATCATTTTTGTGAGAACAAGATAACAGAGTATTGATATCTCCATGCAAAACTGATAACTCTATGTATTGGTGGATTGGTGCAGATATCTAGCAATGAATAATAAAGAAAAGACTTTGTAAGATAGCATAAATAATATGCTAAGACTTTCATTTATAATTTTCAAAATGAACTTACCCCATTTTGGTGGTTTTTACAAGGTTAACCTCCAGCCATTTCCCCCCTAGAAAAAAAAGATAAATTAAAATAATAATAATAACGAACAATCAAAGAATTATTTTTTTTCTTGATGGACATGATATAACGAACTTGTAACTGACCATCATTATCATTGATGTATCATAAAATAATCATAGAATAGATATATTTCAAATTCTAAGATTTTATCAATTTCAAAATCGGTCTACTCCATAAGTGGACTGGTCAGCATTATCTCTTTGCTTGCTTCAATTAAAACCGGTTAGCAAAGGGGCTCTGCCCTCTATATCACAAGGGATTTCTATAAGCCCACGAAAGCTCTCCAACTGGACCTGAAGATAAAGTGGAGGAAGCTCAAATAAAATTTAAAAAGTTAGATTAGTTTCCTAAAAATATGCAAAAAATTGACAATCTATGAAAATTAAATTTTTTGGGGACTATTTTGCCCAAAAAGTTAAAGTCTGGTACACAAGAGCTATTGAGTACTTCTGAAAATTCACTAGAAGAGCACTAGAGATACACCAAAAATCATCAATTTTTGAAAATTCAGTTGGTCATGATATCTGAAGAATAATTACAGAACCAAAAATTTTAAAATTGGGCTCTCAGGTTGCATTAAAACCTTACATGCGTGCTGGGAAGGGGTTCAAAATATACATAGTTCATCAATTTCGAATTCCTCAAAATCCTATTAATTCATACTGAAGACTATTGCAATGGTGGATATTGACAACAGCATTAGTAGGGGTACTTAGCCGATTCTGATGCGACCAATCACAAGACAGGGGGGCGTGGCCACCCAGTAGTAGGGTGTAGTTGAGAGTTTAACGTTGTTTTTCCAAAAATAGCTCCCCCTCCCCCTCCCCCTCTCCACCGCTACCCCTCCCCCAACCCCAAAATAGATCCTCCCTCCCCCCAGCCCCAAAATTCTAAAAATAGATTCCCCTCCCCCTCCCCCAAAATAGAAAAAATCTAAAAATAGATTTCATAAAAAATAGGAATCTAAAAATAGATTTCATAAAAAATAGATTTCTAAAAATAGTTTTTATAAAAAAAAAATTCCCAAAATAGATTTAGCACCGCAAACCCCCCTCCCTATTTTATGAAATTCCCAAAATATATATGGTATTCCCAATAGATTAAAGGGGGACCCCCCGCAAGCACCAATGAGAGAGGACCTTTCCCCCTGACCCCACCTCTCACGGAAGGTTCCCAATAAATATAGAACATACAGCTTTATATCTATATATACATGCTTGCAATTAGTATATCTATGTTTGAGCATATCTGTAACCTATATCTGTATATACAACATACGCATCTATATACCTATATATACTTGCTTGCAATTACTATATCTATATTTGCAATAGCATCAGCCCCCCGCCCCCGCCCCCCGCCCTCCGCTTTAGCTATTAATTGCTGCTGCACACTTGCTACCTCCTGCTGTGAAAAAACTATTTCATAACGTTTAAAAGCAGAGCATGTGCACAAGTTTTATGTAGATTTTTTATGTGACTCATTAAGCTGTGACATGCTCTCAGGTCATTAACCTTAGAATTTAACAGTCGCAACGCATGCCAAGCAGGTGGGGGACTGTACACAGAAATAGAATGCTTCTACACTCCTCGATTCCTAGATTGATAGCGTTGTAATAGACGTTCTTGTTGGGGAGGTAAAAACAAACTACTATCATATTTTATCGTTGGCTCATTCATATCAATTCGTCGAAAAAATTCGCCGACAGTATGTTCTGGCAATAGACCTCGTCCCTCCAACTCTTTATAATCAAACGTTCTGGCAGCCATTACACATTTTTCTATCAAATAATAGGCATATCTATACATCAGATCATTTAAATGTCTCTTGAAATCTCGATTATTATGCACATAATCCATTAATAGGTCCTGTGATATTTTTACAGCTGTGTTAAGTTGTTCATATGAGATGAATCCTGCTTTTTCAATTATAAACTCTTTTTTAGTGAGTAAATTTTCCCTATTGAATTCATCTCGAGTGAGTAGTTTATCTCTTTCTGCCTTTGCCTCTTTGCTAATAATTTTCATCTCATTATTGAGGGTATGTCTACTCACCAGCACACTAGCCTTCTCCTGCTCAAATTCTCTCCTAGTTGAAACAACCTGTTCTAAATCATGCATGCGTTTTTCCAACACATTGTTAATTATACTTAATCCACTATTGAGATTTTCAAATGAGACAAGTTGGCTTCTTTCATTGTTAAATTCTGTTCTAGTTAAAACAGCTTTCTTCAACTCACTCAATTCAAATTTCAACTTGTCAAAATTCGCTACTAATTTTTTTAACTCCTCTAATTGCTTCGCATGCGGACGATGCATTCGTCCGAATCGATCGGTGTTCATTGTTCGAATGTCGAAATTAATTATCAACACCTCGGTACATTCGCTCCAGCGGACAGGTTCCAACGCCCCGATTTGTGTTGCTTGTCAAGAAGGAACAGCACTGACGTCACCACCCCAGCTCATGTCTTTAGTCGGCTATTCTCACTTTACACGATGTTTCGCAGAGGGGTGAGGGGGCGCCCACTCCGCATTTCTTCTAACATACTCTTTCGCAACAGCCGGTTTCACCCAGCCTCATCTCTCTCATATTCCTTTCTCTCCTCTTTCGCTCTACCGAACAGCTTCCTGCCAACGCGGGCTGTCCTCGCTTTTTTACTGTATGAAGTTAGCTTCCCGCAGTTCTTGCAATATCGAATCGATTTCAATATCGTGAGCAGAATTACCGACATTTTTAGAACCCATTAAAATAAATAACCGTTCGACTAGTTCGTTAACATCATCCCAGAATATGTAGTTTCTATCACATGATTTATTTCTAACAAAATTCAATAATCCCTTCCCATACTTTGAACGTTTTTTGGGTGGAAAAAGTTTCTGTATAATTTGAGATTTTTTACCAGAATTACGAATTACGTAACCCTGGTTATTAATATGTACAGATGTCAGTGATAATATTTTTTTATATTTCGCCAAATCTTTGTTATTGTAGAGATTTGAATTTGGCCTACTGTTAAACAATAGCTCCAACAAACCATGAGTCATTCTAAACCTTTGTTCGCCGACAGTTATAAAAACATCATCAAAACTTACGGGCTCATCGCCGATAAAATATAAATTTTGTTTATGATCAAATCGTATACCATAAGGAATAGAATTATCTAATTTCTCGTTATGAAACACACCTAAATAGTTGTCTAAAATTTCTTCTATTCGAGTGCGGCGGTTAGTAATATTCAAAGTCGAATCAAAGAAAGCAGATTTATCATTAGCAGAAATATTTACATCTTCCTCCCCATCCTCCTCCTTCTCCTCCACCTCCTCCTCCTCCTTCTCCTTCTCCGTTACCAACGGTTCAACCTTGTGTTCTTTTTCGCGCTTTACTGTTTCATTGGCAGAGATTGTGCTCTTTTTGAGTTCAATTAATGGAGTAATTATTGGTTCCAACCTTTTACGATTAAATTCTTCACTCTGTGTTTGAAAACCCAATAAATTTCTGTGTTTTTCAATAATAGTTTTTCTCAATTTTTTTATTCTATCTATTAAACTGCTTCTCTCCCCAACAGATGATGCTGCGGTAGGAGCAGCACGACCGCGTTTCTTACACATATTAACTTTCTCCCTTAATGCCGCGACGTTGAATGACAAAAAATCGTGCAAACACCGAAGTTACCTCATTGCAAAGGAATCTTTATGAATTTATCCAATTGCTCTCTGTATCTTCCATTTTCAGCCTTACATTCGGTAAAAATTGAGAGAAATTTATGTGGAGCATTTGACCACACTCTGTTACACATTTTTCTGAAATCTGCAAAAGTCATATCTTCCCCTACAAAATCCCTATAAATTAATTTCAAATTTAATTGATCAAGTTTAAAAATAATTAGCATGTTTGCGTTATCTCGGATGTGATGTTTTATTATCGCACCGTAACTTTGTACCAAGTAGGCTGTGTCAATTTCGCGATGTCTACCCATCGTGAAAAATTCACGAATTTGTGGTACACGACTTAGTTGAAGATCGTCAAAAATAACAAATGAAAACCGATCAACTTTGTTGGGATGAGGTATCGATTCTACATTGTCTGATAAATGAAAAGTAACACATTTTATCTTTGAAAATACCTTTTTCAAAAACTCATATTTATCCTGGTACAGAGACTTGCTAAATAAGTATAAATGTTTAAACTTTAATCCATTTTTATTGAAAATCAAATTCAATAACGTATTTGTCTTACCACTGTTGGATCTTCCAATCAGGATAATGCGTGCATTATGCGGTAATAAACTACCATTTTTACTCTTGCCAATGTTCGGTTTACCTGTAATAACCTCATCAAAATTGATGATGGGTATGGTTGTATCCTTTACCATTGTATCACTATGATAGCCAACGGATAACTGAATAAAACACATGGTTCAACATATTATATCAATTTATTGATAATATTTTTCAGTTCTTTTCCAATATACAACATTTCGCTTATTTACAATATAATACATATTTACAATATAATACATAGTATTTACAATATAATACATAGTATTTACAATACTGTTCTCAACCTAGTAAATTCTTTCTCTCGATCCATGTAGGTTCGCTGAAACCTAACCATTTAACCAATATTTTATCTTTATTTTTCCTTATAATTTTCTCTACTAAATAAACTTTCTGCTCCTCTTCATCCAGCTTTGTTTTTTTCATTTCTTCTTCGTAGAAATGGCCAGAAATTATTTCCCCTTTCAAATCACGCAAGATGTAAGTAGGTGGCTTAGTCGGATAGACTGAATGAATTATAAATAATTCCTCACTCCAATTAATATTATACGATTTGTCGAAAACCTGTCTGTACTTACTAATGCGTACAACATCGCCCAATTTAAATTTCGGTTTTATTCGTTTAGATTTCAAATGCAAGTTCTCATTAGCCGCCTTATTAAGCGATGCTATTATATGATTTCGATGTTTTTTGCGAACATCAGATGGCCGCATTTGAATTGTTCTGTGGAAAGCATTATTATACTCTTTAACCAATGTTGGTAATGCTCCTACCCATCGTTTTGTTCCATGCTGCGTTAAATATTTATAGATTTTCGATTTAATAGTTCTAATAAAACGTTCGACTATTGCAGCTTTTTTCTCACTAAAAACATGGTAATGTTTAATATTATACCTATCCAATAATGCTTTTACTTTTGTATTAAAAAATTCGCGACCCTGATCTGTTTGAAAAAATTTAACATTCTTATTTTTACGAATAATAGGCTCAAGCGCAGCATACACAGAGCCGGCACTTTTGGATTTTATTGCCGCGCAATAAGCATATTTAGAAAAACAGTTAATTACAGCTAAAATAAAAGTAAAATTTGAATTATCTCTCGCCAGCAAGCTCATATCAATTAAATCTGCCTGAAGCAGATCCACCTCACTTTTAATCTCATATTTTCTCCTATTAAAATGTACTCTTGGAACAGAATGCAATTCTTGTGCTAATCTCTGTCTAAGTTCATTCATTTTTTTTGTTGACATCACACACGCGCGATTGTATCTCAACTGGCTCGGCACGCGTCGCGCAGGTAATCTATTTTTAGCCACCCTCTTTTTGTGAAACAACACGCATCCTTCCTTCTCCACTACTCACTCACTGCTGCGCACTTGGAGAGGAAGGTTCTACTCACTTCTTCACCCCTCTCACCACCTCCTTCTCCTCCTCCTTCTCCTCCTCCTCCTCCTCCTCCCCCTCCTCACCTATTCTGTAATGACCCCATGCCAAGGTGTCAACCGAATTGGGCATGATGTATCTTTTATCATCATAGCATGAGAGCGCCGTTTTTGCACATTCTATTTGATAAATCTTGTGCGAATAACTTCTTATCATGTTGAACCTTTCGTAATGTGTGCTTCTTTCAAATAAACACTTCTTGTATAAATCAAATGATAAGCACCTATCCTTAACATTCCTTTTCACACCTTTCGCCGTGTTCTTTGTAATAACAGCTGCATCGTCCATATATTTGAAGGAATACAGCTTGGGACGCAAACCGACAAACTGTGTTATGATCTTTGAATTTGCTTCGTCCTTAAATTTCCCAACAACCTTCTTATTTTTTAAAGAGTAACACATGTGTGACGGAGGATAATCACTTGTGTCAAACCAATCTAGGTTATTCTTAATGTCGGAAAAGACGTCCTCTGTTCTTATACTGTACAAAACAGAATCTGTATCACTCATAAGCAGCTTCACACATTCAACAGGGTACATTTTCAAAATCTTGTTGTAATGAAAGTCAAACATGAGGTGTTTGCTCAAATCTAAAATAGTGAAGCCGGCAAAAATTGGTTTTTTCAGCGAGATTTCAGGTTTTCTTAGAAACACTCCGATTACATTTTCATTGTAAATATGCCATCGCTTGCACAGAGGTTTCGATATTAATTTATCCAATCTCCTTTCATCGGTGACAAGCTCTACCTGACAGTGGGTGCGGTTGGATTGTAAAGATTTTCCAAAAATAAGGTTACTCATCGCCTTAAAATTTTGAATTTCAAATGTATTTCTAGCATTTCTCCTACACTCTGTGTTAAAATCGATGTAGGGCTTAAGCCAGCGAGATTGCGTGAACCTTACGACACGATGAATGCGTTTAAGACACATTCCTAGTTGTACATACAGTTTCAAGTTCCTATAATGTAAAACGTATTTTTCCCTATCGTACAGTGTAGCCAATAGTTTTGTCGACGATTTCTGTCCCTCATGTTTCTGGTAGTCAGACAATAGATGGTGAGGTGCTTCTTCTTTTGTCGGCGCTAGCGGAAAATGATTGTGTCTGTTGTGTAACGTTTTGGGATATTGGAGATCACACTCGAGAATGTACCCATACTCTGAATCATCAGCCAAGTTGAAAAAGTCAACTTGACTGATTTCATCCTCAGATAGAAATTGAAAATTTCCATCAGGCAGAGGTTCGCACATTGCGTACCCATATAAATTATTCGCATCGAGATAGAGTATATAGCTTGTCGGTTTGCTTGCATCAAAATCTGCTCCCATATAAGGGTTGTTAGCCTCAGCATACCGATGGGGTATTACAGCTAAACCGCCTCTCACATTTTGCTCGACCATCAAGTAGATATCTATATCTGTTATCAAGACGAGTTCAACTTTTGTGAAATGCAGCATGCAATTCCACGAATAATGCGCAAGACTTAAAAAATGAGTCACATCCAAACCGTATTTCTCAAACATTGATGACCTCATATCCTCAAAAACATCACACAAAAGGAGTGTATCACAAAGCAGATACAAATTATGATAATCTCCCAAATTCTTTATCTTGAATGTTTGCCAAACATTCTGTGCATGCGCGTACTCCCTTTCTTCTAAATGCGAATCCGACAAATCATTGTAAAAACTTTCGATTGGGGGAAGGGAGGTTTCTTCAAATTTCTGTGGAGAGTCAATATATGTGTAGGGGTATACTCCTTTTTTAATAAGCAGTTGTCGTTGTTCAACGCTTTTAAACACTGCAAACATAGATTTGAATTTTGACTCTGTCTGTTGTCCTTCTGACAAATTTTTCACCAAACTGTCCAACGAAGCGTTCATGAATTTTAGACTATCCAAAAACTTGATTTTTCCCACCATGATTGAGAAAAACTTCTCTGCTGAAGGAGCAATGCAGCGTATTGGTTTTTTACACTTGCCTAATGCCTGCACAATATGATGGCAATCATACCCCCCAAAGTTGTGCATAAAACAGGGTATGAAATCAGGTGATTTCCCATTTAAATTACAGGCTTGATGAGCTGCGCAAATAAATTCACCTGTTTCGTGCGAGTGATGCCTACACTTGATGTCGCCAATCAAGAAATCCTTCCCACACAGCCCGCATTTTTCCGCACTATTAAAATCTCTCTTCTGCTCTTCACTCAATTCAAACATTGGGATTTCACTCTTCATATCCCGATAGAGCAGTTCTCCCACACTTGTAATTTCATCTAGAAATTTCTCAATGATCTTCTCCCCCATATCTCGCGACCGATAGATGATCGGCCCGTGGCAAATTTCCCCCTCTATGTTCACCACTACAAAACAATATCCACAGGGAATGTGACGGGTTGTCTTTTTTGTAAAGCTACTTGTGATGTGCGGTTCTTCTTCTTCTTCTTCCCCACTCTTTATTGGTACAATAAACGATTCAAAATCGGCATAAATCGTGTATTTTGTTTTCAATGTTGCAGTATAATTTGTAAATTTGAGAGTTTCCCCTTCTTTGGGAAGTACTGTTCTCTGCGGGCTGAATTTTGAACAGTGCTCTTTGTGCTTCTCCAAATTTAGTTTTCCATCCACGTTCAACGATTTATTTGTTGTGAAACGATGGAAACAGAATTCACAAACATCTACTTGATGCCCTCTTTTTGTAAGATGACTCAAGAGCCGAGACAAACCGTTTTTCCCTTTTGCGGTGTTGATGAGGCAAAAATGAGATTTTCGAGGATAAGTTTCGCTTGTTAGCAACAAAAGATTAATTTGATGAGTACGGTTTCTGTAAGCGCTACACTTGTACGGGAAAAATACGTTTTTATCATATGCAATTACATTTATGGATATATCAGGATTTAAAGCTTCAAATTTCTTAATGTCTTGCAAACTGGAAGGAAAGTTGACCCCGTTTGTGTTGACTGTGTGAGCAAACTTGCTCAAATATTCAACACTCATATGTGTACCTCGACGATGATGAAAAAAAGATAAAATTGACCACAAAAGGCATTTTTCATCATTGGGGTTTTTCACGTTAATTACGCATTTCTTCTTCTTAATAAAATCGGGGGTTTCTACATATGTGGATGAGGAACCACGAATCGCTGTATGCCTAATTATGTTGAGATCCAATGATTGGATCTTTTTTATAACCCAACCACTGCCAAATCTAACAAACTTGTCAAAAGAAGATAAAATTTTTACAATAGCATTTGCAAAAAAATTGTTTAAATCGACAGAATTTGAAGCACACTGCTCAATTTGTGCAGAATAGCTATGCAAGTTCACGATAGCTGATACTTGTTCGTTCTCTTCACCCAACAACACTATTTTATGCATGAGAACATTTAAAACAATAAAGCACTTTACATTCCCGTTGAACCGCTGCGACTCGTCGACGATAAGCTGCAGCACCTCCTCCCTGCTTGATTCCAGCGTAGATTTGATGTCACGTTCCTCCTCCAGATACGTGAATCTGTATCTAGCTGCGCTGCCGTTCAAACCTCAAATCTTCTCCGTCGTATGAGCCATTGTGAAATCGTTCTGCTCTCTAAAACAAAAAGTTAGTAGCAGATTAGAAGTTGATCACCACGGACTATTCTAAATTACGAATGATTGACTTTCAAAGGAAGCGATTCCACTGCGTTCTCCAACTGAAAGGTTAAAAAAGATTATGAGTGTGAAACAGATAATATCTATGGATATAAACGTGGCGGTAGACGAGGAAGAAGAAAAGTTTATTAAAAATAAATCCTCGTTCGAAAAACAATTAATACATAAATTACGCTACCACCGCTATGAGTGCTATGGAAGACAATATGGACACTATTGCATGTGTATAAATCCTGCACTCAATGAACCATTACACCAATTTATTGGAGAATGTAATTCAGATACTTGTTTTTATCGAATAATGCAATTACATATTGCAGATAACCATCACGAATCGTGTAATGGCGTCTATCATACATTTAATATGTGTAACAACAAAATTGATAAATTTTTGTGTAATTCATCCAGAAAATTTCGGTGTGGGAAAAATTGTAAATTATTTCAAACACTCAAGTGTGCTGGTAAAACTAAGTAGAAATACTGAACGCGAGTTTACTCCTCCAATGTACAACAATAGGCAGCAGAATTAGTTGAATGGAGATATTCGCATGCAGTGTGATTTCTGCAGAATAATAGTTTCTACCGAGAAAAATAATTCGAAATAATGCGCAGTCGATAATCACTACTTACATTGTAAAAGGGTGATGGCAAATGATGAACTCTCTCTCAGATGTGTGCTCTCTCTCAGATGTGCGCTCTCTCTCTCAGATGTATGCTCTCTCTCAGATGTGTGCTCTCTTACACTCCACTGGTACAACTGATCTAAAACAAACAAGTTAGTAGTGGATTAGAAGTTGATCACCACACTATGGATCAATCACACGTTTTAATGTACGAAAGATTGAGGTTATTAAGTTTTGATGAGAGATGGAAAAAATTCGAATCTCCCCTTTTATCACCTAAACATTTAGCTAAACTGGGATTTGTATTCAAGACACCACCAGACTCAGTGCAGTGCGTGTTTTGTTTAGTTGGTTTGGAAAAATGGTTAATAACAGATGATCCCGAAAAAGAACATGAAAAACATAGTCCGAATTGTGGGTGGAGGAGAATGCATAATATTTCTATCGAGAATGAAAATTTTAATAATCTTCGCGATTACGACCAGCGAATAAAGACATTTTATCAAAGATCAAAGCCTCACTGGTCAAACACATTTAATAAGAGGATATTGGTTTTTAAAAGAAATGCTGAATATTTCGCGAGTAATGGATTTTTTCTACATAAAACGGCTTATTTGCAATGTGTATATTGTAAAGTAATTATTGCAGATTCGAAAAAACTGTGTCATGCATCGTTTTGTATATATAATAAGAACAGTCTTAAAGGAGAAGGAGAAGGAGAAGGAGAAGGAGAAGGAGAAGGAGAAGGAGAAGGAGGAGGAGAAGGAGAAGGAGAAGGAGAAGGAGGAGGAGAAGGAGAAGGAGAAGGAGAAGGAGAAGGAGGAGAAGGAGAAGGAGGAGAAGGAGAAGGAGGAGGAGAAGGAGGAGAAGGAGAAGGAGGAGAATTAATTAAAAAAGTAAACAAACCTGCACGAGAAGGAAGCCGAGGAATCACTTGCACTTTCTTGTAGACTTGGAACGTCTCTAGTTGGAACTGAAACATACAAAATAGGGAAAAATGGATCAGATTGATGTTTAAAAATTTGGATTATGCACACTTATTATCAGATTATGGAGGTGTCGTCTGCATTAAGGTGTGAGAAGATTTATTGTAAATATTATTGAACAATTACTATTACTATTACAATTGCTCCAATTTAATATGCAAGATTTTTTGCACTAACAGTATTTACCCAAAAACTTGTAAAAATGTGTGATTGGGTTGAAGATAATTTTTATGAGTTTGATTATTTTATGACTTTATTTCGAGTTTGTTATAATTGATTAATGTAAATAAAGATTTGAATTATTATTGCTCACCTTTGTTTCAAACTGATGTGATGCTTTCAAAATGATCACTCTTCTTGTTGTGTCGTTCAAAAACGCAAATGGTCTTTTATCGCTGTGCGCGAATAGCTAAAGTTCAAACTGTTGTGACGCTTTCAAACTGATAAAGATGATCACACTTTTTCGATCCGATAACTATGACATTTAAACGCGAATGATCTTTTATCGGTGTGCGCGACAATCTAAAAAAGGATTGCGGAATGCGATGAGCATTCCTCTTTGGAGTAGGTGAGCACCTAAAAGAAGGAAGCTCGCAGGAAGCTCTCGCTGGCATGCGCTCGCTTCTCCCCCCTCAACACGGTGTGCTATTTTTATCAGTATGTTTGCGTCTGTCAACATGGAATGTGCTTTGGCGATGCGCAACGTCTGGAAAACGATAGTACTATTTATATTTCTATTATGCTGTTTTAATAGCTTATTACTTTTTCGTGTTACACCATCTAGTCTGATACAGCAAAATGATACGCAATTTCTTTTCAATTCCTTTGGATCGTCAACTTCACTGAGAAATCATACTTTATTCAATATTAAATCTTGCGTTAATTCGTATTATAAAACACCAATTTCCTTTGAAATTGGGTTGATACATTGGTATAAATTTATGGTTGATGAGCGAGAATTAATTTGCAATTTCTACAAATACTATAGCGTTCTTGCAAATTGTGCCAAGACTTTAAATGAAAAATCGAATTTTCTTTTGAAGAAAACTAATCAATTATGTAGTAGTAGTAATTACAGTTCAGTTTATGTTTAACCTTTAAAGGATGAACACTGTTAAGAAAAAGCGCTGCTCTGTTCGTAAGCGTGGTAGAGGTATTTTATCAAAAATTGGCAATGTATTGGGTACAGTGATAAATAAGGGGGTGGATAACCTCAATTTCGTGGCTCATCTACCTAATTATTCGTATTGCGGACCTGGTACAAGGTTAAGGTCAAGGTTAGCACGTGGAGACAAACCTATAAACCGTCTTGATGATTTATGTAAGACGCACGACATAGTTTACTCCCGAGCGTCTGATAACAAGACACAGGCAGAGGCTGACAGGCACTTGGCAGATGGAGCTTGGGAAATTTTCAAGGACCCAAAAACGGGGTTATCTGAGAGGGCATATTCTTATCTTGTTACAAACATTATGAAAGCGAAATCCGCATTTGGTGGCGGTTTGAGAAAACGAAAAACGAGGGGAGTTGGAAAAACGCATAGTGATAGTATTAGGCAAAAGGCAATCAATAGGTTAAAAAATCATATTGCTGGTCGCGGTTTTTATCTGAAACCATATCCAACAGGCGGAAGAATACTAGTACCTCCCACCCAATATGGTGTAACACTATTTCCTAAGGTTAAAAAGAAGCAAGGTGGAAAAAAGCAGAGGAAAAGACAGAGAAAAACGCAAAGATGAACGGCCCGCTGTCAAACTATGACCTGATAAAATGGTGCAAAATATTAGATATACCACTAAGGGGCATATATATGATTGATACACTTCCGAGTAAAATTCGAAATAATGAGCTCGCAATTGTTAATTTAGACAAACAGATTGGAATGGGAACACATTGGACTGCATATATTAAACGAGGGAAAAATGTGTATTATTTTGATCCGATCGGTGACTTGCAACCGCCACGCGAATTGACAAAATATTGGGAAAAAGAAAATAATGTAAAAATATTCTATAATACCAACCAATTGCAGCGGGTAAACACAGACATTTGTGGGCACCTAGTGATTTTGTTTCTTGCTAACCAGTTGTAATTTTACGCTTGTGTTGAAAGCATTAGCTGAGTGAGGGATGGCTGTTATTACACTAACCTCAAAAACAAGTAATCTATATGAGAATTTAAACCACGCTCTGGAATTGGATAAAAATCGCGAATGGGAAATTGGATTGGTTAACTTGTGGACGTTTAATAGTATACCGAATATAATAAGGGGGAAAAATTCCAGTTTTAAATATGGAGATAAACTGGTGAATCTTGATACAGGATCGTACGAAATTGATAATATAATAAGCGCTATAAAGTTGAAATTGAACTTGAGCGATGAGAGTCTTGTTATACAACCGAATAATAACACTATGAAAGTTGGAATTTATTCCGATAAACCAGTAGATTTAACTTTTGACGATTCAATTGGTAAGACACTTGGGTTTGATAAACTTCTACTCGAAGCAAATACATGGCATTATTCAAATCATTTAGTCTCGATCAGTCATATTAATACAATCGTGGTGTCATGTAATTTAGCATGTGGAAGCTTCGCTAACGGAGATGAAAAGCATATTATTTACGAATTTCTGCCGAGGGTACCACCCGGTTATTTGATTAATGAAACACCCGCAGAAATTATATATGTACCTCTCAATACGCGCAGAATTCAGTTTATTAATGTGACGGTAACCGATCAAGACGGATCACTTATCGATTTTCGAGGGGATAGTATAACTGTGAGGTTACATATTCGTGAGAAAAGTTAGAAGATGGGTTTTATTGTATTCAATGCCGTACCTAAGCGTCGAGATGAGAACAGAGAAAGCGTCAGTAGGAGTTTAAGCTCAGTAGCGTTAACACCTACGTTAACGCCGAAAAACAGATTAACAGCTAAAAATGCGAGAATACTAGAAAAATTGGGATTTATAGTTAATTGGAAAAATGTCGGGAGCCGCAATAAGTGAAATTCTAGATGTCGATAGTCAAATTCAATTTTACTCGGATATTACTAAGTATGAATTTCACACGCACACAACATATTCTGGACAGAAACTAGGTAATTCGGATGAAGTAAGGCTTCCTGTAAATCAACAGGATATATACACACTGCCTTGTAAATCCTTTCTATTTATTGAGGGGAGTGTTAAATGTACAAAGCCGGGTGCGAAACCCGAGGATCCACCGGTGCATGCCGAATATAAACTTGTCAGCAACGTGGTGGGCCATCTGTTTGATGAGATTCGTTATGAATTGGCGGGACAGCAAGTAGCGAAATCGAGACTTGTCGGAATTACGTCTACAATTAAAGGATTGCTTTTGAAAAATGTTTTCGATACAAATACATACCAATTGGCAGGATTTGATAGAGATGGATATAAGTTGACGGATAATAAATTCATTTTTTGCGTACCGCTGAAACTTTTGTTACCATTTTTCGAAGATTTTCAATGAATAATTTTAAACTTGAAACAAGAGCTTGTATTATTGAGAAGTGCGTCGGATCTAAACTGCGTTGAATCGGCTACAGGAACAAATGTTTCTTTAACAATTGATAAACTACAGTGGAAAATTCCGTACATCCATTTGGAAGATCACGTAAGGTTAAAATTTTTGAAATTACTCGATTCTGATCATCCTTTAAAACTTGCGTTTAGAAGATGGGAGATTCACGAATTTCCAAACATGGCGACATCGAGAATTCATTCGTTGGCAATAAAAACATCATCGCATTTAGATGTTCCACGCTATGTAATTTTAGCCTTTCAAACGGCTCGGAAAAATGCTATTAATAAATCAATGTCTGATTTTGATTCGTGCGAGTTGTATAACGTTAAATTATTTCTAAACAGTCAATATTATCCCTATGATAATTTGTTGGGGAATAAGCAGATTATGTATCGCATGTTTTTAGATTTTGCGCCGAGTTACTATAATCGCACTATAAATGCAGAACATGGGAACGCTATTGATTTTAAAGCGTTTTGCGAAAAATCACCAATAATTGTGATTGACTGTTCACACCAATCTGATCATTTGAAAACATCCACAGATATAAGATTAGATATGGAATTTAGTAAAGAACTACCAAACTCGACTTCGGCATATTGTATTCTTATAAGTGATTCAATAATGGAATACACGCCTTTAACCTCATTAGTTAGAGAAGTACAATAAATTGCCGGTAGGGGGATGTTTAAAATATAAAGGTGAAATGTAAGAGGCTTATTTATCATTCGTGTGGGCGTGTGTGAGAGAGCAACATGTCGACTTCTTCGCTGTTTCAAGAGGCGATTGGAGATTTTGAGGCTAGTGAAGACGGAAAAACATGTACAGTGGGAATACAGTGTGACATGGAAGAAAAGAAGAAGAATTTTGCCGTTGCGGATCTACACTGGTTTAAGGGAGATAATAATCAAATAATTTTAAAAGAATTCGCGCTGGTTGATCGGGCTGGTAATTATGTGGTACTACACTTTAAACCGCCTTTTCCGAAATCTACTTTGAGCTGGAAAATGTTTTGCGAGGCTACCTGGTTAGAACAACATTATCATAAAATATTATGGGATGAGGGGGAGACGGAGTTTACAGATTCATTGATAAGAGGATATCTCGGCGCGTATGATTGCATTTTTACAAAGGGAACAGAAAAAGCAGCATTTTTGAAAAAGTATCATAATGATGTACGTTGCATACCGGAATATTTTGCGAAACCTAATTTCACAAAGTTTAAAGATACGTGGTGTTTTGAGGTTTGTAACATACACAAAAATGTAGAAGGTGGGAGATGCGCTCTAATAAGTGCACAACATTATTTGCGACTATTAACATCTAACACGCTTCCAAAGATAGGAGAGGAGGGGGATTATACTTGTGAAAATAATCGAATGAAAAGTATGAGGAATTGCGCTTTTTATAGTAGAACAAGCAAAAGAAATTATGCGAGACAAGGATTTTACTATGATGGAAAAAAGGTCGTATGCATTTACTGTGGTTATGAGTTGGAATCACACAAAGTGAGAATTTGTAGCGTGGGCGTTGGTAGGAAACCTATCAATTTTTCGGTATTAATCCCGCTGTATAAATAATTAGTTGTAGATAATGGATCCTCATATAGGTAAAAAATCACCTTACTTTACTTCAACGAAGGCAGTTTCAACGAAAAAGAGAGGGTAGAGAGAGTGAGAGAGAGAGATAGCTCCACTTCTACTCCTCCTTCTCCTCCTCCCCCTCCTCCTCCTTCTCCTCCTCCTCCTCCTCCTCCTCCTCCTCCTCCTTCTCCTCCTTCTCCTCCTCCTCCTTCTCCTCCTCCACCTCCTTCTCCTCCTCCCGTGGAATTTAGTAAAGAAGTGCCAAACTCGACTTCGGGAGGAGGAGAAGGAGGAGAAGGAGGGGGAGGAGGAGGAGGTGGAGGAGAAGGAGGAGGAGGAGGAGAAGGAGGAGGAGGAGAAGAAGGAGGAGGAGGAGGAGGAGAAGGAGGAGTAGAAGTGGAGCTATCTCTCTCTCTCACTCTCTCTACCCTCTCTTTTTCGTTGAAACTGCCTTCATTGAAGTAAAGTAAGGTGATTTTTTACCTATATGAGGATGCCATTAGAAATTCTACTCATGAAAACATTGGACTTGTGAGACAGTTGAAACAAATTTTTTTAAACACTGTAAATTTGAGTGATATTAACCATTATTTATCCTATTATAGGCTTTGCGTGAAAAAATTATTACAAATTGAGGAAGAAGCTACAAACTGCGCTTGCGCAAACAGTGGTGGGGAGAATGCATAAAAGGAGTGAAATTGAGAAACTTGAATCATTAGGAAAGATGAGACGTTTCAACATGGCTGCATTCAACGCTTTGGCACGTGAGGTGTTGCCTCTAGAATCAGTACCTCTCGGTTCATATCTAACCGTTGAAAGCGCAATAATTTATGGTACAGGCAGAGTGTTACTAAATCTCTACGATCCCAACAGTGAGGGAGACTCTTATTTCGATTTATTACTATTTGATAAATTTAAAAGCGTATTAAATAATGAGAACTTGACAGATTTTAACAAGAGAAAATTCGTATTAATATGCGAACATGAGAACGGACAAGTAGAGTTGAAAGAAATGTAAATTTTTACAATGGGTTTTTCTCCATAGCACAGGTTTATGTGACCTAGCCCTGTGTGAACCTCTTTTTACCCAAATAAAAAAAGAGTGACCTCCAATAAGGCGGTGAGGTTGACGTTCCTTTGGAGGCTTTTTCTAACTAACAAACCGCCGGTCATTCAGTATGTGTTTAACTATCATAGAGGAAGGATGCGATGCTACAGCTATACAAAATTTAAAAAACTATCCCGTTTACTGATGGCTATTTCAGTAAGCGAGTTTGATATTATTGCAAAGCATATTAAATTTTCAACCGAGGCAGATGATGGAACTTTGTCTGCAACAAAAACTGAGAATTTTTGCTATCCTATTTTATCTGAAATATATGATCTCCTAGATATAGTTATAAGTGAGGAGGGACATTTGCACTATGGGTGTTCTAACGATTCCCCCATACAAATTATTTCAGATACAAACGAACTTTGGGATGCTCTATATGATTTAGCAGATAAAAAATGTAAAAAATTTTAATCATGAGGGGGAAACCAACAGAACGTGGCATGTGCATTGGGAGATGGGGAAAAGTTTTAAATAGAGTTGCCAGCACTTTCAAGGTGTCTCTCCCGCAAAGGTGTAAACAGTTACAGAAATAGAGAACGAAGAGAACGGCGAGGTGAAGCTATCTGTCGGCCTAGCCTAGCAGGATGAAGTGGAAACGAAAAAGGGTGATAACGCGGAGTGGGTTGCGGCGTGGGGAGAGTTGGGTAGAATACGGACAAGTGGAAAAGAAAAAGGCCGTTAACAAAGTTCGAGTCTTGTGTTGATGCAATGTGCAGTGAACCAAAGATAGAATTATTATTTTAATTGAATTGTCGTCTCTCTCTCTCTCTCACTCTCTAAAAATTCGCAAATATTTACTTAGAGGAATATTCATTTTGTATGAGGCCTTCCATACAAAAACTATGTAGGTGGTAAACGCTATATTTACAGTAGAGGGCCAATAACTTGGGCAATCGCCAAATTAGGGGGATTATTCTGTAAATAACTTGGACTTGGAGAGTGAGAGTAAAGCGAGAGTAGGGGGGCGGGGGCGGGGGGCTGATGCTATTGCAAATATAGATATAGTAATTGCAAGCAAGTATATATAGGTAGGCTATATAGATGCGTATGTTGTATATACAGATATAGGTTACAGATATGCCCAAACATAGATATACTAATTGCAAGCATGTATATATAGATATAAAGCTGTATGTTCTATATTTATTGGGAACCTTCCGTGAGAGGTGGGGTCAGGGGGAAAGGTCCTCTCTCATTGGTGCTTGCGGGGGGTTCCCCTTTAATCTATTGGGAATACCATATATATTTTGGGAATTTCATAAAATAGGGAGGGGGGTTTGCGGTGCTAAATCTATTTTGGGAATTTTTTTTTTATAAAAACTATTTTTAGAAATCTATTTTTTATGAAATCTATTTTTAGATTCCTATTTTTTATGAAATCTATTTTTAGATTTTTTCTATTTTGGGGGAGGGGGAGGGGAATCTATTTTTAGAATTTTGGGGCTGGGGGGAGGGAGGATCTATTTTGGGGTTGGGGGAGGGGTAGCGGTGGAGAGGGGGAGGGGGAGGGGGAGCTATTTTTGGAAAAACAACGTTAAACTCTCAACTACACCCTACTACTGGGTGGCCACGCCCCCCTGTCTTGTGATTGGTCGCATCAGAATCGGCTAAGTACCCCTACTAGCATTGAATAGCTGATGGAAATACATGAATGCTACCACACAGAAGGAACCAAAGGAAATCGAGCCACGGACCTCCCAATTGCTGGCCAGGCGTCTTTTAATCACTTAAGTCTCTGAGAAAATACTTACAACACAGACCATCACAGCAGAGAGAGATGTCCAATGTTCTATCCTTTACAATTCATTCCCACCTCATAGCAGCATTCACTACGTTTCTCACAATGACAACAGAAAAGTGCACAGGTCCGACTCTCCTCTCTTCCTCCAATTCTCCTGACTACAATACAGAGCATCTATGGTAGTGGAAGATTTCTCCCCCTATTCCATGTTGGAAGTATTTTCTCACAGACTTTTGACTTCATACATTGTTCTAGACAAGACAACAGTGACTCTTTCATATAGCAGCGCTCATTTCAGGCTTGGTCAGACGTCTAACTGGCAATTGGAGGGTCTGTTGTTCGATTCCCAATGGTGACTGAATATTTTTCTATAGAAGCATTAATTGATTCCCATGAGCTATTCAATGCTGTTGTCAATACCTGTCATTGAGGAAGTCTTCAGTTTAATTGATAGCACTTTGAGGAATTCGTAGTTAGTAAACTATGTTCTATCTATTTGTCAGTTTGAAAAATTGTCAGCTCCTTCAAAACCAACTCAAAATATACCTGTGATGTTTTCCATGACAAAATACTCAATGAACAATCTAATATTAAAACTGACACTGTATTTCACTTTTAAATAATCTTTCACTCACATATATTGGAGATGCTTGAGGAATGCATTTCACTTCTGAAAAGAAGCTGACGAAGCTTCTTTTCAGACGTGAAATGCATTCCTCAAGCATCTCCAATATATGTGAGTAAGAGATTATTTAAAAGTGAAATACAGTGTCAGTTTTAATATAAGATTGTTCAAAATATACCTTTAAATGTACACAAAAAGTAAAATTTTTTATTTTTTGCATTATTTTATAATTTGAGACGAAAGTTGACGACTTTTCGAAGTTGAGTTCACAATTTCTCTAGAACCATTTCTCAAAATGGTTCTCAGTCACACAGAACTGACTGTTGCTCAGTAACTGATGCCATCTTGAGTTAAAACGACCAAGTAAACTGAGCTTTTCTCTACTCCAAGCAAGGTAATTCAATACAATTACCTCTAAAAGGTATTACAATTACCTTTAAAAGGTATTACAATTACCTTTAAAAGGTATTACAATTACCTTTAAAAGGTATTACAAATATCTTTAGAAGGTATTACAATACAATTCAGACAGTCTGCTAGTCAAGGAAATGCTTGAAACCAATGATGATAATCATACCTATAATTGTATCTAAGAGAAGATTTCAAATAAATAGAAAAGTAATTAATTATCAGCATCCATTATCTCCTCAATCAGAGTGTCAAAACCTGACTATTTCTATTGTTATGAAGGGTGTTTTGCATTAAGTTATGAAAGTTATCAAACAATATTTTATGAAATAGTTCCAAGAATATTTTGTTAAATAATTTAAGATGAAGAAAATAAGCAGCTATATATCCATCAATTCACTCATTTAGAAATTTATTAGTGCTTCCATTCCACTTGTGATTTGGCTAGTTTCTATGTAAAAGGAGCTGAAAAATCCAATATAAGGAGTTTATGTTGTAGGCTACAGTAGCTTTTCAACTCAATATGAAAGAACACCGGCTTTCAATTTTTAAAGCGAATGAACTTTGTCAATCGCACAATGAACTTGTAGCCTTTTCTAACAAAACTTGTGAGAATTTAATTCTGAAGAAAGAAATGTTGCTTAACACAATAGCAAATAAAACACCTGAATTACACCTTGCTAAAATACACCTAACGGTTTTTATTGAAGTAGAACACTATCATCTTAGACAAGTTGCTAATGAAGTTCTGATTTTATAAAAATTGAATGGTTTCTTGGCTATTGACTCATTTGAAATGTTATATTCAGATTTGAATCACTGACAAGTTCTGTCAGGAAAAACTACAAATTTATTGGACAATAATTATTAACGAAGTTTATCCGATATCAAAACTAACACTGTATTTAATACTCGCTTTTACTGGAGATACTGAAGAGATGCATTTCTTTTCTAAAGAGAAGCTGGCAGGCTGATGAAGCTTTTCTTTTGAAGTTAAATGCATCCCTCTAGTATCTCCAGTATAATTGAGTGAAAATCATATATTAAATAACTTATAAATACAGTGTCAGCTTTGAAATAAAATTGTTCATCAAGTACGGTATTCCATCATAGAAAACATCACCGAAGTTTATCTGCTTCAAATTTAAAAATGTATTTTTGCATATTTTGTTGAAAATTTAATTATTTACTTTAGTTAGCCTACTAACTTTTTGTTTTATTCCACTAGCTCATTTTGTCACATGAAGCCTGAACAAATTGAAATTAAAATGGAGGTACAGTACTACAATAATTGTTTAATGAGTAAATCAATGCCAGCAGCTAACTTCCACCATCTTAAATTGTGTAACAGAGCATTTCCAGACCTGTTTAAAGAACTTATGCTATTTTTCAATAATAGGTAACAGTATGCGAGACATTCTGTACCGTATCAATGAATTGATTACTTATTGCTGTAACCACTTACTAAATTTCAAATACTTGTTAGTTTTCGCATCAATGAACACTGTATCTGTAAAATAATTTATCTCCTTTGATTTTTCTTTCAGTATGGGTTCAACACTTCCATGCAACGATATTACCTTAATTTCTCCAACAGTTTTGTGTTTAGAGAGCAATTCAAAATGTGTTTCAATTTTAAAAAAAACGTCCTGGAAAAAAATAACAATACAATAACTGATAAAATCCTTACAAATAAAGATTACTTCAAAACAAGATAAGGCGGCTCGGAACTATCTGATCATGACTATCAAATCTGAGAGGTAGGGTTGCAAGACCATAAATCGACTAAAAAGAGTAGAGTAATGAAACAAATTCAACAATGTGAACAGGGGAATATCGATTATTTGAAGCATAATCTGTGAAGATAATTACAGAGCTCCAAAGTCAAAGTCAAAGAAAAACTATTCGAAAGAAGTGAAAGAGCCAAATTAATGTAAGAAAAGTTAAAATTTTGAATAATAGTGTGGGACTTAAACACAGCAGTGTGGGATGTAATAAACAAAAATAGGCAAGTAGCTCATGTAGATGATTATACTAGTGTCCCAAGAATAATTGATGGAAATAACAAATATATTGATGAGAGTGTTGACATTTGTTATTTCTTTAACAATATTATTAACTGGTTGCTAAGAATCTTCAAAAATCTCTTAACACAGAAGGTATTAGTGATTCGAATATGTGGAATACTGAGGGGATTCAGAATGAATAAAAATTCCATCCAGTATCCCAAGACTAGTTGTCAAATATCATTGATAGTTTAAATAATAAAAAAACTGTAGGAATGGATGGGGTATCCAGTAAAATTCTGAAAGAACTAAAAGATCAATAATTGTTAGACCCATTGATTTATCTGATCAATCATTCATTAGAACAAGGTGATTTTCCAGATAATTTGAAAGAGGGGAAGATCTTGCCAATCTTCAAAAGTGGTGATAGAGAAAAGGTAGAAAACTATAGGCCCATTAGTATTTTAAATGTAATAAGTAACATTTTTGAAAGAGTAGTTCTAAATAGGTTACTTCTGCACCTTCAAGAAGCTAACTTTATCTGTGATGAACAGCATGGCTTCCAGAAAGGGAGATCAACAAAGACAGCCATAGTTTCTCTAGTTGAAAAACTAATAGATATAATAGATTCAGGTGATAAAGCTACTGCAATCTTCTTAGATCTGTCAAAGGCATTTGATTGTGTTAATCATAGAACTTTATTGAAAATACTGCAAATGGGGTTGAACTGAAATGGTTTGAATCATATCTTATTGGGGGAAAACTCTGTGTAGAACTAACAACAGTTGTTGGGAATAGCAAAGAATGAATCTAATAAATTAGAGGTCCAAGCTGGAGTGCCTCAGGGCTCAATACCAGGTCCATTTTTTTTTTTTTTTTTTTTTTGTTATATGTCAACCATGTACCTAAAGAATAAATTAGTGATAGAACTCTCTTATTTGCAGACGAAATATCATTCATTTCTAGCAGTTCCATTCTAGATGATTTAGAAATAAGTGCCCATATAGGTGTGCAGTCCATTGTCCGATTCTTAAATCAGTTGAAATTAACTATAAATAGTAAAAAATGCCAATACCTTTAATTCAAATACAAAACATAATTCAAATGAAGATAGGGCCATAAACGTGTTTTTAAACGATAATCAATTAGACCAGGAAAAAAAAATTGCATTTCTAGGAGTTTTGTTGGATAGACGATTGACCTGGACTCCATACATTGAGAAAATATGTAAAATTTCTTCTGGGGTATTTGTCCTGCAACAGCTCGCTAGATTGAATGACAAAAAGTTACTTTTTACAGCTTACCATGGGCTCTTACTGTCACATATTAGGTATTCTATCTTAGTAAGGGGTAATTCATCAGAACTAAACCTTGATATAGGGTGTTTAAGATCCAAAAAAAAGCGGTTAGGTGTTTGGAAAGAGATGGATTAGATTCATTCATGTAGGCCGTTGTTCAAGAGACTTCGTCTCCTAACTGTACCCTGCTCATACGTGTATGAAGCTTCTTTATATGTGAAAAAAGTGATATCAACCAAAATCTTGATGTATATAATTATAATACAAGAAGCCAAGGAGATTCTGACTTGGTGAGTCACCATAGTAGCTTATTCAATCAAAAACCTAGTTACATTGATTGAAAACTCTACAACAAGATACCACAGTTTTTAAAGAGTCTTGAAAATATAGAAATATTTAAAAAATAATTGAAAAAATTATCGCAATGGCGACTAAAGTTGATCTGTATGATAAATATCCTACATTGCCGGGTTCAAATAGACCTAACAATCAAAATCATAACATGAGAAGATATGGTCAGGAATACCATGTGGAGAGCTGGGTTGACTTGTAGTGTCAGGTGTATGGATGATAGGTGTATGGAAAGAGTAAATAGATCAGGTCGTTGTTTAAGAGACTTGGTCTCCTAATTTTACCCTGGATATATATGCATGAAGCTACTTTATATGTAAAAAAGAGTGATATTAACCAAAATCTTGATGTACACGATTATAATACAAGAAGCCAAGGAGATTATCACTTGGTGAGTCACAATAGTAGCTTATTCAAACAAAAACCTGATTATATTAGTAGGAAACTCTGAACAACGAAAAATAATTCTAAAATATAGAAATATTTGAAAAAGAAATGAAAAAATATTCAGTTGATAAAGCTTTTTATAGTGTATACAAGAATTCCTTTCATATCAAAATTGAGCCTCACCACAACTAATTGATATAGTAATATGATAACTAGTGTATTAGATAGTATAATTGTTAGTCTGACTTGTCTTATACTCCTTAACTGGAGTCTCTAAGACGTAATCTACAAACAAATTCAACAATAGCCAACTTCCATCACTTCTCTCGATCCTGGTGGCCTTCCTCCACTACACTGGATCAAAGTCACTAGCTCAAAGGGTGGTCGAAATACCCAGAAAAGATACCCACAAGATAAATGACATGCAACCAAAATATAAAAAAAAAATCTCAACAAGAACTTAAAATGTTAGATTTAATATAATAGCATAAGTGAACAAGTTATATGGAACAAAAACTTAAAAAACACTTTCAGTGGAAATTTTTACTCATGTATCGCGTGACGTCCGTTTCACTCTGATGTTAACAGCATTGTCAGACTACCCACTACTCATACACATACACTCGTAATTATTATTATTGTATTATTATCACTATTTTTCTTATTTTTTCTTTTTCTTTAGCAATAAGATATTCTGCAACTTCTATTCCTTTTGTTAAAATGAAGTTTTGTTTCAATAGGCTTAAGCCTAGAAACTATTGTCAATGTCAAATAAATAAATACACATACACTCACTCACTATAAGTGCACTGTGGGTCGTCTGGCAATGCTATTAACATCAGAGTGAAACAGATGTCATGTCATAAGGTGAGTCAAAATTTCCACGTGAAAGATCTTTTCAAGTTTTTGCTATATATTAGTGGAAACAAAATGAATCTTCAACATCATAAGTTATATGGACATAATATTGTCTCCAGAAAATTCCAGTTCATCATAAGATTAATATTCCTTATGTTTATACAGTAGCTTTCAGAACAAGGTAGACAGAAGTGGAATTCTCTAGATTTACATTTAATGTATGAGAGTGAGCGAGAATGAGGTGACAAAGAGAGAAACAACAACATGTCTATTTACATAGTACCATGCCTGCCATCTAATGGTTGGTCATCACAATGATGACAGTTGACACAATGCAGGCACTTGAAGAGCGTAAAGGTAGCATTCCGATCTCGGCAGTCGCTGCCCAGCAGCCGCGACCGTGGCTGCACCTACTGTTCTTATGAATTTACATGCAAGGCTTTCTGATGGAAGCGACCTGGCAGCGCTGCCAGGGGGCGTGGCTTCTGCGCGACCTTGGCAGCGCTGCTGAGCTGCTACAGAAGCGGTATGGTCGCGCTGCTCACTCGGGATAGTAGATGTAGAAAGCATTCAAATGGCGACATTTACTGACGAAAATGACGAGTATGTAAGTCGGATGTATAAATAACTATTATTATTTCTCTGTCTTGTAATTTATATTTATTAGGTACACAATTCATATACAGAAAAAATATTATTTAAATAAAACTTATAAATCTGTTTACTACATTTCAGCATAAGCCAAGAGCTTGTGCACTGGAGTGGAGTTCTATGAGACATGAAAAATTGAAAAGAAAATAAGTAAAATTGTCTGCAAAATCAAAATATGGATTTTTAGATAGCACATTGGAAAGATTAAACACTATATTTAGCGATTTCATTTTCCAACCAAACTATAGTAATATAATTATATTATATAAATAATAAGTTGAAATATATGAAAAAACACAGTTATAGAACTTATATTTTAATGAAAGATAGTTACTGAGAATTCATTACTTTTCACCCATGCATCCACATCACTAATAAATTTTAGAGTGCTCTTTTCTTTTACAAATTTATTTGGCATTATGTTCATTAATTTAACACAGATTTATATTCAAACTGTCTCCTACAAATACTAAAATCAGTTCTGGGCACTTGGTAGGAATTTGTGCCAGAGGGACATAAATTATAAATTGGTAATGATCCTCTATCAGTTTTGTCACAAGTTCTTGCTTTCGTTTATTCAAGTTATCAGACTTACAGTAGTTAAATTTAATTAATAGTTGAATCTTCATATTTGAACACAACCGGAATGAACAACTGTTTGCACTGGCTGCTGCTGGCTTGTGGATCTGTGATGGGTCCACATTTATTTTCTACCTGTAGTTTACAGGGCAACAGGTTGTTGGGTTGTGGGAGAGTACAGCTATTGTTCTTAGATCTATGAATGCCCATTGTTGATGACTAGTATGAGAACTGGACCCAAAGGTAATTTGCCATCTGAAGAGATCACGATTTAGTTAGAGTAATGTGGAGTACTGAGCTACACATGCAGAGTGACAAAATCTCAATAAATTGAGAGTTGATTCTCTATTAGTGAAGATTGTAAGCGATTTATGATTTGTTTCAAATCAACAAAGAAGTGCCAAGATGTGGGTATTGAATATGTGTAGATTATTTTGTCTTCATATACCCTACTTCAGGAATTTACATAGAGCTTTCTTGTAACTGAATTGGAACAAAATATGAAAGACTCTATATCATATACAATTTTAATATTGCCTATTAGATTACCTATTCCCTATAGATTTAGTTACCTCAAGGGTGGTAACTCCTCCTCCCCCCCCCCCCAACCAATACGTTGAAACCATTCCAAGACCTACCATTGAAATTCAATCTGAAAAAACTATTACTTGATAAATTATGTTTTTTCTAAAATAATATTCTGAATATAGATTATCTAGTGGATACATATATATATTCACAAAAGAGAAATAAAGCAAATTTGAATAGTTAAGTGACAGGTTCTGATAAGCCTACCCTTAATTAATTAATAGTGACAAAAGAACTCTTCAGTCTCCCTTTACAGTTGTCCTATACATCAAAGCTGTCCTCAGAATTCTGACGAATATTTATGACTTTCATAGTCTTAAGGGGGGGTCCGGGGTTATTGTCCTCCCCCGGGAAATTTGTTTTAAAAAAACTTCTCTAAAACCACATTTTTAGCGTTTCTAGACATAAATCGTTCTATTTTAAGTCGCATTATGGGTTTAAGTGGATGTTATTTACCTGGGATGTTACCCCCTTAGCCTTGCCTCTCAAACAATCTTATAATTATTTTTGACGCTTGGGCCCAAAATTAACAATCTTTGAAATTTTTGACCTTCTCAAGAAACACATGGCGAAGGCTATAACTTGAAAGTTTAGTATCCAGGTTCATTCAAGACAATATGACGAGTTCCAAGTAAATTCTTAGAAATATTCTCATAGAAGGCACAAACATCAATAACTAGTGCACTTATTAAATGTTGTATAAAATTCCATCTCCCATCAGGGTTACAGTTGGACGGTTAAGACGAGCAAAGCGAGTGATAGAAAATTATAGATTTCAATCTAGTACTGGACAAAAAAATCGATATGGAGGGCTGCCAAGCAAATATACAATTGAATAATTCTCTGCCAAGCAAATATACAATTGAATAATTCTCAAGAGTTCACAGGACCTGACTGGAACAAAAACAAGAGTTATTCAAATTCAAATAAAAAAAGTTAGCCTTTAGTTTAGGATGAGACGAATGGATCGAAAGCTCTCATCAAAACAAGAAACTAGCAGAATTAGATGGAAAACCTATCAGCAATAGATTAATTATGCTGTAAAATTCTATAGAAACTTGAGTGAGAAGATCTAGAAGTACTGACAACTTCATAAATGTGCATTACAATGCAATTCAAGTCATTATGATGATAGACTTAACTTCCCAGAAAAAAATTAATTGATAATTAATGAACTAACAATAACAAAAAGTGGGTTCTTAGGCAAACGATTCATAAAAGCAATGATTTATTGAGCTTTCACTACCTAATTTATAAACTTCATTTTAATAAATACTTGTACAAAATTACTGTTTTAAGCCTCAAATGAAGCTTTCAAGACAGAAAATTCAAAAAAATTCCCCAATGTGGACTAAAATGAATGGATTTAAGCTCTTCTTGACAAGAGCCTCGAATCTCTTGAAATACAATTTTAGAGGGACTATCTATTAAAATTTTCCCTGGGGAGGACCCCCAGACACCCTTCACCCTGGGGGGTATGGAATAGGCTACCCCCAGACCCCCCCGGGGCCACTAAATCGCTATGCTACTGGATGAAGCTTTTCTTTTTTTGTAAACTATTCTTAGTAGACTATTTTTCTTCTCCTACCTATCTATTCCGTACAACCTGAAAGGACATTGAAATACTTACAAGTTACATTGATTATAGAACAGTTTTTGTCTCACAACTCCACAAAATATCTACTCCAAAATGTGTGCTCTATAGTCAAAACCAACAAGGAAGGCTAAAAATCAACAAATTGGTCAAACTTTCAAACTATTATAGAACAATAGGAAAAGGATGAAGGAAGGAATATTTCCATCCTTACAAACAATAGGACAACTCTTTCCGATCCCATCAACCTGTTGCTTCGGCTATCTTCAGGTAGAAAATAAATGTGGACCCACCACAGATCCCGAAGCCCGGCTGCCTGACTACTCCACACAGAGATAACATAGTAATTACTATTCTATTCTCTCTGACTGCACATGGCAGTTGCTGCCTGGTCGCTGCTATCTGATGCATAGTGGCAGCGCCGCTCAGAGCAGCAATGTGTCGCGGCTGCTGGGCAGCAGCTGCCGGGCAGCGCAGCGACTGCTGAGATCGGAATGCTATCGTTATGCTCTCTATTCGAGTTCTGTATCATTTCATTCCAATCATCATTTTCACCTGGGCTCTGTTAACTCTTATAAAGGTCCCTTCGTGAATGAATAAATAATTTACAAAATTATTCTTGTTGGCATTCAACAATAAAATATAAGTTGAAATTACTACCCAATTAATTGGAATTATTGATATTTATCAATGTGTAGGTACGGTACTGATTAAAAATTTTGACTATCCAATATATTTACCTTCTCAACCGCACAAAGCCGAACATCTTGCTGTATAATGTTGAAGAAGAAGTGAAACATTTCTTCCTCAATCTCATATAGGTTGTCATTGTAATATTCCACTAATTTTGGAACGTATTTGGTGCTGTATTTCGAGTTCCATGTATGCAAAATGCACCTTGAAACATAAAATCATTTCTATATTTCTTCAATTTATAACAATTGATTATATTGAATAACAGAAAATGAAGAACTTAATAATATATACCACTGTCCATTGTCAACAAAACTAGCATTCAATGTGACAGAAGGAAACTAGGCGCATGATGAAATTTGTGTTTGAATGTAATATGATTTTTTTCATAAGCGAGGTAGGAGTAAAAAGTTGTGAATAACAAATAGAGAAGATGAGAAATAGAAAAGAGAGGAAAACAAGATAAAAAGAAGATGAGAACAAAAGAGGTGAAGAAAGAGATGAAAAACGATGAGGAAAAGAAGAGTCATGGAAAAGAAAAGAAGGGGAGAAAAAGAAAGAAAAGAATAAAAAGAGGAGAAAATTGTTAGAATAGATGAAAGAGGAAGAGAAGAAAGAGAAAAAAGGTGAATGAGAATGAAAAGTGGGAGAAGGAAAATAAGAGAACTAAGACAAAGAACAATAAGAGAACAAACAAGAAGAAGAAGAAGAAGAAAGAAACGGAAACAAAGGGGAAAAAGGAGAAGAAAACAAAGAAGAAGACAAATGAAGAAGAAAAAAATGAAGAAGAAAAAATAAAAATATCCAGTAGTAGTAGTTTGATAGGAGTTGAATGGAATAATAAATTAAGAACTTACGTTGGTTTTTGGCTAGGGCTATACACCTCCCCCTCATCGGTTCCAACTCTCACTGTTCGGGTACCGTTCTCAAACACATTCACGTGAAACATTTTCGATCTCCGCTTCACATTCGTTTCCATTGCTTTTTTATTCTTACTCGACGACATTTCGAGCATGACCACCGCGGCATTCATCGATAAGTATGAACTTTGATCAGTAGTTGACCTATTGAGAAATAGAACAAATAATTATTGTTGTGGATATCCATTTTTCGTGAACTGCAGTAGAACTATTCATATGTATAAACTTGCTGTGCAGAACTGACCTTTTTAAGTCGCGGCGGACGCGTTTCGAACAATGTCGTTCTTCTTCGGCGCTTGGTTGCAGACTAAGTCGTTTTCTAGTATGTGAGGTCTGGTGGTCGTAGGAAGGTAGTGGGAGGAGTGGATGTGGTGGGGGAAGTAGGTGTGGTGGAGTTGTTTTTAGGAGGGGTTTGTGATGATGTGAACATTACATGAATAGGAGTTAATGAAACGAGTATAAAGTAATTATGAGAGGAATACCTACCTCTCACTCATCAATTATCTACGTAGTAAGCTCTTTGAACCAAAACATAATGTTGAGGTCTGAAGAGTCACATACAGTCGAAATCGTCTATGGTATACGTGGATCATCACAAGAATGGCATTGGCCCCCATGAGAATGCATGTTAGCTGATGCCATTCTCGTGGCGATCCAACTATACTATACACATATTTGGTTTACACGATGGTTTGAAATGACTGACAATTTAACAAACTGACAAATATACAGAAACAGAATTTATTAATTTCGAATTTCCTCAAGTGCTATTAATTTATACTGAAGACTTCCACAATGGTATTAAATAGCTGATGGAAATTGATGAATGTTACTGTACAAATATATCAATCACCACCGGGAATCGAACCACGGACCTCCCAAATGCCGGTCGGGCGCCTTAACCACTAGACTATGATGACCTTTCTGCACAGCAGCATTCATTTTTAACTTGGCCATATCGGCTCGTATCTCAAAAGTTAGTTTGAAATGACTGACAAGAAAACAAACTGACAAATAATTATACAGAAAACAAAATTTATTAATTTAGAATTCCTTCAAGTTCTCCCTTCAAGAATTCCCGGTGGTGACTGATATTTTTGTACAGTAGTTTTCATCGATTTCCATCAGCTATTCAATCAGTGGCGTAGCCAGGATTAGATTTCGGGGGGGGGGGGGGCTCACCATGGGGGGGGGTGTGGGCAGTGGCTTAGCCAGGATCAAATTTCGGGGGGGGGGGGGCTCATCAAGAGGGGGTCTGGGGTATAGGAGGGTCCGGATTTTTTTTTAAATTTTGTGGTGTGAAAATCTAATCTAGACAACTTTTTAGGCTCTAAAGTTCAAAAGAAAGTTTTGAAAAATTACTACCCAAGAACCTAGGTGGCCAGGTTTGAAATGATAAAGTTTGATGTACCTATATCTGTGACTATTTTGAGTCAAAACCCTTGAATTGGAACTAATCATACTTAACTTATGTACTGAATCTCAAAATTAATACAAATTATTATAAGTTTCATATAATTATGTCATTAGCATAAAACGCACCCAACCCAAAGTTCATGAAATCGGAATCATAGCACACTGATTTTACACGCTTGCATAGAACTTGCATTTATTTGTGTGTTTTCATTTATAAAATCACGATTTTATGAACTTTGGGTGCGTTCAGGCTAGTGGGTTATACTGAATTTTAACTTCAAAACTAAATTTCGTACAAGATGGGTTTATTCAAAAAGGTGATTTATCAATAATAATTAACAAAGTTAATCCACTTCAAACTTGAAAATTGCATTTTATTTAATGTAATAAATAAATAATTATGGTAGTCACAGTTTTCCAACATGTTTTATTCGATTTCGTAGCTCATTTTAAATCAAAATTATCCATTCGAGCACCTAACAAGGCATTAATCTGACTATAACTGTAGCTATATTCGATTACACAAACAGGGTTTCTGTAATCTGTTCGTTATAATACAACAAAACAGATAGAACCCTTCGGCTTTAATAAGTCCTTATCTATTAGTTATTTGAGAATTTTCTATTTCTGAAATTTCGGGGGGGGGGGGTGTCGGGCCCCATGGGCCCCCCCCTGGCTACGCCACTGTATTCAATACTGTTGTGAATATCCGCCATTGTGGAAGCCTTCAGTATAATATTAATAGCACTTGAAGTGTTGAAGGAATTCGAAATATTAATAAATTTTGTATGAGAAGTAGAAAAATAACTTCTTCTGTTACTTCACTGATTTATTTAATTTTAACTGCAATTAATTTCATTTCATGACTGTTCAATTGAACGAAATTCAAATTACATCTGATGAAATTTCAAAGCATGTTTCAATCAAAAACGTTGATTAAAACTATTATCTTATTATTTCAAATCTCAGGCTGAGATATATGAACTGTATATGTATATGTATCTGTGAACTCATATACAGATTAGAGTGAAGTAGATTAATAGATTGTAGAGTTCAGTCAACATACTGACTGTGTGATAAGATAATCGCTCTAGCCACCTATTATATTATGAATTGTAGATTTATAGATAGATCTGTTCTAAGCTCTCTTTCTTTTCTGCATTGCAACAGAGGCAGTCGCAGCTGGAAGTTTGAAGTTAAGAATAATTGAGGTTTTTCTCATGTTACTTTGCAAGACTGTCTCTCTTTCTGTACCCCCCCCCCCCCACCCAAGAGAATAGTTCTAAATGGTAGGGGGGGGGGAGTAATTACTGCGACGCCCCCCCTGTAACCGCTCTTAATTTACACGAGCTTTGATGTTAACAACAATAATCGCTTACAAAATTATTCTTACAATGATTGTTCTTTGTAGTCCAAAGAAAAATATTTCTGCCTGATTCTGAGACCCCTCTTTGCTTCAATTCTCAATTCACCATCTGAAAAAAAAATCTTGAAAATAGCACTGCCTCAAACATATGTAAAGTATACAAACAGGTTGCCTGATACTGCTTGATATTTTGATCTATTCATTCATTTTACTCCACTCTAAAAAAAATTTTTCATGTAGGCTATTGTTGTTCCAGTAAATACTTCATGATGGACTTTTTGACAGGGGTTCACAGTGGAAGCGTCCTGTTTTCTTCATTGACGGAGAGCACCTGCCAACTTTTCTCAGTGCTCTCAATATCTTCCATCACCAACCCTACATGCACAGACCGCCACTTGTCTGGAAAAAATCAGTTCACTACTTCCAGAACAGACCCTACTATTATATTTATATATTAGTATGTAGTTCTTGAAAATGCTTAAAAACCCTAGGAAAACCCCAAACTTGGCATACTTTTGAAGGTCTTCAAAACCTGTTCTTGGCATGTGTCTTGGGTCTCAAACTGAACATGTATACCAAATTCCAATTTCTTCCACTATGTAACCCTCAAAAACCTGAAAAAATGCTTGGAAAATATTTAATTCAATCATTTTCTTCAGAAAACATCAAAACCAAATTTTCTCAATCCAAAACGTGACTCAAATACAAATTTTCAACATTTTTGGTCAAGTAGTTCTTGAAACACTAGAGAATGCTTGAGAATCATCATTTTTGAGCATGTTTTTGAAGGTTTTCTAAACCCACTCTTGGCATGCATCTAGGGTCTTTTATGAATATGTCTACCAAATTTCAAGTTTTTGGCCAAGTGATTTACAAGAAACCGTGATAGATGAGTGAGTCAGTCAATGAGTGGTATTTGGCTTCTATTCATATAGAGATCAATAAGGCTAATAATAATTATTATAAAGTTTGAAAATCAATTCATAAAAATTAAGTTTGTTTTGAATTCAGATTTAATGAATCTAAATGATTTTAATTTAAATTTTAATGAAACTATTACAAATTAGTCTCTTGGGTGAATCACTAACCCAGTGTCAAATAATAATAAGTTGCAGTGGTGAATATCCAGGACCTCCCCACATGAAGAAATTGGAGTCCCTATACTTGATTCATTTGCAGGCTACAAGAGGCCCTTTGTTGGCCCAAGCTGCAGGCCTTTAGGAGCTGCTCAAGCATTGAGCTACATTGTAGGCACCAAAAATTCATATTGCAGGCTTTCAGGGCACTACATGGGCTTGAGCTGCCAGCCAACAGGAGCATCCTCCATGCTGTAGGCTTTTGGAGCTTGTCATTGCAATCCTCGAAGGGCCACCAAAAAATTGTGATTTATTACTAATATCAATCTAAAAATTAAATATGTGGGTAAATTATTTTTTGAAAATAAGTTTTAATATTCAGGATCTCCCCACATGAAGCATTTAGAGTCCTCACATCTGATGAAATTTATTGCAGGCCTCAACTGCAGACCTCTAGTGGCCCCTCAAACATTGATGCCTTCATGCTGTCGGCCCCAAGGGATTATTATTGCAGGTCGTCAGGATATGCCTTTCTCATATCTGCTTCTATCTTATATCAGACATGTATTTCTTTCCATTTTATTTCAGAATACATAAATAATTATGTGAAATGTTACATCTTGTGTTATCAAAGTGAAGGCTGATTTGGGCATTATTCCTATAGCTTTTTAGTTTGGATTAAATAAATGAATCAATATATAGTACTGTACTATACAGAACTATGCTACCTAAGTGTATGCATGAAAAAAAAACTTCATCTTACCATATTTCAAAACTTGACTTGTCGCTAAGTTAGTAAACTTATCTTCTACTAGCTCAACATATTTGCTTGAATCTGGCAATTCTCGAACATTAACTGATACTCCATCTGCGTGATAAATACGGGCAACATCCGTTTTAACAACCATATAGTTCCTAACTTTGTAGATAGGTAAATCCTGTAAGCATGACAAGAAAAAACAAGAAAAACAACAATTCTTTCAAAGGTTTTTTCTTCTGTTACATGTTGTATAAGCTCGGGGCTATTGTGATATGAATAAAATAGTAATTAATGCGATGACTATATTATGACTGCCTTTAAGCCACAATAGAGATTGTAATAAAGGGCATGATTGAATCAAATACCCTAAACCTTCTCTGAGTGGCATTAAAGCCATATTGCAGAACAGATTAAACATAGGCAGCATACATTTTGTTATTTATCAAGTTTATTTGATGGAATTTGAAAATGAGATAATTCAAATTTCAGCATTTATCATCAATATAATGGTCTTATCTAAGACCTGAGTAAATATTTGCTCGATATTTTTAGGCATGATGAGATACATATAGTCTAGGACCCGGGCATGAAGTACCTAGATGAAGGCATCTTGCAAGAGGAATCATGGATCAGTAAATTGAGGTTTGTTGGCTGGGCGCTTGCTTCAAGCAAAAATTATAACAGGAAAATGGACTCACATTAGCTCTTCTGCAAATCCAAACTTGCTGTGATATGCCTCCAAAGTAGTTGGCCAATGTCCATATATCTATCCATTTGATATCATTATTTTCCACTACCATGACTTTGACTAACATTTCGAGCTGTTCGCTTACAGAAGCCTCCACATTTAATTCTTCTTCACATATCCTGCAAGGGGTTAAAGACATAATAGAGAACATTTTTCATGAAGAAAATAATAATATATAGAAATAATGAAAAAGTAGGAGTTCTGGCATTATTTTTCACTGGGGCTTCTACAACACCTTTAAAACTTCACCAACAAACCTGATATAGTCCAAGTAAACCTGAGCTAACCTTACCTATCAGAACCCAAAAATCTTAGATTCCATGGGAACTGAAGTTTGCAGAAAATTCAACTTCTCAACTGTTCATGAAAGCACAAATTAAAAAGTTCATTAAAAACTAGTTAAAATCCATATAAGACAACCCCGAAATCTCAGTTCTCATATGAACTACACCACAATTATTGTTTTTGTAGATTGAATCTTGGAGACTCCAGTTAAGGATCAACAAGTCGATCAACAAAAATTATACAATCTTATACACTAGTTACCATGACTTATATGACTTATATGAGTTACTTATATACTACCATATATCAATTAATTGAGGTGAGGCTTAGTTTTGATGTGAAAGGAAATATTGTAATCTATGATGTTTTCCATGACGAAATACTCAATGAACAATCTAATATTAAAACTGACACTGTATTTCACTTTTAAATAATGTTCTACTCACATATATTGGTTGAGGAATGCATTTCACTTCTGAGCAGAAGCTTCGTCAGCCTGCCGCCAGGGGTCATGCTTTGTTTAGGTTAGGATGAGCAGCCATTATGTATAGTTAAAAATTGCGTTTGATTTGAATTGTATTTGGTCATTGAGTATGTTGGTTCTATCTTGTTTATGGTGTTTGAATATTTCATATTGCTCCAGTGTATTTAGTTTGTGGCTTTTTTGGAATGTGTGTAGAATTTCTAAGTCTGTTTGGATGTTATTGTGTGAGTGACCAGTGTTGATTAAGAATACAAAGAGCACATCAAAGCACTACATTCCAACACTGACTCAACATTTGCAGATCACTTAATCAACACTGGTCACTCTATTTAGAAGTAACCTATTTAGAACTAATTTTTCAAAAATGGTACCAATTACATTAAAAATACTAATGGACTTATAGTTTTCCACATTTTCTCTATCACCACTTTTGAAGATTGATTAGATCTACCCCTCTTTCAAATTATTTGATGAAACACCTTGTTCCAATGAATGATTCAAATCAATCAATCAATCAATCAATCAAACTCTTTATTCAACACATACATTAATTATGTACATGAATGCGTCATTAAATATAAAAAAATATATAATATATATATAATACAATCATCGTCTAGCATTATAAAATTCATCATAATTATAACAAACTAATTCTATCAGGTACTTCTTAAGTTTATTTTTAAATCTGTTATTATCTCTTTCATCTCTAATACCACTTGGTAGATAACCCATAAATTTTATTCCTATATAAGACGGACTTTGTTTGAATTTTTCTTTTTTATGTTCCTTAATTAAGAATGTATCCCTGTTTCTAGTGTTGTAATTATGTAAGTCCCGTTGCCTTGGGAATCTTGATTCATTATTTTTTACATATAGCACTGTGCGGTATATATAGAGGCTGTACACTGTCATAAAGTCCAGATCTTTAAAAAGTATTCTGCATGACTGTTCACTATTTAAGTTAAAAATTCTCCTTATTGCTTCTTTTTGAAGGTGTAATTTTTTCAGATTTGTGTCACTAGTTCCTCCGTATTTCTCAATACCATAAGAAATATGTGAATGGATTGTTGCAAAATACACCGATTTTAAAGTTATTAGATTACAAATCGGAGCTAGCCGTCTAAGAGCAAAAATCCCTGAACTCAATTTCCCGCAAATTTTCTGCACATGATCTGTCCAATTGAGCGTGCTATCCAGATGTAGACCTAAAAATTTTGTTTTAGTTTAATTTTTCATAATGTCTACCTGTTTTTCGGCAGGACATCTACAGGAGAACTGCACTAAAGTAGTTTTGTCGTTATTAAGTAATAGATTTTTTTCAGTTAGACAATTCCTCAAAAGCAATATGGAGTCATTACATTTAGTTTTAATACTATTTATGTCTCTATCTGCTATGCACAGACTAATATCGTCAGCATACATACAAAACTTACTATCTACATTTATTAAGTCATGAACATATTTAGGTAACCCCCCCAAGTAGCATATGAACAGAAATGGGCCCAAGACGGTTCCCTGAGGTACAGAGTAGTTCATATACCTTACATCAGATTTAATATCATTTAGTTTATTATCACTAAAATGTCTAATATTTACATACTGCTTACGACCTGTCAAGTAAGATTGAATCCATTTAAGCTCTTTACCCCTTATACCATAAGTATTAAGTTTTTCTAATAGTATTCTGTGATCCACACTATCGAACGCTTTGGTCAGATCAAGGAAGGCACCCACAAAATTGTATCCTTTATCTAATTTTTCTAGAATGTGTTCAAAGTACTCAATTATTGCAGTAATGGTGGACTTGTTTTTCCTATACCCATGTTGTTCCATGTCAAGCAGATTATTAGTTTCAAAGTAGTTCATAAGTTGCACTAGTACACACTTTTCAAATATTTTTGCTAATGAAGATTGAATGGCCAGTGGTCTATAATTCAGTGGATCAGAAGGGTCCCCCCTTTTATATACGGGTATAACTTTTGACATTTTTAATTCATCTGGATATTTTCCTGATATAAGTGATGAGTTAATTACATGTAAAAGGGGCTTGATGAGGGATGATTTGGCTTCCTTGATAATTCTTATTGGAATTTCATCGTAGCCAGCTGACCACTTTGGTTTAATTGAGTCAATTATTGTACTTAAGGCCCCCTCCTCAATAGTCCTGCATACAAAACTGGATTCAGTAACCCTTTGTGCCCTATCAATTTGTGTGCCAGTTTTAATTAGGTTTGGTATGACATGCGTTTCCACCATTTCTGCAAAGTTATTGTTAAATCAATCAATCAATCAATCAATTTATTTACAGTATCATTACAACAAAGGTCCTCCTAAACCAGTAGGTTTTTCAGGAGGTGCCATATATTGATTTAATACAAGTAAATACTAATTTTGAACAGACTAAAAAGTAAAATTTTCCAAATAACATAACCTTCAATTTTCTTGACACAGTAGGCTTCAACACTTTGGTACATTACACTAACGATTTCACTTTAAAAAATATCATTCGATCATAAAACCTATAAATTATAAATTTAGCACTGTTGGGAATGACCAAACATATTAGATACCTCATATGGATCCACTATATCAATATCATTCCTTTTAAGTACAATATTTTTTAAGACCTTCTCCTTTATGTTTCTAGTCTCGTTATTCACTATTTGCTAGATTGTCTTATTTAAATTTATAGACTTTTTCAATTTAGAGTGATAGTAGTCTTTTTTCTTACTTATAATAGTTTTCCTAAAGCTTTTTTTGTGTTCCTTCAATGTTTCCTTGAAATTAGCATTACATTTATCTTTTCTGTATAACTTATTTATTTTAAGAAGCTCATCATGCTCATCAACAACCTCATCATCAACCCAATCTTTAGTTTTCCTTTTTTTTACAATTCTACTACGAGGAAAATGCCAATCAAAATAATACTTGAGTGTATTATAAAAGTAAGTGAATTTATCTTCAACTGGTCTCTGAAACAGTTCAGTCTAGTCCAGTCTAGCGAGCTCATTTTTAAAACAAACAATTTGTTCCTTACCAAACTTCCTAACATATGTAGAGATACCTCTGCTTTGACACTCATTGTCTACATTCAAGATATTAAAAATTTGCCCGTCATGATCCGACAGCGCCGTTATCAAGCATTCCACTCTTATATCACTTTTGTTCAGGCTGGTGATGAAGTTATCAATTGCAGTTTCGCATGTCTCAGTTACTCTAGTAGGAGTTTCTACTGTATGTTTAAAACCAGTATGTTTAAAACCAGTATGTTTAAAACCATGATTGATCAGGTGAATCAAAGGGTCTAACAATAATTGATCTTCACATTCTTTATGAATTTTACTGGATATCCCATCCACTCCTACAGTTTTTTTCATTATTCAAACTATCAATGATATTTGAAAACTCAACTTGAGATACTGGATGGATTTTAATTCATTCTCAGTATTTTACATGCTTGAATTATTAATACTAGTATTAAGAGATTTTTAAAGATTCTTAGTACCGTAAACAGTTAATGATATTTCTCATAGAAATCACAAATGTCTACACTATCAACAGAACATATTATAAAACATAAGATAAAACAACATATATATGTTATTTTCGTAAATTATTACAGGGACACTAATATAAGCATTTTCAAGAGCTACAAGCCTATTTTTGTTTATCACATCTCACACTGCTGTGTTAAAGTACACACTATTATTCAAAATGTAAATGTAATTTTCTTACATTTGGCTCTATTCACTTCTTTTGTACAGTTTTCATTTAGGGATTGTTACCATCTCCTCTTAACATATTTTTAGCTAATTTAAATTCATCATTTTTTTTAACTCTATTTCTCTCTGCAAGGATATCATCAGTTATCCACTCTTCAATTTTGTCTAATTTTTTTTACAGGGACCTTTTTAACTGGACAACTCTTAGTAATATAAAACCTTAAAATATTAAAAGATGAACTGAAAAAAATGAATCAATTTATTACAGATTACAGATGGAATTGCCTCTGATTTGGAAAAACTTCAAATATTTTTAAATTATGAAGTTATCATTTTTTATTTATCATTGTTGTTGACTACACTGCAAGATTTTTTATCATCACAGAAGTAATTTGACAAGAAACCATCTGTTAGAATTAATTATAAGGCATCAGCTTTTTCCACATGTCTCAGACATGTGAGTTGGCCAATGAGTTGGACCTATAGTATATTAGGTGGGTTCCGAAACACCGGGAAGTGATTTTACAGCAGAGAACATACTATTTTTTGCTGGCCAATCCAAATGGTCACCCTTACCAACACGGCCCAGGAGACCGTTGCTTTTCTAATCTGATTGAACAGACTCTTGCTACGGCTCATGGCTATCACTTCCCCAATCGTTCTCCAATAGGGATCAATTTTCAAGATATGCCCTCAATGTAACGATGATTATAGTCTATTTTCAGAACAAGAGTTATTTTTTCACCTTCTAATGACATTAACCTATTGAAATATAAAATGAGAATGAGTTCATAACAGCCAATCTTTATGAGTTATAAGATACATAGAATGATTTGAAAAATCAAACAGTACTTTATTTTTATAATACTTGAATGGCTTTTGCTTACTAATTGGGAGGTTTGAGTTGAATCAACAGGTTATTTTCCTTTGTAGAAAACGATCATAAGCATCTAAATATGCTGATATTAGTGTTGGGAGAAGAATTCAAACTGCAAACTGCAGGATTGAAAAAATTAAATATCTTGAATTTCATTTTTTGGGGCATTTAATTGTAGAGATTTTGTGATGGGCTGAGCAAGCTTTGGAAAGGAAGTGTGGAAACAGCAAGAGGTGTAATGAGTCAGCTGCTTCACGCCGCGCTATTAAACGCCTAAAGCTGGGCATTCACGTTCCGATTTGCAGTACTACCTGTGGTCCAACCTCCAAGGTTGGATCCGATATTGGAACATGAATGGGCTTGTTGGATAGTTGGAAGAGTGGATGGACGACTAGATGGACGACTGTCGCCGGTGTTGGAGCGAGTGTGGGGGAGTCGGATCAAAGTCGTCAAACTTACCTCAGTCAGACCTTCGGGCAAGTTCGGGCAACATCGGTTACATTTTTCGGCTCGAGAGCGACGTTCACAGCTGACTAGGAATAAAGTTGGATTACAAGAAAGTAGGAGCGTGAGTGGAGTCGAATATCCAAAAAGCAGTACTACTAGTCGTACTGCAAATCGGAACGTGAATGCCCAGCTTTATAGGAACATGGCTTGCTATTTGCCTATTCAAGGCAAAGTAGTCTGTGGAATCTATTCAGCCATTGGCAGATGCAGGGGTGATCGACGTAAGTGGCTCTGTATAATAAAGCTTTTACTTATGAGACAATCTGTATCACTGTATTCCACCTTTTATACCTTTATGCTATTAAATTTGTACTCTTACTAGCAGGTAGCCGAATTCATTTGAATCTGAATATTTTTGTACTATCTCCTTCTTCTTATCCTCTTCTCTTTTCTTATTCTCTTTCATCGCTCTTTTTCTACTTCTCTTTCTTCTTCTTTTTAGAAAAACAAAATAAGGGGAGAAAATGGGAGGGAGAAGAAGAAGAACGGGGATGGAGAAAAAAGAAGAAGGTGATGAAGAAGAAGAAGAAGAAGAAAATAGAAAAAGAAAAGAAGTTTATTCTCTTGAGAGAGAATAAGAAAAGAGAGATTGATAAGAAGAAGGAGATAGCATAAAAATATTCAGATTCAAGTTTTACCTGCTAGGTAGTAATAGACAACCATTAAGTTACGATACTGGATAAAAGAACTTGAAGATGTCACAGACACCTTCATTGTGAACCGTGAAATACTAGTTTTGGTTGTCACACCATTGCCAATCTCAAACAAGCTCAACACTGTTTGTTTGTTTGTGATTGATAATTGTGTAACAACCGAAACCAGTATCTCACGGTTTTCAATAAATGTGGTTGTGAAACTTCAAGTTTTTTTATTCTTCATGGATATCTTCCACAATATCACCTTTGCCACTACAAAGAAAGTTGAGATACAGAGATACAGATCGTCACATCATAAGTAAAGTAGCAAGTTTCGGGCAATGGGTCTATGGGTCAAAATAGGGAAAATTTCATAAATAAGTTTTACTCAAAAACAATTTGCTCACCAAATATTCGCCATTATGAATCCTTTACATAGATAGTTATTTATGTAATAAGAGCATGAAGCGTGACTTTATCGCTCGAGCCAAAACATTTACTGCGCGATGCGTAGCGGAGCGCAGTAATTTTGCGAGAGCGATAAAGAAGCTTCACGCGTGAATTGCATACAATATTTTTCCTAAAACTGCAGTTCTGGATTCCAACACAATAAAAGCTTCTAGTTTGTAACATCACAGTACATGTGCGGATTTGGTTAGCGTTCGCCTTCTTTGAGGTTATGTGAATTTCACGGATTCCGTGATCCACCAATGAGAAGACATCAAAATCAAAACAGAAGCGCAAAGAAAACAGCTGGCGAGTGTAAAGTACTTTACCGCTTGCTGAGCAGTAAAGAGATATTTTACAATCAGTTTTCAGTACGTAAAGAACTACTTTATGAGCAGTTGCAGGAAAAAATTATTATTGAATTGTTTCAACACTGATCTTCATCAAACTTGGTATGTGTGTTAAAGGAGAAGAAACTATTCTAGATTCCAGATATCATTCTTGGAGAGATGCCATTTTAAATTTTCAAACATAAGTGTTGAGAAAACGGGCAGGATAGCAAAATACAGTATTACCAAGACCAACAATTTTCAGTACAGTTACAGTATTCAACAACCCATACTCACATGACTTTATCGGTGACTTCGAGTTCCTTGTGCCAGAGAGAGCCCACTTCAAAAATAGGACCCGGTTCACAACTTGGTTTACATTCGTCTAGACGACATCCTTCAGGACCAGCTACTTGATAATTGTTCTTGTCCAAAATATTTTTATTCATGTCATTCACTAATACCGAACTGGAAGATGAAATGTATTGATTATTTTTCCAAAAAATAAACGACTGCAATAATTGAATAATTTATTATGGAAATTTATTCCATTTCAATCTCTTCTTCCAACTCAAGTGAGTGGATGGGTGGCCAACAATTCACCCACATTTTGTCTTCCTTTCCACCTTCTTCTCATTCCAACCTCTCGAACAAAATATTCTTCCTCTTTCTCAGTGAAGGAGTTTGTAACCAACTAATCGTTGCTGTACTGTAGATTTCTTTTAATTTTATTTTGCTTCCCACCTCCACTGAAATATCTTCAATTTCAATAATGAACAGATTGTCTGAATGGATTTCAAATTGATGCTGATTCATCTGAATTTATTTGTCAATTTGACATTTTTTTATTTGAATTTGAACCATTTTTGTTTGTAATGTTGACAATGTAGGAATTATAATGAAGCTAAGCCTACTCAATTCCTTTTTTCTTAAAAAAAAAAGAATAAATAAATACAATTTGTGGGTTGAACTTTTCTTGGCTCTTTGCAGAACTAATATTGTATATTCTACTTGAATTAGCCATGGGCTGATTTTTAATCGTATGAGAATTTTTAGAGCCTATTATTTTAAAACACAATTGGGTGAGTTGAATAACATTTTTGATCTCAATTTCTATCACTAAATTTGGAAGTCTGAAATTATGCTTCCAGTAATGTTCTACTTTCTACAATTCACATCACTCGCAAACTTTGTTTTCTCCTTCTTATCTTCTCTCCTTAAATATTTTTTTTATTTTTATTTGAGGAAATATAATAATTAGTTTCATTGATTATTCAATTTAATAATTGACGTATGGTAGGGTTTTCCGGGCTATAAACCCTCTTAAGCTTCTAGAAGAGGTCCCAAAAACGAGTAGGGAGGCATCAATAGAGGAAAAACGATAATATCAGTTACTGGAGGTAAAAAAGTTTTCATATTTTAAGATTGAATGATGTTATGACTAGAAAAAAACCAATATACTGCAGTTGAAGTTACAGAGGGGATAAGGCAAGTTTCCCGGACCTCAATGTCAAGGGACCTTATCATTTGGCAAATAATGTAAGCAACTGACAAAACGTAGGCTGCTTCTAGAATATTTCCAATTTGAACGTGTCCACACCAGAGTCTCCTAATTGCCTTGACTTTGGGCTTTCAAGAACCCCTTTTATTGTCTCAGTTCAAGGCATCCAGGGACCACTTAGGAGTCCAACAGATCTTGCAGGATATCTGGCACGGTGTATATAAGAATTTCCTGAATTTAAATATTACTTCACTGAAAATATATTTAGTACCAGCAGAGGGATAACCAGGTCAACGATGCTGGCGAGTCCCAGTATTTTTGAAGGCCCTGAACATGGGTTTGAAGGGGCCCAGGTCACATGTGTATGAAGTTGACAGAGTATGTTTGAAAGGAGAAAAGGCCTCTGGATATTTATATCAAATAACATGGTTGTAACTGTAGCTCTATGTAGTAGCTAGTACATCTATACCTGAATATCGGTAGAGTAATGAAGAAACCATTTTAAAATTCGAAAGCAATAAGATCTCATAATTTATCATTATCTCATTGATGCATTGTTCCTTGAACGCTTCTTTGGATTCAGGATAGATTTGTATAAAGATAAATTAGTGCATATAAACGAAAATAAACAAAAATAAATAATGCATTAGCGAAGGAAAAAAGTCAGGGATATTTTTTAAAAAGCATTTCTTAAGAGCATGATATGTGAACTTGTCTATATGTCTATGCATCGACGTAACTAAGAGGGATCAGAGGACGGATCCTCCCCAGAAAGCCAGTTGAAAATTCCAATTATATGAGCTGGATTTACTAAAAATAAGGTTTCAGATAATATTTTTCCAAATCATTTCTTAACAAGCACCCTTGAATCTCCCCTTTCAAATTAAATTTCCAAGTACCACAATCAGATGAAGTGAGCGTTCAAAAACAGCAGGGTGAAAATAGTTTCAAGTTGGCACACTATAATTATTTCAATAAATCAATGAGGATCAGGATCTTTCAATAACAGTGACAAAAGAACTAGATAAAACTTACTCTGAAACATAATGTGAGCTGAAATGTTGAAATAGAAACATGAACTCATGCAAGAATCACAAAAATTTGGTTTCAGAGGGATTATTTTTCAAAAACGTTTCGGGGAAGCATCCCCAGACATCCTAAGGGGATTAGTGGCTGCCAATTGTCGCATTACAGATGTTACTTATAAGCCCCCACTTCCCGCCACTATCACGAATTCCGCACTCAGCATCAAAACCATATTTGGCTCTGTCTGTTGTTCAAAATGTATTGGATCATGAACGATGTTAACGTGAATATCGCCAAATGTAGTGCGTAGTGCGAATAAATGGAATAAATGGTACGACTAGGCCAGTCTGGCCACCGTTTAGAAGAAATTAGTCAAAAGTCATAATTATTATTTCCATCTCTTCTCTCTTCTCCTTCACTTTCAACAATAGTGTCCAGTCTACACCCCCTCCCCTCATCATTCACCATAGCAGAAGGGCGGCAGATTGCTCTCAGTCCCTAGGCAGCAAAAGTGTTAGTCCGCCTCTGATTGTAAGAAAAGTGGAATAAGAGATCTTTATGGTTCACATTTATTGAACAGAATCGAAGTGAGTCTAAGCTGATACTATGCTTTTGATGTCTGAGCAACAAGCTTAGTAGTGATTATAATAAATTATGATATTCCTTGCATTAGGCATAATTTGAGCTAACCAAAACAGGTCTCTAAACACAACCTTGTTGAGGTGTAAGGATAACAGGTAGAAGCAAACAGAAAACTAACGAAATATCATGGATATTCTTGTCTAATTCTTGATGTTGGAATTTCTGTTAGTATCATTCGTATTCTTGGTTTTCTTGTTCCATAATGATCTGCATTGTTAATATAAACTTTTTATTGTAAATTCAAGGACATGCAGTCAATTTTAATTATGAATAAATAATATTTCTAGGCTACTCTCTTTTGGCCAAACGTTTTCAAGTCATGGAGACTGATCTTCAAGGCCTTGAGGATGAGTCTCCACGACTCGAAAACGTTTGGCCAAAAGTGAGTGGAAATATTTTTTATTCACAACTAAAATTGACTGTAAGTCGCTGAATTTGCAATAAAAAGTTAATTTTATTTGTACTTTGACTCATTAAATTTATAATTAGAAGTTACTAACTATACTAAAAATAGTAGGTTTACTGTAAGTTTTCACTTCTATACCTATGTTGGACTAGACTTGCCAGAAATATCTGGGAATTTATTATCAAAAGAACATTATTATTGTTTTTAATGCTTAAAGAAATGAAAAGTAATAATGTAATGGGAAGAATCACTGGGTATAACAATCAAATGTAAATAAAATAGTAGATACTTCTGGATGAATTTACAGAAATTTTGATATTGAGCCCCATTTGTGAATATAGGTAATGACTGCCTAATAAAGATTTTGTGAAATTGCTTTGTTTGAGGTTGGACTCCAATTTTGTATGAGATGAGCAAGGAAATTCAAAGCTATAATAATTCATGTGACTGATACTTAATTCATAAGAAACAGTAACATTTGTAAAATTATCAGTTTGAGAGTGAGTCATTTTCCATACTTATGGAATAAAGCCGTGATATTTACACTCTCGTATAAAATCCAGGTCTGATAATTGCTAAACTATACTTAGTCTAGCCTGATGAACGCAGCGCTTTTGTTGTTGATCTTGATCAATTCAATTTTAAAAACTTGATAATTGCATTACAAATACAAGTTTATAAAAAATAGAAATAGTTCTGGTTCCTGAAAATGCAGGAATTAGTGCTTAGCTCTGGTTCCTGAATGTGCTCCTTGATCCCTTGTACAATTGCTATGTCTGCCAGGTTCAATACTATGGCAGTGGTAACAACTTATGTGGAACTACAGTAATACAGTATAATAATCAGTGGATTGTTCAACAAAACAAGCAAAAGCGGCCTTACCCTTTGTTCACACTTCTAGCACTTGGATTCTCATCTTCTATTGTCACGAAGCCTTCTGTGAAGATCAAATCAAAATTTAAAAAAAAGACTACCTTTGATACAAAAGACTGCTCCTTTCACATCAGTTTACTTACGAAAGAAAAAACCGAGAAAGAAATGCCGTATTCTTCAAATTGCCCTGAGCCTGCGCTTGAAAAACAGTCTGGTTTTTCTAACATGAAAATTGAAATAAGAAAAGACATACTGGCAATGTATATATTATATTTATTTTTAAAAAATATTAATCTATGTAGAAACTTCGGATACAAGAAAAAAGTACTCATATTTCTTGTTCCAGAACGATCTGCGCTGATAATATTAACTTTTTATTGTAAATTTAACGACTTGCCGTCAATTTTTAGTTGTGAATAAATAATATTCCTACTCACTTTTGACCAAACGTTGGATCATCTTCAAATAGTCCTAGATCGGTGATGTTGGTTTTCTGGTTAGAAGAATATTGTGGTTTTTGTATAATGTGATCAAAACGTTTGGGTGATTTAAAGTTCGATTGTTCCTTGATGATGTTTTGTTTAGTGTGTGTGGTGTGTTTGTAAATTTCAAATTGTTCCGAGGTGTTGAGTTCAATTGTTCCAAGGTGTTGGAACAATTCAAAATTCACGAGCACACCACATACAATAAACTAAACATCCTCAATGAACAATTAAATTCTAAATCACACAAGCTTTTTGACCACATTATACAAAACCACACTTTTTCTAACCCAAAAACTAACATCATCGATCTAGGACGCCTTGAAGATGAGTCTCCATGACTCGAAAACATTTAGCCAAAAGTGAGTGGGAATATTATTTAATCACAATTAAAAATTGTGAGCACGTTGTCAATTTTAAAATAAAAAGTTAAAAATGTACAATACAATGAGTAGAGAATTTGCACAAATCACTGTCAACCTTTCCCTTTGAACTCTAAACATAGCTATGAAACGCCATCTTTGCTCCACCCACAAAATTTGAAATCCAACATTGGCGAATGAAATATTTTCTGATGATGGTTAATTGGAAAAACAGGTGAATCTTTTTCGGTTTGGAATTCGATTAAAAAAGTAATTAAATTTTTCCCCGTGCTCTTATTTTTTCCCACGCTCTCATTTTTTTCTCTATGCTCTTATTAAATATACAATAAATTATAGGAGATGTGTCCAAGTTTCTTGAAAATATATGTATTTTGAGAGAAAGTTTTATAAATTTATGCAATTTAACATGTAAAAGATAGGCGAAATCATGAAAAGAGACCTAGATGACGTCACTGGATCAGCTGACTGTAGCTTGCTACTGCGCATCATGCTGTTGAACAATACCTTGTCTTCTAAAGGGTCGATTTCATTGGGCGAGTTAGTAGCTAAGCAAGTAGCAAGTAGAAACGTTGCAGGCAGACCGTGTATCAGCAGCTCGGCATGCCAAGCCAAATTATAGAAAAATTGAAACTTCCAGAATTACCCCCATACTATGAAATAAATTACAAAGACAATAAATAATATTGCAACACAAAATTTATTAAAATATGAAGTTTACCAACAATTATTCAATGAAATTTCATCAAAACAGTAGATTAGTGTTATCACAGAAAATTCAATATGTCTCATCTGAAGTGTTATGTTGGCAGCTTGTGCGGTTAAATGTCGACTTTGAACACTATTACATTGTATTTTAAGGTTGTATACACTGCCAGCTATAGTGAAGAACAAAAGTTGAGAGCCTGTCTACTTTTGTTCTTCACAAGCTGGCAGTGTAGCCAACCACAAAATACAATGTAATAGTGGTCAAAGCCAACATTTAACTGCCAACATAGCTGCCAACATAACACTTCAGATGAGATTCAATTTTTAGTGATAACATTAATCAACTGTTCTGACAAAAGTTTATTTTTGATTAGTTTTGTAATGCAATATTATTTATTGTCTTTCAAATTCCATAGTATGGGGTGATTCTGGAAGTTTCATTTTTGTATAATTCAGCTTGGCATGCTGAGCTGCTATAACGCGGTCGGTCTGTGACGTTTCTACTCGCTACTCACTTAGTTACTAACTCGCCCAATGTAATTGACCCTTTATTACGGTACCTTGAACTTATAACATCATCTCGCAACAGCACACCATGAACACAATAATAAGAGAATCATTCATGATGATGCCACTTTCAGCTGATTCTGTGCAAAAGATGGTGAGCATTATGGTGTGCAACCATATGTGTTTTTTTTTCACTGCATGATGCAGCTTGAGTTCTCCGGTTCTACTCCAAGGTTCCACATGAAACCTTTCCATTTTCAATCATTTATAAATGCATGAAAAAATGTTTCTATGTATTCTATTTCAATTATTCCATTGATGGATAATTAATTATTTGTTAGAAAATGATAATTCATTATTATTTTATATCTATACATACATTTTTTTTTTTTACATTCTGATAATTAAATGCAGCTGGATTTTGTGACAGTATGCCAGTTTCTCTCAATAGTAAAATAGTCCCGTTAACTAAACTTAAAAATGAGGCTATTGGGACCAAAAAGAGCAATCTCCATTTTAGTAAATTTTTCACTACAAGCAGATTTCCTGTTCTCCTATTTTTAATAGAGTATAAAAAGTAAGTTTTTTCTATTGCTTTGTTGTAATATGTTATTAACGATTATGACAACATTTCATTTGATTAGACTGTAGTTTTTCAGATTTTTAGTGAATAAAATTGGAGATTGCTCTTTTTGGTACCAATTATCACATTATGGTAGATATTTTCCTTTTTGGTCCCAACATACTTAGAGATTGTCCTTTTTGCTCAAATCTACTGTTTTTGACAAAACCCTCCAAAGTTGTAATTTTCAGAGTTTAAAGCTAGGAGTTAAGGATTTTAAGTTATCATTAAGGTTAACCAAGTTGATACTGTCTCTTACAAAAAAAAATATAACAAAGCCTAATTTTCATATGAATGAATCATGCTTTTTATGGTGATCACTGGTTGTGTTGCAGAATCCATAGCTCAAAACTTAGCTCACACAACGAAGTACTAATTCCTTATCTTTAATAATAATTCTACACAAGAAACTAATATAATAACTTATTATTATTATTGAAAATATTATGCTATGATGTTGACTAAATCAGCGATCATTGGCCATAAAAAGCACCTATAACCTCAAACCTGACCAGCAAAAACAGTGGTCACATGACAGAATCGTATCATCTGGTTGGTTGATATGGAGATTGTCTCTTATGATGCCAACAGACGGTGGAGATTGTTCTTTTTGAAATAAACAACGTTTTTAGAATTCAATTTAACCAGGGATTTTGTACCATTCTGCTACATCTGTTTTGAGCGACAAATAGATTTAATATGTAAGGATATGAATCAACAAAAACATGAAAATGCTAAAATGGTGGAGATTGCCCTTTTTGGTCCCAATAGCCTCAAATATTGCACTATTGAAAATTCAAAGTTTTATACACAAATGTTCAATATACTTACTTCCTCCATTCTGGTTTATTTATATTATTATTGAATAATTGTAGAAATGATAATTATATTAGTCATCATATTCATTTTTATTCTTCATCACCATTTTTTTCTGAGGATGAAGACCACTTAGGTCTGAGACCTGTGCGTGGGTAATGAGTTGGATGATAGTGATTGATGAGTTGGACCTACAGTTTTAGGTGGGTTCCGAACCACCAAGAAGTGATTTTACAGCAAAGAACAGTGTATTTTTTGCTGGCCAATCTAATCGGTCACCGTTCCAAACAGGACCTTCGAGAACGCAGCTCATCTCTACCTGCTACGGCTCGCGGCTATCACTTCATTCTATCACTAACTTACCATTCATCATCATTCTTCATCGCCATTCATCGTCATGCATAACTCTTATTTTCTCTTCTTGTTCATAACTACTTACACCTCTTTCATTTATTTCTGTTATTACCTTTCATCTAGTTGAAGTTTATTTAGTTCTAGTCAGTTTAGTTTATTTGTTTCCTTAATAGCTGCTACTATAATTTTTTTGTAAACTGTACATATTGTATAAATGATATGCAATAGGTCTCTCTGGACCTTGCATCAAAATAAATAAATCAATCAATCCGGGAAATTTCTCTATTATCTTCTAATGTACTCCATACCCCCCTTCAGACAGAAAGAAAATGTGAACCAGAACGTATATTCTCGAAAAAACCAGCACTGTGTTTTAAAAAAATTTAGAGAGTGCAAAATAATTCAACTTACCGAATTTCATAGTAATGAAACCTTCTCCAGGTTTGGATACATATTTTATTTCCTCAATTGTTAGTTCTTTGCCAGAAATGACTGTGATGCCATCACGATGATAAACACGTGATATTGGTCTTCCGCTTTTAGTTTTTTTTGGAGTCAAAATATTTTTAACTCGAAAGAAGTTGTTTCTCTGTGGGCAGGATTATTCAACTTTTTTGAAATGTTCATCATGTCAAGACATTTAACGAAAGCTATCATACAAATAAATGCAAATAATGATTACTTCAATAATCTTATTTCATTCTCTATTATTGAGGAGCCCACAGGGCCTTATTTAAATCTTGCTCCTGTCCGTTCAACCATTTGTGCTCTAGCTCTCAAAAGAAAGATTCTAGACTAAATTCTTGGATTTCTTGCCCCATAAGGATCTGCGTTGTTAATATCCACTTCTTATTGTGAATTTAACGACTTGCAGTCAATTTTTAATTGTGAATGAATAATGGCTCCAATTGCACCAACTCTTGGCCGAACATTTTCGAGTTATGGAAACTCATCTTCAAGGTGAGTTTTCATAACTCGAAAACGTTCGACTAAGAGTGAGTACCAGTATTATTTATTCACAATTAAAAATTGACTACAAGTCGTGCTAAATTTTCAATAAGAAGTTGATTCTAGACTCTTGAAAATAGGTTTGTAGCTTCCTTTATTAAATAGATCAAGTGAGATCGCTATTGGTTTTGGAGTTTGGGGGTCGAATATAATAAATAACTATTATGCAAAACAGATCTCCACTGTAGGATGTGGATCACTTTTCACTGGTGATAATCAAAACATTTTACAGCTGGTTCATTTGGAATACAAAAAAAGTAGAATATATTAAAGTTGGCTTTTAGCCCAATAATTCACTATATTCCAGCAGTGCAAGCACTGACATTTTCATCGTTGGTTGTGTTGAAATCTTATCTTAAATATTATTGAACGTTAAATTGAAAAATGGATGAAATATTGAGACATGAGATGTATTGAACAAGAAGAAGAAACAACGTTCTTTTTCAAGAACTGATGTTGATGTGCATTTTTTGTGAATCGGGAAGCAAATGATGTTTAAAGGAATCAAAAAAGTTAAATGAAGCATATGCCTTTCAGCACAAACTGATGATGATGATAATAATAATAACTGTATTATTTTTTTATTCTTTGCGTTCTTAGGCACTCCATTATTTTTTTTATTATTATTATTATTTCTTATAGCATCCATTGACCTCCCATAAAAGGGGTATTTGGAATTGTCATAATTCCATTATGTAGGTTTTCAATATAAACGTTTTAATGCTGTCCTCTGTTGATGAAACTCCAATGCTGAGGAATAAGGGATGAATGAAGTACGAAAAGAAGAATAGAGTGTAAGGAAAAGAAAAGAAGACGAATGAAGAAGAAGAAGGAGATGGAAGGGAAAGAGGAAAAGAGGGAGAAGAAAGAAGGAGAAAAAGAATAATAATTATATCAAATTGAACTTGTAGATAGGTTATTGCACATTCCAGAAATCCAGATTCAATTGCATCGGGCAACCTGGTATTATTGCTTAGTTGTGCAAAATCACTTTCTATTTATATTCTTGGCTTTTGATAACCATTTTTCTGGAAAAGTTTTTCCCTTTTCATTTCGCATAGAGTACTAGAGAGCTTCAAGTTTAGTGTAGGTATCAAGATGTTTATGACACAATAGATGATATCAAATTAGCGTGAAGCATTTGAAATTTTGAATTTGCTTACATTGCATGCCGAAACTTCAGTTTTCAATTCGAAATATTCTGAGAACTCTGCATCATCCATTTTCTGAGGGTAAAATTGGTTCATTCTGGTTTTGTAGATCACAACTATTGGCCTCAATACCTTATATTTCGCGTTGGAATCCGGTTTTTGACAGCTAGAGAAACACAGACAATAATGATTCTATGTTACATGATTAAAAAACCTTTCAAAAACCTTAAGAACTCATTCTACTTGTCAAAATGATGGAAATCTCTCATTTGAGTTAGGCGAGCTGCCATAGATAATACCGTCCTGTTCACAGTTCTCACTATCTCTTGATAAGATAAGTAGTTGTTTGTTTTGCAGTCAGTCTTGGCTGAGTTTTCAAAGGAATAAGATCTTTTTTAAAAACCTTCTTCAACCAAGTAACTTGACTGGTGCCAAAACCCGTGAAAGCTTGAGATTCAAATAAATTTTCCAAATGCGTTCATTACTTGGATTACTTGATAGTTTCAAGTGCATTATTTTGATCAAGTGAATAGTGAAGATGGTTAAACAAGAAGCTAGTCAAGGTGTTCCAGATCCAAAGAGTGATGCCCTAAAAGAAAAGTAAATTCGTATGGCTTTTCGTGGTGGGGAGACCCTTACGGGTAGTTCGACCTCGCCGCTTTTTTTAACGACTGCTTTTTTTTTATATGCAACCGGGACCGACGGCTTAACGTGTCCTCCGAAACACGGGAGTGGCTCGAGAAAAATATCTTGTACTCAACTGGGATCGAACCCAGGACCTTTGGCTTATCAGACCAGCGATAAGCCAACTCGGCTACGCCGACTCCAGTGATGCCCTAGGAAATTTGGAATTAAATGTGAAAATAGAACAATTGAAAGCAGCTCATGTTCCTTTCTAATGAGTATGATAGACTCTGTTAACCAGTTTAATGGTGAAATACGTTAGTTAGGCTTGTTCATGAAAGAATTGATGCAGTAGTGTATACACAGATTACTGCAGATAGCATGAATATGGTTACAAATGCTAATATCCATGCATATTTTCTGTCAAGAATAAGATAATGTTTTAGTATTAGTGGATGTAGGAGCATCTTCCAATTTCTACTTGGCATAATGTGCGACAGGCCCTCAAGGAACATTACACAGGTGCCCGAAAATCTGTTACCATGAGTGCACTGAGAGTTTTAGAATTATGTCAAGATTTAGGAGAATCATTATCCAAGTTTGTGAAACGCATGGCATATTCAGTGAACACATAAAAACACAAGTTTCAGATTCAGATGCTGGTCAAGAGGGAACCGAATAAGATTTGGCATCAGAAATCTTACTCCAGGGACTGTCAGAACGAGCGCGGGTAACTATTCAAATTGCAAAACAAAAGTCTGTGGAAGAAATTGTGAATTTGGTTAAAGATGAGGAAGCAGATGGAGAAGAAAGTCGTCCTAGAAACTCGAAGTGGAAAACTGGAAAAAAAAACATAAGAAATCATCAATGAGAGAGAGAGAATCGCCTCTCAACAACAATCAACAACAGAAAATGTATCCAACTACTCAATGGAAAAGGAGTGATAGAGGGACTGGACGTGGACAGGATAGGACACCACCAAAGGATTGGAATCATGGCGTGGATGTTGGGAGTGCAAGGAGGAAGGTCGTTGTTAATGCAATATAATGTCTATACACATACTAAAGGAAACAACAAGAGGAAAATGATGCCAAGTATGGCGTACTCATGAAGATAATTGCAATTAGGAGAATGACTGCCTTTATTTGTTATCCTTGGAGGGCGAAGTTAGGGTGCAGCTGGCCCTATGTGTCACTTAACCATCCTATACAGTTCTAACTTAAGTTATTGATATTAACATCTATTATACCAATTTTAAATGAAACTAAATATTAAGTTAAAACAATATTTAAAAAAGTGATACAAAGTTTTAGGAGAAAAAAATTACAAAAAAAATCTTGACAATGAGTTTAAAAATAATTAAAAAAAAAGAAAAACTTCCAATCTATAATGAGTATAGAATTGAAAAGTCAGGATAGAAAAGATTCTATACACTTATTATGAGATACTTGATATAGAGACTATAACTATTTATATGATAATCATACAATTCATAAAAATAAATGAAATGAAACTCTTCTACTCCAAACATTATGTACAGTAATTTCAATTTTCAATTTATTCCATTTCCATCAAATACATACAATAATTTCAACATGCAATGCAAAAGAATCACTTCTATGGCTAAAAGCTATTTTAGGGCCATGTATTTATTTCCCATTAATTTTACTTACAAAGATAAATGCATTTAATTTTATTTTGGAGTCTTCCTCTATTTTTTTTTTTATTGTTTACCTTACAAGGGACATTGTGATTCAGGTGGCATATTCGTTTTCTCTAACCTTCTACACATGCAATCATTATGATATATGATAAAATTTGAGAAATAATCACATCAAATTCAATTGCAAAATAGATGATATACATATATTTTATTTTTGAAATAAAAATATTTCTCCATTTATTCATATTTTCTGATACTTCAACTCATGCAAGACATTGTGATTTAGATAGTGTATTTACATTTTTATAATAATGTATAGGCTATCTTCACACATATATAATTTTTGTAATCGAACAGCAAGGAAATGAATTGAAACTGGGAAGGAGTTGCTCTGTAATTGATTATCAATAATGAATATTGTAACTATCTGTTTGTAAGAAATATGGGATATATCGCAGTGTACATGCCAGGCATATTACTCAACTATTTGAAAAGCTATCACCTCGAAATAAGATATAATGAAAATAAAGCAAACATTGAGACATGGAAGCACAATTTCAAACATGGAACACTTCTCTGAATATTAAATTAAAATGTTTAAAATGTCATGGAGAAACTAACCTCTCATTGCAAATCTGTCAATAAAGTATCAGTAAACAATATTCTAGCACTCTAACAATGTGTTATATTCTTGATTGATGGGTAATATTATTCATTCAGTTGATATTCAATGTATTTTTCAATTTAAAATCATTTTAAAATATATATGATTACATAGTTCATTGGATATTAAAGAATATTAATATCACTCCCAATTTTGCATGATATTGCTGATCAATATTTTGAATTCTTGATAGTTTATCAGTTTGAGTATCAATCATGGTCTTATTGACTATTTCTTGACATTATTAAATTATTTGACTTTTGCCATTTAAAATAATAATTGATATTATTATTATCATAGCTTAATAATATAAAAAAATAGATAATAGATATATTAGTTCATTAAAATCCAATATTACAGAAAAGTAATAGTCTTTTCCTCATCTATACTACTACAAACCAACATTTTTGATAGATTGGTCATTCTACATGACTGTCATTATCAATTTTTAAAATTTGAACTTGCATGTTTTTTGTTCTTACATAGAAAAATGGCTAGTTGTGTGAAAATGAATTTGAAAACGTTAATTTATTTTTAATTAAATGTTAATGGAGCCTACCCACCTAATCCAAACCTAACCTAACCGAAACCTTACCACACCAAACCTAACCTTACAAAACCAAAATCAACCTTACCTAACCAAATCCAACTCAACCAAAGCTAACCCAACCTTACCAAATCAAATCTGACCTAACCAAAAGCTAATCCAACACAACCTAACCAAAGCCAAACTAGCTTTGGTTTGGTAAGGCTAGGTTGGCTTAGGTTAGGTTAGCTTTGGCTTGGTTGGCTTTGGTTTGGTAAAGTTAGGTTAGGTTTGGTTGGTTCTGGTTTGCTTTGGTTTAGTAAGGTTAGGTAAGCTTTTGTTAGGTTAGGTTGGCTTTGTTTTGGTTGGGTGGGTAGGAGTTGGATTTGGCTGAATATGTCAAATTTGGTATAGTATCAAATTAACTTAGACTCAAAAATTATATTCATTATTCTTCAAAAATGTTTTTATTATAATATGCATGTAAGTTCAGGTTAGTTTATTTTAGTTACTTGTGCACCTTCTTACCTATTTAAGTGCACTTGCAAATACAGTTTTATCACAAAAAATTAATAAATTGAAGTAGATTTGATGCAATCAGTTCCTAAATCATGTTTTTCTCAATTATAGCCTTGAACTACATCTAACCAGCTACTCTTACCCCTTAGGTCAACTACCCCTAATCAAACTCACCCAGTTCCTGTATTAAAAATCTACATACTAAACAAAAGGCTATTATAAGAATTACTATTTGTGTACAGGGAGGGATGAATTTTTTGTACATCAATTTTTAAATTGTGTTAATAAACTACAGCTTTTGTTAAGTCAACTAAATATCTAAAATGAAACCTCACATCTATAAAAATAGGATCACAAAACAACAAAATGAGCATGAATTAAACAACATAATAAGCAAACTAAGAAAAATTATTGTTTTGAATCAAAAACATCCGATTTTATGAAACCTAAGCGTTTTTTGATATTGAGTTATTCAACATTTCATTCAGAATCAGAATTTTTACAAGATAGAAAAATACAGGTTTGTACTACTTGGAATAACTTATTTGTAAATTTTGTTTAATGTCTATAAAAATACTTTAGTTGCCAGTTTCTAACATTCTTATACAACTTCTTAGTTCATTTTACTTATAACCTAACCAATTTACAAGTAGAATGAGGAGGATGAGTACTGTACTTGCATTTTAATTGTTAGTTGTGTCAAAAGCCAATAATGTAGTTTCGTTATTGGTACATATCGATCTTGTACAATAGTGTCAATAGAACCATATTGATAGTTGAGACCCTGTCGATATCGATTAGTTGATCAGATTCATCTAATGATTGCCAAGATGTACAGTATACAATGGGAAGTGTACATCAGTACATTGTTTTAAAAAACGTCTTTTTTAATTACAAACATGATTAAATATGAAGAAATCATAATTTATGTGATGATTGGGATGATTGGGATATATTGCAGCATATGCGCCGGGCGTATTACTCAACTATTTGAATAGCTATTGCCCCAAAACTAATACTTGCTTTCTGACTATCTGCTATGTTATAATGAGGTGCCAAGCCCGGCTAGTGTGTGGGCCCCTTAGAGTAGACTATTTCAAAAATTGTCAGTTCCTTCAAATACAACTTATTCTCATTTGCTTTTAGCAGGCGCTTGCAAGTGAGAATAAGCTCTACTTTTTGTCAACACGCAGACTTGATAGCACATGGACTTTGTCTTTCAAGCTGGTCGGTGCTGGGCAGAGAGAATAGAATAGTAATTCTATTCTCTCTGGTGCTAGGTAGGCTTTCAACAAGCTTTCTTTGTTGATGCACCCTAGGTTAGAACACGCAAAACGAGGGTTCTAAACTTCTTGGTAGTTATTACTTAAAGGCTGAACACAATCGTTACATGAACTATTAAGTTCCTGGATTTCTTGTTCCATGACAAACTGCGTTGTTAATATTAACTTTGCATGTGAAATTTAACGACTTGCAGTCAAAATATTTGTTAAGAACAAGTATAATAACTCACTTAATCTGGCCGAGTACTTTCGAATCTATGAGATCCATCTTCAGAGGCGTGGGTTCCTAGATCATCATGTCAGTTTTTTGGTTAGAAGTGTTGTGGTTTTTGTAGAATGTCATCAAAAAGTTTGTGAGATTTAAAATTTAGTTGTTCATTGAGAATGTTTTGTTTATTGTGTGTGGTGTATTATTTGTATATTTAAAATTGTTCCAAGGTGTTGAGTTCGTGTCCTTTAGATTTTATGTGTAGAATGTGTAGGTTGGTACTGATGTCAGTAAAAGTGTGTCCAGTTTGAATGATATGGTCGGCAAAATTCAATTCAGCTTTGGATGTCAGGGCTTGAAAGTGTTCCTTGTAACATTGTTTGAATGTGCGGCCTGTTTGTCCTATGTAGAATTTGTTACAATCAGAGCAGTTCAGTTTGTAGATCCCTGGGAGATCGTATTTGTTTGTGTTCAGTGTGGTTTTGAGTGTAAGTGCATTTTTTATTTTGTTTTTTGTTCTGAGTGAGATGGTGTGGCCGGCTTTTTTGAAGATTTTTGCTAGTCTGTGTGATTGTGGATTAATGTATGTCATTGTGATGTATTGAAACAATAGAAATAATACAGAACATCCTTATTCACAACAACACAGCTACAGAACATATAAATGAAATAATAGACATCCTAAAAATCATCACTCAACAAAATTACTTTACCTTCAACAACAAACTCTACTCACAACCTGATGGACTGCCAATGGGCTCACCAATCTCAAGCATATTTGCTGAAATCTATCTCCAACACTGCGAAAACACTCATATACTCTTTAATAACGAATTTTCACAGAACATAATATACTGGCACAGATACGTAGATGATGTTCTATTGCTATACAGAGGAAACAAAAGACAATGTGAACAACTTCGAACATACATAAACAAAATACATAAGAACATTCAATACACAGCTGAATATGAGAAAAACAATTCAATAAACTTCCTAGACCTCTCAATTACAAAGAACACAAACCAACAACACAGCTTCAACATCTACAGAAAACCAACAATGACAGATACCCTAATACACAGCACCTCCAATCATCCAACACAACACAAACACTCAGCATTCAGGTCAATGCTACACAGACTCAACAACACACCGCTATCCACCAACAATTACCACACTGAACTAAATACAATAAAATACCTAGCACAAGAAAACGGCTACAAACACGACCTAATTGACAAACTCAATCATAAAATAAGAAACAAAAAACAAAACACCAACACCACTGACAAAAAAATACATCACAATGACATACATTAATCCACAATCACACAGACTAGCAAAAATCTTCAAAAAAGCCGGCCACACCATCTCACTCAGAACAAAAAACAAAATAAAAAATGCACTTACACTCAAAACCACACTGAACACAAACAAATACGATCTCCCAGGGATCTACAAACTGAACTGCTCTGATTGTAACAAATTCTACATAGGACAAACAGGCCGCACATTCAAACAACGTTACAAGGAACACTTTCAAGCCCTGACATCCAAAGCTGAATCGAATTTTGCCGACCATATCATTCAAACTGGACACACTTTTACTGACATCAGTACCAACCTACACATTCTACACATAAAATCTAAAGGACACGAACTCAACACCTTGGAACAATTTGAAATATACAAATACACCACACACAATAAACAAAACATTCTCAATGAACAACTAAATTTTAAATCTCACAAACTTTTTGATCACATTTTACAAAAACCACAACACTTCTAACAAAAAAACTGACATGATGATCTAGGAACCCACGCCTCTGAAGATGGATCTCATAGATTCGAAAATACTCGGCCAGATTAAGTGAGTTATTATACTTATTCTTAACAAATATTTTGACTGCAAGTCGTTAAATTTCACATGAAAAGTTAAAACTATTAAGTCTACTGCAGTAGCCTACTACCATAATCACTTCCATTCACTTGAATAAATTAATCAAACTAACGTAACCAAGAATGCTTAACAATATTATTGTTGATGGTGGAGTGTTGATTTGAAGTCAACTCGATTCCAAAAATCAACTGATATGACTATCGCTTATTTTAATATCAAAACTGACACCTGTATTCCTATTTAAGTTAAGATTTTTACTCACTAATATTGAAGGAATGCATTTCACTTTGAATCATATTTTAAATAAGAGTACGTTTAGTGTCAGTTTTGATGAAGGCCTAAGATTGTTCATCAAGTATTTCATTGTGGAAAACATAATTTCGGTACTGATTTGAAGAAATCCTGGATTCTGATTTGTCAAAAGCCAAATCAGAAAGTGACAGAAGAGTTATAATTGATTTATTCATTATGCAATTGTTCTAATTAGGTGTGAATAAAGTCAGCTGTCATGACATTACTCTCTAACCTCTAATAACTACTATCGTATTACGTAGTTTTAAACAAATGTGAATATTGTGAAATCAAGGAATAGTTTGTTACATTACTCACATTATTTGTTCAAGAGAAGTCATCATTGGTTCATCAAAATGTTGTCCAATTTCCAAAATGTCTCCATATTCATCCAATACTGTTCTAAACAATTCATTCTTTTGCAGTGTATAATGAAAATCTCTTCTTGCGGGGTTCTCTAGTCTGAAAGATTTAATTAAACTCTTGGATTTCCTGTTCCATAATGATCTGCATTGTTTTTATATTAACCTTTTGTTGTAAATTTAGCCTTGAAGATGAGATTCAATACCTCAAAAAGTTCGGCCGAATGTGAGTACATTTATTATATATTCACATTATTTAACTGACTGAAAGTCATCAAATTTACAACAAAAAGTTAAGATTTGATTAAGTCTTTATTGATTATCCAATCCTCATTTATAATAAAATTTTTGTATTCTGAAGATTTTCAATTTATCTAGTTACTGGTTAGCAGGCTCTCTTTTCTTGCCTTCATAGTCTAAAAAGAAGTTTTCACAATCTGGACCCCCGGTCAATGATGATGGTGGTGGTGGGGGGGGGGGGGGAATTGATTCAATCAAGTCAACAAGCTGGCATTGCTGTCCTTCGCCGTCCAACTGATTCTACCAATGAGTACACCATTTGAAAAGTAACAAATTTTCGCGCCTTTGGAGAAAGTTTTATTGAAAGCTTTATTTGGCACACATGTGTGCTGCTTGTTCACTTGGACAATATTTTTTTTTGTAGATTATGTCTAGGAGACTCCAATTAAGGAGTATAAGACAAGTCAGATCAACAATTATACACTAGATACCATAATTACCATATCATTTAGTTGAGGTGAGGCTTAATTTTGATGTGAAAGGAACTCTTGTACACTATAAAAAGCTTTATTAACTAAATATTTTTTCAATTGTTTTTTAAATATTTCTATGTTTTCAAGACTCTTTAAAAACTGCGGTAGCTTGTTGTAGAATATCCTACCAGTATAACTAGGTTTTTGTTTGAATAAGCTCCTATTATGACTCACCAAGTGATAATCTCCTCGGCTTCTTGTACATCAAGATTTTGGTTAATATCTTTCGTTTTTACATATAAAGTAGCTTCATACACATATAAGCAGGGTACGGTTAGGAGACCAAGTCTCTTGAACAACGGCCTACATGAATCTAATCTATTTACTCTTTCTATACACCTAACCGCTTTCTTTTGGATCTTAAACAGCCTATCAAGATTTTGTTTTGATGAATTATCCCATACTAGGATAGCATACCTAATATGTGACAATAAGAGCCCATGGTAAGCTGTAAAAAGTTACTTTTTGTCATCCAATCTAGCGAGCTGTTGCAGGACAAATTCCCCAGATGAAATTTTACATCATATTTTCTCAATGTATGGAGCCCAGGTCAATCGTCTATCCAACAAAACTCCTAGAAATGCAATATTTTCTTCCTGTTCTAATTGATTATCGTTTACAAACACGTTTATGGCCCTTTCTTCACTTGAATTATGTTTGTTTTTGAATTGACGGTATCAGATATTTTTACTATTTATAGTTAATTTCAACTGAGTCAAGAATTGGACAATGGACTGCACACCTATATGGGCACTTATTTCTAAATTATCTAGAATGGAATTGCTGAAAATGAGTGATGTATCATAAGCAAATAAGAGGGCTCTACCACTAATTAATTCTTTAGGTAAACGGTTGACATATAACAAAAAAAGCAATGGACCTAGTATTGACCCCTGAGGCACTCCAGCTTGCACCTCTAATTTATCAGATTTATTCTTTACTATACTATTACCAACTACTGTAGTTAGTTCTACACATTGTTTTCTCCCAATACGATATGATTCAAACCATTTCAGTTCAACCATTTACACCTACATTTTGCAGTATTTCCAATAAAGTTCCATGATTAACACAATCAAATGCCTTTGACAGATCTAAGAAGATTGCAGTAGTTTTATCACATGAATCTATTATATCTATTAGTTTTTCAACTAGAGAAACTATGGCTGTTTTTGTTGATCTCCATTTCTGGAAGCCATGCTGTTCATCACAGATAAAGTTAGCTTCTTGAAGGTGCAGAAGTAACCTATTTAGAACTACTCTTTCAAAAATTTTACTCATTACATTTGAAATGCTAATGGGCCTATAGTTTTCTACCTTTTCTCAATCACCACTTTTGAAGATTGGCAAGATCTTCCCCTCTTTTAAGTTATCTGGAAAAACACCTTGTTCTAATGAATGATTGGTCAGATGAATCAAAGGGTCTAACAATAGATCTTTACATTCTTTCAGAATTTCACTGAATACCCCATCCATTCCTACAGTTTTTTTATTGTTTAAACTATCAATGATATTTGACAAATCGTCTTGGAATACTGGGTGGAAACTTAATTCGTTCTGAATCCCCTCAGCATTAAACTTGTTTGCATCACTAATACCTGTATTAAGAGATTTTTGAAGATTCTTAGCAACCAGTTGATAATATTTGTTAAAGAAATTACAAATGTCTACACTATCATCAATATATTTGTTATTTTCGTTAATTATTCTGGGGACACTAGTATAAGCATTTACATGAGCTTCTTGCCTATTTTTGTTTATTACATCCCACACTGCTGTGTTAAAGTACACACTATTATTCAAAATGTCAGCTATTTTCTTACATTTCGCTCTTTTCACTTCTTTCATGAAGTTTTTCTTTAGAGCTTTGTAATTATCTTTACTTAATATATTTTTAGATAGTTTGAATCCATCATATGCATCTCTAACCCTATTTCTTTCATCAGTTATCCACTCTTCAATTTTGTTCAATTTGTTTATTATAGGGACTTTTTCAACTGGACAACGCATAGTAATATGAAACCTTAAAATATTAATGAAACTATCATATTTGTCATTTGATCTATTTGCTATTATAAACCCTACTCCAGTTTTCTTGTAGCAGATTCTGCTTCAAACAATCGATATTACCCTGTTCACATTGTTGAATTTCTTCCATTACTCTACTCTTTTCAATCGATTTATGACCTTGCAACCCCACCTCTAAGATTTGATAGTCATGATCAGATAGTTCCGAGCCGCCTAATCTTGTTTTAGAGTAATCTATATTAGTAAGGGTGTTATCAATTATTGTTTGCGATGTTCTTGTGACTCTTGTGTATTCATGAACTTTATGTCCAATTTATTCATGTAGCCTATATAATATCTCTTAAATCTTCTGTCATTTTATTCTGTGTTGCAAAGTCTGTATTGAAATCTCCCGCTACAATAACGTTTATAAAACGAGTAGTAGTAATCTCCAAAAGCCTACCGTATTGAATAGTTCACAAAAATTGTTCCATTCCCCATTTTTGGTGACCTGTAAATACCTAACACCGCTTCTTCGAAATTATTGTTGATGAGTACCAAACTTCGAGAGTACCTACTTCGAAATTATTGTCAATAAGTACCAAACTTCAACTTCCTAGACCCCATGGCTCTTTTGAGCTCAACTTCGGTTCTTAATCGAATATGAATATCAATTTCAATTCTTTTGCCCATTTATTACTCAAGAAAAGCTAAGAAATAATGGCTCAGTTTTCAAAAAAACAAAAAAAAAAACAGGAAATTTGGAAATTTCTAGAACTTTTTCTTGGCAAGCATCTAGGATTTTATCTCAACATGGACACCAACGTTTCTTGGCTAGAAACTTTTCTAGTCAAGAAGCTTTTGAAAAACAGTGATGAATTAGTTGGTCAGTCAGTCAGTGGTATTTGGATTTCGTATATCATATGAAGATTTTCTAGTTCTGTGTACCAGGAAAACAATCAATAGAACACAGAAATAGATTTGAATCTTTATAATATAATACAGGGTGCGGCAGAACCGACTAAGCGGTTTTAAGGAACAATGAAACGTGAGTTGGGATATTTAAAGAAAAAATGTTTTTATTTTCTAAATCGGTCGAATATACCATTTTATATTAATCAGGTTTTGAAAATAATGTCCTGAATATGGCGGCCGCTAGCATCAAAATGCATTGTTGAAGGCGATCTCTGAAGTTTTGAGCAGCTCTTGCACACATATCGCGGGGTATGGCATTCACTTCGTCAATAATCCGCTGTGTCAACATTGCTAAAGTGTGAGGGCGGCCTTTGAAAACATTTTCCTTCAGATATCCCCAAAGAAAGAAGTCGCAAAAGCTCAGATCTGGTGACCGCGCAGGCCACCCAACATCACCTCTCAAAGAGACTAGGCATACCAGGAACATTTCTCTCAAAACGTCAAGTGAAATTTTCTGGCGTTCTAATGAATTTGTGACGACCATGTGTATCTGTTCTTAGTGTACAACGAGTTTTCTCCAACTGCCGAACCCAGGACCGAATTGTGTTAGCATGGTTACGTCCAAGACGTAATCTACAAAAAAAAAGCATTAGGACCGGCGTTGTTGTGTGGAATGTTGAACTGTCGTCAAAAAGCTCGTTGTGTAGCGATCACAGATTCAATGTTTTCATAATAAGCGCGAACGGTAAAACTACGTGATGAGCATCAGTCCAAACCATGTTGTCTACTGAAATGGGGTTAACTAATAAACAAAAGACCATGTGCAAATTTGTAAGCCTATCACAGCTGATGTGACAATCGAAAAAACTGCTTAGTCGGTTCTGCTGCACCTTGAACTAGGAATCATTTCAATAAGAGGAAGAAGTGTATTTATTAGAATAATAAAGCTCCAGTTACATTTTGCTAGTTTACTAGGTAATGAAGCCAATAATGAGCATTTTTTGTATATAACATCTTGGATACCTCAGTTAAGGAGTATAGGACAGTAGGAGTGTAGGAGTATAGTATAGTCAGATCAACATTTTTTATATAATCTTATGCACTATAGTTACCATAATACTACTATATCAATTAGTTTTGAGGTGAGGCTTAATTCTGATGTGAGTGGAACTCGTGTTCATTATAAAAAGCTTTATCAACTAATAATTTCTTTAATTTATTGGTTTTGAAATTTTCCATATTTTCAAGACTTAAAAACGGCAGCTTTTGTTGTTGAGTTTCCTACCAACATAACTAGGTTTTTGGTCGAATAAGCTAATAATTGTGACTCACCAAAAGAAAATCTACTCGGCTTAGTGCATTACGATCATGCACGTGAAGATTTTGGTTCATATCGCTCTTTTTTACATATAAAATAGCTTCATACACATACAAGCAAGGTACAGTTAGTAGACCAAGTCTCTTGAAAAACGGCCTACATGAATCTGATCGATTCACTCTTTTCATACACATAACATCCATGCACCTGACACTACAATTCAACCAGGCTCTCTCCATGTTATTCCTGACCATATTTTCTCATGTTATGATTTTGAGTGTTTGTGTTAGTTCTGTTTAGACCCGGCAATGTAAGAGATTATTTATCATACAGAGCAACTTTAGTCGCCATTGCATGCAACTTCTACGGCTAAATTACATTAGCTGGGCGTTTGACCAAGCTCTACAATGTCAACGTATACAGAGTCATACATGTGTTTATTTTTAGAGTCCTTGGCTCAAAAACAGATATTTTTCCAATCAAATTTATCTGACTGGTGCAATTTAGACATAAAAGTCGCGCGCGATGGCGACTGTATAAGTGGATCTGTATAATAAAAGGCTCTAAAAGATACAAAAATAAACATTAAGAGACTTGACGTGCTTACCCCCCTCCACCAAATCAACATAATTCCATGTCACCTCGTGGTCTTTGGTGGGGGATCTTGATGATTGACATTGTGTATATTAGTGTAATAGTGTATATTAGAGCAGCATGAGTAGGCTACTAGCGTTCCACATCATGAGTTCGATTTTGCAACAGTAGTTAACCCCCAAGTATTGGATGTCTAAACCCCTTTGTACAACAAGATTGCTGAATGAGTAAATAGATAGATATAAATATAAATATTGAGTATTTTTGAATGGAAAATGACACACAATTTATTTTTCAGGTAGATTCCCATACAGCACAGGAACATTCCATAAATGTCTTAAATATGTTTCATTGAAACTTACAATATATTTCAGATAGATTTCTAAACATATCTGAGACCTCCCTGAAACATTTCTGATAGGTGAATATGTCCGCTTTTGTGAAACATTCCATTGAAATATAAATTATACATATCGAATATAATTATAACAAACGTACGTCTCAAATATTCCAATATGTAACTATAAACAACTAGCACAACCATTCAAATATATAAATGATACATATCAAATATATAACAATTATCGAAGATATAATTGATTATTAAGTGCATTTTATTTCATTTTGATCTATTAAATAATCTCAAAATTTAAAAATTTTAGTACGGTATCTCATATTTTGGACTGGAAATTTTTGTGTTAATTGGAGTGAAAACATAACCTTGTTTGGACTGTGTTATTCATCGAAATTTGGGAGAGAACAGTTTTGGGTTGTTTTTCTCCCAATCATTGCCATGATTTGTGCATGTATGAAAAATAAATAAATTCTACATCAGATCAAATTAATGCATTATGCTAATTACCACGGTGATCGAAACATGTTGCTTATTCCAATATGGCTTCATCATCCAGATCCAGTTGATGAGTTCAGAATGTGAGAATGAGCAAATGGGCGCATCGGCGCATGCGCTAAAGCACAATTGCACAGCATTGTGGGTATGTTTCACTATAATGTATTTAGTACATTTCTGAAACCTACCTAGAGATACCTATCATTTGATGCTTGAACAATACATATCAAAAACATTTTTGACACATATATCATGGAATGTACTTTTTAGGTTCCATTAATATGTATCTAAAACGTTTCAAATACTTAGTGTGCTATATGGGTTCATAACCATCAGAAGATACTTACGTGTTTGGTTTAAGTGCTAACGAGTCCTCTTTAGCTCCAGACAAATATACTTCACCTTCTAAAACAAGAAATAAAGAAGAGAATGATCAAAATATAATTATAAAAAAATGGTTGAACAATTATTGTAGAGAGAAAAATGTTATGATGAATTTGAAAATAAATTGATATTGAGATTTTTTAAATGAAATTTGGAAAATGAAAATGATGAGATTTCTTGATGTTATATAAATTGAATAAATAATTTCCGAATTGAAACAATTGATAATTTTCAAGAGAGGAATTGAAACAGATTGTTTTTCCTAGTCCAAATATTCTATGTGGGCTTGATTTCGAGGTTGACCATGACAAAAAATATGTCCTCTGCCTTGCAGTTATAGACATCTTCCAGACTATGCCATCATTCTGATTTGCATCAACCTACACCAGAAAACGTTCAGGGTGCCCATCAGCCACTGAACACTGTGTTGAGTTGTGCCACTGTGCTTTGCGACGACAGCTTTAAAAACTGAACCAATGGTTTTCAGTGAATGCCTGGCAACTGGTACAGCGCAGTGCAGCACAACTTCCAGTGGTTGAGCAACCTAATAGTTATCAGAACACATAGCTAAATTATTCAGTAACAACCCATTTGAGCAAAACCCCATTTTGACATTCCTTTCTAACCCATTTCAATCCCCTCACGAGACAAAAGGATACATCCAGAGGATGATAGTTTCAACCTGTTCTGGACATAAATCCACACATTTCAAAGGGAGACCATGATAATTACATTTTCAAGGGTAAAAATTTGATTGAAAAACAAAATTTAGTATTTACTACTCGTTTTTTTAATGATTTTAGCATTTTGTTGATGTCAACCTCCTCTGTCACACCGTATTGGATGGATGATGGAAGTAGTCCAAGCAACTGTTTCTTATCTTTTTGTCAAACTTATAGGAGATAAGCTTATTGGTTGTTGTAGTTTCCGAATTTTTCATCTCTGACACCAGCAGATACAGTCAAACACATAAAGTTTTCATAATATGGCAATAAACACATTATGAAACAAACCACAGAATAAAATTAGTGATACTGGATCGACTTTTGATGTATTTAACATAATGCCTTCACATGACATCTTATTTCCTATGTAGAAGAAAAATCTGAATTTGAGTATCATCCTCTTCTTCTCACCTGTACTAGTTCCAATTACCTCTTCATGTCTGGTGTTCAATAAAAATTTTCAATTTAGAATGCTACTTTGAAAGCTTACTCCAAGTGTTATTAGTGATATTTTATTTTACTACTAGTTTAGCACATCCCAAAACCTCACAAACAGGGCTCATGTCGCGCTTGCAGCACTCATCACCCCTGGTAAAGTTCCTGGTAATTATTGGTAACAATGATAATAGATAATAATTGGAGTCTCATACCTTAAAGTTCTGTTAAACTGCAAGAAATATAGGCTAGTCTTAAGCTGTAGTACCGATAAAAAGCTGTTGTACCTTCCTAGAAACTTACTATAATCAACAACGTTGTCCTTTGACATGAGATATTTAACTTCTGTTATTTCTAAACGGGGTTTTTTGCTAGTTTCGCCCAATATGATGCTGAGTCCTTGATAGTGGTTGATTTCCTTTATTGCACTCATCTTTTCAAGTTTAACTTTGAACCGATTCACCACTCTCAAGATATCTTGTGATTGATGCTGCAGAGGAAAAATCAGAGAATATCAAAATTAAAATTAAAATACTGTATTTATAATAACAATCTTTATGCGAAGATTGTACCGTTACTTTAAGCCCTTGTACATCCAAAGTCACAAGTGACAATTTGGTACACAAGTGAAGCGAGTGTTCTAATTCTCACAAAAGGGTTGATAAAATTATTGCATACAATATTTCATCTTTGGAAATCAATAACTCAATTCAAATTTGACTTATCAACCACTTTGATTACTTACTCAAACCAGCATTGCCTTGATGCTTGCTTGTTAACAATTGATCAAGGGTTTGAAATCAAATTGATACTTAATTTGAGTTAGAAATGTTAGAAAATCAGGTGATGTGAATAATGCATGAATTATTCATTCATATAAATACCGTAACTCAAGAAAGGTTACACCTATCTTAGTGTCTTTTGATTGATTGGACTTGTGCCTGCTCCAAATAACTGAGTAGCAACGAAAATATTGGGAAGTCAGATAGTATAATAATAAAGTGATCGTATGTTGTAAAATCATAGTTGGTGCATTAAGTGAAATTTAATTTCACATCTTAAAAATCAAATTTTCATGTATTTTGGACCAATTTTTAATTGTGTGGAGAATTACATAAAAATCACTTCTATTCAAGAGTGGTTGAGCACGGTTTCAAATTGAGAATACAAAGTGATAACAGACCTCAATTCAAGAGTCACATATGGACACTTAGATAAAAATAATATTATACCTATTTTAAGTGCATTATATTATTAAAAATTCAACATGTCGGGAAGATCAATAAAATAAGTTTAACGATGCCTTGGAACCTATTGTGCAGAAAATCATAGAAGTTGACTAAAAATTAACCAATTTTTAAATAAAATATATAATGAAACAGCTGGATTCACACCAAATGAATTACAATTTGGAGTAGAAGATATTCGTTTTTGTGAAGAAGAGTAATCAAGAATCCATTTAAATGCAAAATTCCTATCAAACAAAAACTTCAACCAGGAAAACAATGCATATGTATTGAATAAATCAATAGATCCTATAATGTTAATGAAAAACATCAAATGAGCACATTCGAATTAGAAGATAAAGTTTCAGTCAAAATTCATCATAGCGAATCAAATCTATGGAGAGAGAGCAAAACTGTTTGAAATGTATCAAGATCCATTATTGAAGATAATAGGTGTAGCCTTTCTCGAGTTACTGTATTTATAGGAATGTATAATTCATGCACTATTCACATCACCTGATTTGAACATTTCTAACTCAAATTGAGTACCAGTCGAATCTCAGGAACATCTTGTACATATTGTACAATATATTTGAACATATTGTACTATAAGATAACAGATTTGTCAGGGACCAATACTTATGGATCATATCATATAACAGCATGAAAACTTTACTAGCTAATGCAATAATGATATAAATGAAGAAACAGATTAAGATGTAAATCGAGAGGATGAAAATCAAGAATTGAGAAAATGCTTATAATGTACATCAGTTGAAACAAACTATTTATTTTTCAAGTTGTTTAATTATTGTCATTGTTATGGGTTCTATCTCTAAAATAATGTTGGCAACACTTCAAATTAACACTCGCACTTCATTCACACAAATTACTCACCACTCGCACTAATCAGTTATGTCACATAAAATTAATCAATCAGAGACAGATAAATAGATCATGCTCAGATAATGATGAATTTTCTATATTACTGTTCCAAAACTAATCACTGACTGTGAAAAGGCCCATCAAATATTAAATGATAGCTGTTCAATAATTCAAACGTCCAAAAATAACAATTAAAACACATACAAAGCACTTACGAGTCACTGTATCAACAGTTAAAGAAGCCTGAATAATAATTTGTCACAATACACTGCGTTTATCACATTAACATGTTAAACGTTCATATAACACAGTCTGTAATAGCGCTCACCAGAAACGGTCTTTATTGTCTGTCACAGCACTGCCACTCATACAAACAATAATTGTTCAAAAGTTGTCAACAATTATTGTTGACAACTTTTGAACATGGAATAAACTCATGTTTACATGAGCATCCACTTTATATAAGTTTTTGTGACACTCCAGTAAACAGTAGAAGGCTCTCTATTTTCGAGATTTTTCTATGTAAACAGATACTTCCATTCTAGAGCTCTCTAGATGGATTGCAAGGCGAGGGGTGAACAGAGGGAGGAAACAAAATATGTTTTCTTATCACCAACCAGAAGGCACTATTGACACAACAGTAATTATACTTCTTTCTTCTTCCTAGAATTTCATAACATTTTTATTTGTTATGTTTTGATGGTGGTAAATTTTGAAACATTATAGATAATTCCTAAAATTAAAATAAAAATTAAGAACTTTGAGATGTTCCAAAACAGTTGGAAAAAAGTACATACTGGTACTACGTAATTGTTTGATCATATGTTAGTAAACAGAATGAAAACTTAGTATGAAACAAAATGGGATGGAACTCACTTGAGAAATAGATTAAATTGTTCAAGTGTGATAATTTTGATATTTAAATGAAATATTTCACAAACAAACTAGATCAACATTATTATTTCTGCCCTTAAAAATGAGACAACCCTGAGGTAAGAAATTCATCATTCTATTAAAAAACAAGAGAAAATTTACACGTTCCTCTCCTTGCCTTACTCACTGTGGGAGGCATGCAACTCTTGGGCTGCAACATGCTTATACTTGTACTAAAACTTGTACTAAGACAGGTCCTGAGCTGATCACCTGTCTCAGAACAAATTTTTTTGAAGACATGAAGACATCCCTTCGTTGGGTGTGGTGGTGAATGCCTTCCCATTCATGCATTATAATTTTCATTTTGTTATCGTTAGACTACTTTCCACTGAGATACTGCATGCCACACAGATTCTACTCCCTTATACCTTCAAGGGTGGTACAACATTTGCCAGGCCATTTAGTTCAACACCTCTATCAATTTACATGGGATTTCTATGTTTTTTTCAGTTAAAAAGTAACAATGCTGCGTCCCAACAGATAGTTACTGAGTTCTAGGGCAGAAACTGGAAGAACTGCAAAAGATTGGTGCAATACCTTGGAGGTTATAATTACAGAAAGTGATGAATTAGTATTTTCCATTAGAACAGTAATAACGTTCTAAAGGTAAACTTTTCTATCAATTCTCACCATATTGGTACAATCCCAAACTTCTTGTTTCAAATCCTCAAAATAGTCCTGGAATTTACTTTCTATTTTCTTATTTCCTCTAACAATAATTATAGTGTCGTACTCTTTGCGCTTATTTTCTTCCTGCCTCAGATGACAACTTTGAACAGAGAAACTTGAGTCATTGCATTTTAAATTGCAAATAAGATAATTATTACTAAATACTTTATTCCATACTTATAATGGTACAGATGGCTGATTTGTTCACAAGAATCCAGTGGCATAACTGGAGTTGACTAATGGTCAACCACTCTCACATCATACCTCCTTCAAAAAATCTCAGAATATAGATATAATATATAATATACAATGTTCATGTAGGGTGAAGGAACCAGAAGCAGACATCTTCATATTTTTTTTATTATCAAGGTCATAGTGGGTAATTTAGAAATTCAAACCATTGAGAACTAAACGCTGGCATTTTGTGGATAAACTGGTACCATTGAATCATGTGCTAGGCATCATTCTTGACGGGGAGAAATACTTTGAGGATAAGCTGTCTGACAGTCTACAAGAATCCTTTATAGGATTTTTCAATCCTTTATCATTTCTAGGTGGAATTCTTCAGGCAATATCGAAGTAAGAGTGTTTGAAAATCTCCAAGTTAGTACTGTCAAAATAATTATTATTTGAAATTCACTAATGGTAGAATATATGTTGATTATACCCCGTGTTCTCTTATTAGGGGATGGTTTTCATATTTCGTGTTAATTGGGCCAATCTATTATGTATATTTTTCAACACATTCTAAATTTCACCAGCCTGGTAGATTTGATTGAGAAATCAGTTGACAAACAGCTCTAAATATGCCTTCTGTGCTTTGACATAGTTGAGCTCGTTCTTGCGCTCGGCTAATATAATTTAGCCTGAATTGTATAGCATGACAATTCATTTCTTTGTTTCTTATTTCTTGGATTATATTGTTAGATCTGTCTTATATAGAGGAAAATAAACATATTAGTTGATTACAATGGGGACTCCAAGCTATTACTTATTATTGATTTTCAAATTTCTCTAATATGCTTTTTAATATGATATTATTAATTATTTATTATATCAGAAATTATCATTTTTAAATTATTGTTGATATCTCCAGTATGTGTTGTATATGTTTTATATGTATGATTACCATTCGATATATAAAATCAAATTAGCTCATTCCTTACATGACACGGATGTCAGCTACAACTGGAGGTGGCAAAAAAAGGGGTGTCAGCTGTTGGTGTAGATGTCACTTGATTTTGAAATAAAATTTTAAGTTCAAATTTGTATCCAAATTGATTCCAATTTCAATAATTAGCCCTTTGAGAATCTTGAATGAGAAGATTCTGAACAATTTTTTATCAATCCATATACAAAAGTTTCAAAGTTGATAGATCATATTCATGAATTTACTCACTAAGATGTCAGCTACTGGAACCTTTAACCTAGCTTCAAACTAAATGAATAATCTTTCAATTTTTTACTTTTTTAAATTTTTTTTTTTTAATTTCTTCCAAGCAATGATTACGTCCTATGGGTTAACCCCCCCTCGTTACGCCTATGCAAGAATCCAATATTGTTAAAGGCTGTATCATTAGAATAATGCTGGCAACAGTTGAGAGTAACACTCAAACTTTATTACCCAATTAACTCACAAGAGACACTAATCAGTAATTATCAAACAAGAAAATCAATAAAGAAACAAACAGTTCAATAACATTCAACTAATAATGAATATTTCCATAACAGATTAATTGCTTTACAACATCAATTAGTAGCTGTCAATAGGTCAATCAATAATTAAATAATAAGTGTACAATAAACTGTTCAATCACTCAATAAGAAATAGTTAATGAACTCAATAATCAAACTAATGAATTACAAAGCACAATTTCTGTAATGGCACTTGACATGTGGGATCACAATAGCACTATGTATACTGTCGTGATGAATGATAAGACAAAGTTGTCACAGGGAAAATTTATCAAAAATAGTGAGATACTAGTTTCAGATGTTACTCCATTATCAATCTCAAACAAACTAAAATTAAAGTACAGAATAGCTTAATATATACTAAACACAGAATAATACTATTGGCTAAGGGATAGGCAGACCTTCATTGATGATTTGTGATTGGCTGAAGGCCATAACAAGTCACACTCTCTGGTGGAAGGAGCAACAAGCAAAAATAAGAATCAAATCAGAAACTAAAAATTGTGAACATCTAGAAAGTAACAAAGAAGAACAATACAAAAGTAAATTGAGCTAGAATTGAATCATTTTTAAATTAGATAATTGGGCTTTTTTTTTTGTAGATTACGTCTTGGAGACTCCAGTTAAGGAGTATAAGACAAGTCAGATCAACAATATTATACACTAGATACCATAATTACTTCAATTAGTTGAGGTGAGGCTTAATTTTGATGTGAAAGGAACTCTTGTACACTATAAAAAGCTTTATCAACTAAATATTTCTTCAATTGTTTTTTAAATATTTCTATATTTTCAAGACTCTTTAAAAACTGCGGTAGCTTGTTGTAGAATTTCCTACCAATATAACTAGATTTTTGTTTGAATAAGCTACTATTGTGACTCACCAAGTGATAATCTCCTTGGCTTCTTGTATTATAATCATGTACATCAAGATTTTGGTTAATATCATTCGTTTTTACATATAAAGTAGCTTCATACAAATATAAGCAGGGTACAGTTAGGAGACCAAGTCTCTTGAACAACGGCCTACATGAATCTAATCTATTTACTCTTTCCATACACCTAACCGCTTTCTTTTGGATCTTAAACACCCTATCAAGATTTTGTTTTGATGGAATACCCCATACTAATATAGCATACCTAATATGTGACAGTAAGAGCCCATGGTAAGCTGTAAAAAGTAACTTTTTGTCATTCAATCTAGCGAGCTGTCGCAGGACAAATACCCCAGATGAAATTTTACAACATATTTTCTCAATGTATGGAGTCCAGGTCAATCGTCTATCCAACATAACTCCTAGAAATGCAATTTTTTCTTCCTGGTCTAATTGATTATCGTTTACAAACACGTTTATAGCCCTATCTTCATTTAAATTATGTTTGTTTTTGAATTGAAGGTATTGGCATTTTTTACTATTTATAGTTAATTTCAACTGATTTAAAAATTGGACAATAGACTGCACACCTATATGGGCACTTATTTCTAAATTATCTAGAATGGAATTGCTGAAAATGAGTGATGCATCATCAGCAAATAAGAGGGCTCTACCACTAATTAATTCTTTAGGTAAACGGTTGACATATAACAAAAAAAGCAATGGACCTAGTACTGACCCCTGAGGCACTCCAGCTTGCACCTCTAATTTTGGATCTGTGATGTGTCCATATGTGTTTTCCACCTGAAGGTAGACAAATCAACAGGTTGGTGGGATTGGAAAGGGTTGTCCCATTGTTTGTAAAGGTGGAAATATTCCTTCCATCATCCTTCTTCTATTGTTCTATAATAGTTGGGAAGTTTGGCCAATTTGATAATTTTGAGCCTTCCTTGTTGGTGTTGACTATAGAGCGCACATTTTGGAGTAGATATTTTGTGGAGTTGTGAGACAAAAACTGTAGTGTAATCAATGTAAATTTAAGTATTTCAATGTACTAATGTACTGAATCGATATGGCTGGTATTGAACTACTAAAAACATACATTACATCACAAAATTCTTATCTCGAATCGAACAACCTTGAGTTATTATAGCTAGTTGAACTTCTCAAACTTCTTACCAACATGATTATCAGTCAAATATCTCACTGGACAAAGTCGTCTTACTTTTATCTTACTCATACTGTAGCTGAAATGTATCAAAACTGAAAATGAGATCCTATCATTTGATAGTAAAAGTTTGTGATTCTTACTTTGCCAGAAGTAGGTAATTATTTACTTCTCTTTTTTAATATCTTATTACTGTATTACGGTACCTATCTCTTAGGAACAAGCATTATTGTCCCCTGAAAGTTGTAAAATAGCTGAAAGTGAGTTTAAAGACAATAAAATGAAGAATAAAATCAATTAATCAAGAAATCCAACACAGCAAAACACTTCTCTCTAAAAAAGTATTATACTGTGAACTCTTCATTTTATTGAGATTTTGCAACTCTGCATTGTGTAGCCCAGTATTTCACATTACTCCAAATTGTGCTCTCTTCAGATGGAAAGTAACCTTTGGGTCAAGTTCTCATACTAGTCACCAACAATGGGCATTCATAGATCTAAGAACAATAGCTGTACTTTTCTATGACTCAACAGCCTGTTGCCCTGTCCACTGCAGGTAGAAAACACATGTGGACCAACCACAGATCCTGAAGCCAAAAGTTGAAGCTCACTGAAATGCAGTCAAGGTCAACTGAGAAAGACACAAGAGTGCCATTATTAAAATGAAGGCCAGAATTATGATGAAACCACGTTAGTTGTATTGAATTGGTTGAAATAAATTTAATCATATAAACTAGAACTGGATTCGTTTTTTACCAACCTAGAATCTCTATAAGGTTGGTATAAGGACATAACTAGGTTGGTAAATAACGATTCCAATACCGGTACCTGTTTAAATGATCAAATTTATTTCAACCAATTCAATCAAACTAACATGGTTTCATCATAGTTCTGGCCTACATTTTAATAATGGTACTTTCGTGTCTTTCTCAGTTGACCTTCACTGCATTTCAGTGAGCTTGAATTTTCTAATTTGAAAATTATTTAATTCTAGCCTAATTTACTCATGTATTGTTATTTTTTGTTACTTTCTAGATGTTCACAATTTTAATTCTTTATTTGATTCTTATTTTTGCTTGTTGCTCCTCCCACCAGAGAGTGTGACTTGTTATGGCCTTCAGCAAATCACAACCCATCAATTAAGGTCTGCCTATCCCTTAGCCAATAGTATCATTCTGTGTTTAATAAATATTAAGCTACTCTGTACTTTAGTTATAGTCTGTTTAATATTGATAATTGAGTAACATCCAAAATTAGTATCTCACCATTTCTAATAAATGTGCTTGTGACAACTTTGTTTTATTATCCATTATGGATATCTTCCACAATATCACATTCGCCACTACAAAGAAAGTTATACTTTCATGAAATGAACTGTCACTCAAAACGAACATTTGAAATCTGAACAGCAACTGAACTAACTGATCATAAGGACAGCAATCTATATAACATTGTAACATTCCAGGAAGGTAATGATATTTCTATCAAAACAGATAAGCTGTCATCTGAGAAGCCCAATTGACAAATGAGAGTAGAGGAGAGCATCGAGACAAAGATAGGGAAACAAAGACAATGAACTTTGACAAGTTTATTTACGTACGGTATGCTGTGCAAATAAGGTTGTGCTCCTCCTCTTTACAATATAAATATCTTGATACTTACCTCTGTTGACGAAACTCTAGTGCTTTATGTGACAGGATATATTATGATTAACTTAATGGAATGAAAAATTTGTTACTGAAGACTGCAGGAAAAAAGAGTAAGGGGTGGAGAAGAAGAAGAAGAAGAACTGATGGAGAATGAAGAAGAAGGTTGAGAGGAAGGATAATAAGACGACAGAGAAAAATGGATAGAAAGAGGAGAAAAAGAAGATAGAGATAGATGAAAAGAATGAGGAAAAGAAGAGAAAGAATGAGCAGAAGAAGAAGAATAAGGAGAGGAAAAAATGAAGAAGAAGAAGGCCATAAATCGATTAAAAAGAAAAGTAAATTCGATTCGAATTATAAGTGTGACTTCAGGGTCTATTTGAAACCATGCCATGATGTGACAGCGGTTTTGCAATAGCTTTATACTATGCAACAGGTTAGAATGGGCATAAATGAAGTCAGCTGCTATCAAATCACTTTCGAACCTCTTATAACTACATTATAACCTAGTCACAAATGAAAATGGATTTGCTACCATTGTTTCTACTCACGTCATTTCTTCACCTGAGATTCTAGTCTCGATTTTTGAGCCCAGCTCAAGACTATCACCTCTGACATTGATGTAACTTGTGTAGAAGGGGTTGCCTATGTATTTAATTCGTTCATTTCCAATATGTAGTCTGAAAATATAAATTACAGTAGCCCGTTATGGATGATTGATATTTTTTAATAATAAATAATAGTAATTACATTGTTCACAAAGTTTCCTGTGAAAATGTAGCACGCTCTTATGTTTTGAAACTTTATCTATTATGTAAACGTTTTTATGGTGTCCTCTGTAGACAAAACTCTGGTGCTGGTAAAAAAAGAAGAAGAGAAGAAAGAATAGAGAGAAAAATGAGCTAGAAAAAGAGGACGAAGGGAAGAAGATAAAAAAGAACATGAAAAAAGAAGAACAGAATGAAAAAGAAGAAGACACAGACGAATTTATTCACCATGAATTGTGGGAAGATATTAAAATATTGAGAGAACTTGGATAAATCAACAACACATCAAAATCAACTGTTAATTAATTTTCAAATTGATTTAGATTTCGCATTTTAATTAGTTTTTTTAAGCGATCAAGTTGGATTTTAATCAATTTATTATATCGATTAATGATTCAATTGGATAATGGATATTAATATAATTTTTAATACCACTGAGTTCGCTTAGTAATGACGAGTACAAGCAGTTGCACAAAAGCCAATCATATTTTTAATCTCTGTAGAATGACGTCATTCTAAGGAGAATAAATTTAACGGAGGGAGTTTGGTTGCTCAAAACGACAATTACAAGCGATAACGCTGATTAGGCTGACTGGCGTTAGTGATATTTAATCGCCCGATCACCAAAGATTAAATATCACTAATGCCCATTAATAATAAGTTATATTTTATAGATTATGCTTATTGCTCCAGAACGCGGAACACAAAATTGGGTCATAGGTGTTGAAAACCTTTCAAAATGAATAAAATCTATTAATTAAGAATATAATAATATTGAGATGGTTGAATAATGATACGAGTAATTCACAATGAAATAATGATTTAAATTCATCTTTTTACTTCTTAATTTCAGAATCAGCTGTTGAACAAATTACAGTTTTGCCAGATTGTGTCCATTCAATTAATGAAAAATAACTAATAGATCTTTGTGCAACAGAAATAAATCCGTTACTCTTACAATGGTTAGTTAACTGAAATTAAACTCCTTACTTAATTGGCTTTCGTACAACTGGCTGAATATCTAGTTGATGATATTAGGTAGGCTACTAGAATGTATGATATCTGATTAATTGGAAAATGTTTGTAGAGGTAGGCTCAGATTTGTTATCAGCATATCTCAATGTCTATTCCAGTTGATTAATTTTATTAATTTCTTATTTTCATTCTACAGATAGAAAAGTCTATTGATGTATAAAAAAAATCTTTACTGATCTTATATCCCTAACCACCTGAAACAATTTAAAGACTTCAACATTAACTTCTACAAACGATATTTGGATAAATAGATATTTTATATTGGTAGGGATGCTGCTGAACAACTCATTCAGTCTGTCTATAGATATTGAATTATTTCATTTGTAAGAACTCATGGTAGGCTATATCTATAATGTCTAATAACATGAATCTGTTACTCTCTGCTAATCATGGTTTCCTACAAATTATTCATTATCTGTGGTCAGTATTAACTTAATTTATAAGGTTCATCATGAATTATTGTGAATGCTTGATTTTTGTATATTTTGTTCTTCAACCTGTAATTCATTCATAGTACGGTCAATTGTATATGTGTTGCTAATGTGGAATCAAACTCATTCTCCACACTCAGTCTTTGTGGGGAATTTTCTTATTAAAAATGCTAGGACTCATCTCAGTATGGATGGATTTATTAAACTTTCCTTTAGCCCATGTCTCCAATATTTCTGAAGCACTAAAGGCGGTACCAGGGCAAGTATTGCATATATTTCATTTTTTTTGACCGATTTGCATTTGTCTGTTTGTGACACATTCATGGCTGAATGCGTGGACCAAATTCTATAATAGCTTGCATAGCTTCCTGTATTAAATGTCCAACGATAAATTCATAAGAATTTTTAAAATTTTCTTGTATTTGAAAGAAAAAAAGAAAAGTTCTCGGGCATTCTTCTGTAGGGAACATTTGATTTTTCAAATGAACTTCTCTACCATAGCATTTATATGCAATTTATATGCATTTATATGCAATATGCAATTAAAATCAGGTTTAAAGATATCCCTTGGGCCTTCTTATTCATCTGGTTGAGCCTTTATATAAATTATTATCATTCATAAGAATAACGTATTTGTTTGAGAGAAACAAATCATTTAAAAGGTTTCAATAAAGTATGAAATGAAATATATTTATTATTCTCAAAAGATCAAAAACAAGATACAAGTGAGAAAGAAAAAACAAGCTATGAATATACTCCTCACCTAGACACAGGTCTGTGTGTGAGGAGGGTCGTTTTTATAATAGTTCATGACTGTATTGTCATGGCATGCTAACTTTTTTCAACATGGGTAATAGAAATCAAATCATACACAATAAAAATAAATTCAAATAAATTTTCAGATAAACTCAAGTCACTTATATAAACAAAAAAAATCTAAACTATTCAAGGTTATTCATAACAATTCATTGTTTCAAATGTAATCCAAGTTTAACCAGCAGAACAAGAAGATAATAAAGAATGAAAGAAAGAGAACAGCAGCTATTAGAAAACATGAAGAATTTAAAGAGCAGCAACTATTCAGAAAATAAGAACAGAAAAAAGGATAACTAGATAATAGGATAATACTTGACTATATGTATGGTGACCTGATCAGCTTCTCGCAGGCTACATGTCCAATGCTGAGCAGCCACGCCCCCAATCTACGCTTGAAGACAGCAATGCTGGCACCCTCGGTTTGTAAGATATCCCAAGGAAGACTACGGTAGAGTATGTGAGATAAGTAAAATGAGTTTGTTTTATTGAGGGAATGACTGAGTCTAGGAAATTGAATACCCAAATACAACCTATTTCTTGTTTGATAATTATGTTTGATGTTTGTAAATATGTTCCTGTTTTTGAAAATAAAGATTGCTAGATTTTTTACATAGAGCTGCTTAATATTGAGAACCGAAAAGCCATGGAATAAAATGTGTGTGGGATATCTTACACTCTTCTTCAGTATTTTTTTCATGATAGCCTTCTGTGAGACAGCTAGAGGCCTTAGAATCGCAGAAGATGATCCACCCCAAGCTAATATGCCATACTCAAGAAGTGATTGCACATGAGCATAGTACACAGATCTGCACTGAGCCACAGTCAGCACCCGGCTCATTTGACCAAACGCATAGAGTAACCTTCTTATTTTTGTTTTTAGTTGCTGAATTTGGGGAACCCAATTGAATTTACTGTTTAAGATTACTCCCAAATATTTATATTCCTCTACACGCTCAATAAAATCACAGTGACAGGCTACTGACTGCGGCCAACCACAGACATGCAGACGCAGCTCTGTACCCCCTGGATCCGCATCTCTGCAGGTAAAAATGGGCAAACACTTTGTTTTTTAACATTCAAGGATAGCATATTTTTGTCTAGCCACTTCTCAATTGTTATAAAGTCGGTAGAGGCCTTACTGTAAACCTCATCCCATGAACCAGCATCTGTGATCAAAGCCATATCATCTGCAAATGGAAAGAGCTTCCCATTCAATCCTAGTGTCGATATGTCATTAATGTAGACTGTAAATAGAAGGGGGCCTAGGTTACTTCCCTGCACCACTCCATAGTCCACATTCACTATTGAGCTTTCAACAACATTTATGGATACTTTTTGTACTCTGTTTGTGAGGTAGCTTTTAAACCATTCTAATAACTTGTTGATTACACCTATTAACTGCAACTTTTCAATTAATTTGTTCCTGTCAACTGAATCAAACGCTTTTGCCAGATCAAGGAACGATAATAATAATACTATAGTTTCTTTAGGCCTATTCGCTGAGTGACAAATTTTGAAACATCAATCAAGGCATCAGAAGTATTTTTGGTGGGTCTAAAACCATATGCTGTATATCATCAATGATTTGATTATTAGACAGAATTTATTAATTTCGAATTCCTTCAATTGCTATTAGTTTATACTGAAGACTTCCGTAATGGCAGATATTGACAACAGTATTGAATAGCTGATGGAAATCGATGAATGCTACTGTACAGAAATATATATCAGTCACCACCGGGAATCGAACCACGGACCTCTCAATTGCTGGTTGAGCGCCTTAACCACTAGACCATGGAGACCTTTCTGCACAGCAGCATTCATTTTTAACTTGGCCATATTGGCTCGTATCTCACAAGTTAGTTTGAAGTGACTGACAATTGAATAAACAGACAAATATACATAGACAGAATTTATTAATTTCGAATTCCTTCAATTGCTATTAGTTTACACTGAAGACTTCCACAATGGCGGATATTGACAACAGTATTGAATAGCTGATGGAAATAAATAAATGCTACTGTACAAAAATATCAGTCACCACCGGGAATCGAACCACGGACCTCTCAATTGCCGGTTGAGCGCCTTAACCACTAGACCATGGAGACCTTTCTGCACAGCGGTGATGGCTGATATTTTTGTACAGTAGCATTTATTGATTTCCATCAGCTATTCAATACTGTTGTCAATATCCGCCATTACGGAAGTCTTCAGTATAAACTAATAGCAATTGAAGGAATTCGAAATTAATAAATTCTGTCTATGTATATTTGTCTGTTTAATCAAGTATATTTGTCTGTTTAATCAATTGTCAGACACTTCAAACTGATTTGATTATTCTCAAGGTAACTTGATAACTGAATTTTAACACATTTATCTAGAATTTTTGCTATAATTATGAGTAATGATATGGGTCTGTAATTTGAAATGAAAGATTTTGAGTCTGACTTGTGAATAGGAATAACCCAGGCCACCTTGAATGCATCTGGAAACTTACCGGTGTGTATACTCAAGTTGATAATGTGTATTATTGGATTTATCAATGTTTCAATATTGTCTTTAATCAACTGAGCAGGGATGGAGTCCCAACCTGGAGCTGACGCCCCCCTTATACTCATTATTATCTCAATTAGTTCTTGGTGAGGAACCGGTTTCAGCACAAAGTGTAACAAGTGATTAGTAAGTAAATAATAATAATCATATAAATTCAATTAATATGTTCCATAAATTCATTCATCACAAATGTGAAATCTGACCTGATTTGAATAATCATTTTGTCTGAAAAATGAAAACAAAGCCTTGGTCATGTGATTTCTTGTGTGTGACTTTGAGGAAAATAGCTCAACTTTTGATGAAAATAAACTGACTTTTATATGGTAATGTTGGTGAATTTTTGTGGAAAACAGACATGAAATATACTAAACGAGTTGCATCAAGGGTTTGGACTGATGATTGTGTTTAATTTTGCGATGGTGATTATTATTGAATATGAAATATTAATTCCTCTGTGCAAACACCCTTATTCTTGGACAAGGTAAGTTTTTTATACTGTTTACAGAACTACTGGGAACCTTTTATTCTATTGGAACTGTGATGGTAGGAGATTTTAATTAGAAAAAATATTCAATATGATCACCATATCAGTTATTATTCAAATGCATTCCATTTTGACTTGATAACCAAATTATTTTTGTATAAAAGCTGTTGGAATGAGACAAACAAAATCCTGGTTGTCCATCACAATACTTGCTACATGTTCGCCTTCATCACTTTATTGTTGTCCGGTTTTCTGCTTGTCATTGTTTCTCTCAATTTGCTAGCAGAAGTGTGATACAGGAGTGAATGATTTTCAGAATGAGTTATAAAATAATCATTTACTAAGATTATTGTGAAGGGAGAATAGTGGAAAAGGGAGGATGCTGTTCTCAAACTAATTATTTGCTTGAACAATAGAAGGTGGATTAGGAAACGAATGGCCCACAATGGATGGCATGAAAGCAGAGAAGTCAAACATAATCCTATGCTGAATGATTTCATCTTCATATTGTTCAAAAATTACAGATGAAATCATTGGGCAAGAAATTGAAAACCAAGACTGTCATTTTAGTACAGTAAGGCATGGGAACAAAAGCTCCCATACTGATTTTCAAGCTTATTCGATCTATTTATGGAGAACAAGTGACAATTATATGCATAAGGGAAACGTGATTGGGCATGGAAAGCATTTAGCGCAGGGATTGGTTTCACACACACTGAGCAACCTATGAGTTGATGTACCCTATGGGAACAGGACAGGTCCCATGTAGCACTTAACATGTTAAGTATCTTGAAATGTTTTCATCAAAGGTTTGATCATGTTAATGTTGTCAATAAGAGTTTGTTTCCAGGCTGGTTACTTGCTTTTAGTAACCTGCCTCCAGTAACTGAACCGTCAATTGGAATTGTGGAAACTGTAAGCTAAGCCTCTCAATACATTGGATATCTTTCTCACCTGAATAAATCCATGTTGACAATAGACTCAGTGCCACTTTTAAGAGGTCCTTCTTGTTTCTTGTCTGGGAAAACTATGAATCCGGCTGCAATATAATTGTATTGTATATATTGTTGATAAAGTTGAATAATTTAACCTAAAATAGTAATTAGTCGAATTAGAGAGAACTGTCACAATATTGTTAAGACCGCAGGGAAGAGGAGAACGTCCTTCATCAATGCATTGTGTAACAGTACTGGGTCAATCAGTTTGATCACAAAAACAAAGTTTCGTAGCCTTCTGAGTCCAGTCACGAAAGGTTTGATGCAGGGGGAGATTTAGCATCCCAGCAAATTTGTTGTGCAATATTCATAGAGTCTTAGGTGATCTAAATTGAAAAAGTTGACATTCTATTCTTCATGCATGATACAGAGTGACCCCCAAAACACCAAAATTCTTGCTATGTTTCCTGCTTTTCACAATTCATGTCCAAACTCGGCATTGTACAGAAAAAACATTATATTCTTTCTCCAGTTCACAAGTTTTACAAGAGAATGATTCCAATTTCATTCTCCTATGCCATATGTGTCCCAAGCTCCACCTTCCCAAAACTAAGTAAATTTTACAAAAAAATTGAGATTTCTGACTTTGATAAGTTTTAATCTTAATATCTTGAGAATGATCAATTGTACACTCATAGTGCAAAGTCTCTGTTGGGATTATCAAGTTTTATACAATTTGAAAACAATTTCTACTTCGTATATTCAGTACGGTAGTTCTTGAGGGAGACTTGTACAAACATTTTCATGCACACCAAAAAAATGCTAAAATTCAAGTGAGGAACGGCTCTAATTTGTGAATGAATTTTGAGTTATACGGTAGTTAATTTTTGTCAGCTCATCAAGGTGTCTTCAGTTCTTATGGTACTTGCTATGTTTACCTATACTTACAAAATGGCTATTTTTATGCTATTAGAAGGGTCTCACTTGAAAACAACTATAGATACAGATTGTAAATATGAATGAAGATAAGTTAGAAATCATTAATGTTGAGAGTAGTGTAGTAAAAAGGTCTAAAATAGGATTAATTATTGGCCTAGAAGTCGTAATAAACCTTTTACTGGTAATTTAGATGCATATGATGGTGAAAAGTATGATAAGCTATTTGAACATTTGAAGCAAAATCAAAATAATATTGAGAATCAGAAAGCATCTCAATATTCATTCAGTTCTGAAATTATTCCAGAGTCCAACAAAACTTTGAAAATTGTTGGAGATAATTTTAAGGAATTAAAAACCAAATTGTCTTTTGTTAATAATAAGCTTAGTGACTATGAAAATTATAAAAATTCAGAGACATATTAAATCAATTGAATATTTTATCTAACATTGTATTGAGCTTAGTTAAAGATATTGAAAATTCGTTGACTTTCTATAAATTGAATGTTTTACATCCTAGTATTACTTCAACCAGATAATTGTATTTCCAGATAAAAAAAGGTTGCAAATTATTATAACAAGCAACTACCATTAGAACCTGAATTCCAAAATGTCTGGGAATTTGGAAGTTTAATGAGTGTCAATTGCAAAATAACACCCACTGAAATTGTTTATTATCTTGATCCACCAATAGTTGAAGAATCAAATTATAATTTATTTAAGTTGTTTTCAAAAATGAATATTTAATGACATTCTAAAAGTTAGATATCTGCTCAAGTCTAATAATATTAAAACTGGAGTAGAAGGACTTGACAGTAAATGTACTAGAATAACATATTCAAATTTATATGTTCTACAGACCAGTTTTTATTGTATCATGATGAATTGAACTGTGAAAAAGACATTGTCCAATTTGGCACAACGTCAAACTGCAAATATAGTAAAATTAAAATATTAGAATCAACAAGTATTGTAGAATGGATATCAGAGTTAAACTCATATTTGGATATCTTTCCAAAGACAGAAATACTAAAAATTGAAGAACAATACAAAATGCAAACAAAATCAGTAAAAGGAGTGTATTCAATTACAACGAACAATAGCATAGTTTATACAATGGTAAAATTATCAATCATGTAACATAGACAAAAAGTAAGCAACAATTTTTAAATCTGGATAATGTCCTGACTACAATAGAAAAGAATCAAGAACCTGAGTTTCCAATTGATTTAGAACAACTAAATCTAAATCCAGTCAATGTTAACAAGTAAAACCCTATAAGGGAAGAAAATATTGTAACAACCATCATAAGTTTTTGGACTATAATTTTATATGTTATTCTTATATTAATATCAGTTATTGTAATGTATTTTTATTTCCTCAATAAGAAAGTCTCACGAAATGTGAATATTGTAAACAACCCTCTCCTGTAAGTTTCATTTAGGGATGAAGGAGTTATAGGTTGAAAAACTGTTGAGTAGTATAAAAATGTAGTCAGCATATTTTGTTCTCACACTGGTTTCCACCAGCAGTTCGAGTCAGTCTAGATTTTGACTCAGTAGAGTGAAGATGCTTTAGTTGCTGTAATAAAATAGAATTGATTTTTAAAAAGTATTTTGTTTCACCTCCAAACTATAAATTAGATGTATGAATTATTATTACTAAGAATTTTGTATAATTTATTACGGTACAGTACTAAGAATTTTGAATCGACATACATCATACAGAATGAAGACATTATTGTACAATAACTACTGTACCCAAATGCAATGAGTATCTCACATCTTGCAGAGCTGAGCTGTGAGGGCTGTGTTGTATCAGCCACCACATAGGAATTACACCTTTAGATGTAACACTGCACACCAGCAATATGTGAAAGTGAAACAAATTCAAAAGTACTTACCAAAAGGTATCAATATTGGAGGAACTTTGATATTAGAATCATCCACATATCTGACATCTTCATAGAATAAATTCCACTCGTTACCTTTCATTTCCAACCTTATTGAGCCTCCTGGGTAATTTGTCATTTTTTTAACCTTTACATCACTTTTTTTGTTCAGTACTTTTGATGTTACAATTCTTTTGAAATTCTTAGGTTGTTTGCTCTGGAAAAAACGTTTTCAACAAACCTTCAACAAACCTTTCTCACCTTCAACAAACCTAATCTGATTAACCAAGCCTATTATAACTTTATCAGCTTTATTATCACTTTTTCAGTGGTTTGAAGCCCATTTAAAACTGTAAGTTTACCATCCATAACATCATTTTAACACCATTTGTACTAACTATGATCTTTAAATTCAGCACATGAGCAGAACTACCACTGTGTGTACTTGCTGGATGATGATATTTTATATTTTCATATGAAGACAGTGGATTGCCCACTGTCCATTGATCCAGATGTCTGTTAAAGCGGAAGGTGGGATGTTGTCCCATAGCAATGCTAATTTTCTCATTATATTCACTGTGCTCAATAACAATATTTTGTGCACTGCATTTTCAAACCCCTTAGTCATTATTCTGCAGTACAGTAGACTCCCAATCATCATGAATCCTCTCGATTTTTGTATGGAACCATACATTTTGACTGTGTATAAAATGTCCTGGCTTGGGAGAGTTTCTAATCTCCTACCAAACGCCTCCCCAGGTGGCGGATAGGGGAATGCTCAACAGATATGGTGGGTACTGGGGGAATAAAATACCGGGGTGGACTAAAATTACATGCAGTGTTTGATCTCCATGTTAGGAGCGGCTGCAAACAGCATCTGACCCAGATTTGGCAACTGAGAAACTGGCAAAATAATGTCAGCATAGGGCAGAAGGAGCTCTTGAGCCGGGTAATGGCAATCGCCTAGGGGCTGGATGTCCCTAAAGAAACATCCCCTTACTCAGGTAGGGGTTGAGCATGGGGCCAACTCCTCCATCTCATAAAAACACTCTTGTTATGAAAACTCTAACTGAGCTTCAAAACCAAGCAGATGGATTAAACAGGAATAAAAATAAGATAAGGACATGGACTAGATTTAGAAAAGGGATTGGATCAAAGGAAAAACATGATGTGAAGATGGCCAAATGGAACATAAGAACAATGATGACCCCAGGAGAAATGCAGGAAATTGCATGAGAAATAATAAATTTTGGATATAGCATTGTGGCACTACAAGAAATCAGATGGAGAGGATAGGGTATAATAAAAATGCTGGATTATTTGCTCTATTATAGTGGAGAAGGAGAAGGAGAAGGAGGAGGAGAAGGAGGAGAAGAAGTCTTCAAACAGGCCAGCCAAGCTCTGGTAGCGCAAGTCAGTCTTGAATTCCTGTGCAATCTCACACACCAGCCACTGGAATGGCAGCTTTCTGATGAGTAGCTCAGTGCTCTTCTGGTAATGACGATTGATACATTTGTTTCTTATTGGGGTTTTCTTGTGTGATATAACTAATTAGTATGTGGTAAGTAATTAGTGTAAATAAAATTCATGTGCTAATTTCATGTGTTGTGAGCATTATTTTAGTGATAGAACCCATAAAAGAACAAACCAGATAAGAGTTTGAAAACAAAATGATTTACAGAAAGAAGCTGACAGTTGTTTGAGATTTTCTGAGCCTTTTCTGCTTCAGAATTACAGAATTTTCAAAATCTATGTATGGTATAAGAAAAGAACTATGAAATCTCCTAATGGAAGAAGCCGCAAAGATCATGACGATCTTATAAAATCTGTTCACAGTACTTAATATTGTACATCAATATAACTTTTTTTTATGTTGAGTTTTTTAGCCTCTGGATACCAAAAAATATAAATAACGGTTTAAATACCTGCGTTTTGGTATTCAATTGCATATATTTATTTGTTAATATAACTATTGGATCCAAGAGTTGCTGATCTTCATAATAGACTACTGTAATCATTCATATACATTGTAAATTTGTGCAAATTTCAAGTCACTTTTCTTGGGGTGCGCATGTAGAGAAAGCTGGTTTCTGGCGCCGGCATACAAGCGGCTGGGAGCGCCTCCAGGCGCAAGAAGAACTAGCGCGAGAGAACACTATCTTGGTTTCAAGATGCTGTGTCCATACACAGTAAAAGCAAATTCCAAGCTTAACAAGTGCAACAAGCGCGAGTTTCCAGCGCTTACTGGCTTACAAGTATAAATGAAACATATTCTTATCAGCGCATGGTCAGGTTCATTCAACCGGTCAGATGATTCTGAGCATTTGGCTATATTAGTAATGGCAATTATTGAAACTGATGATTTCATTTTCAGCAATTTTGATATGGAATTAACAAATAAAAATTCCTTTTCCAAATTATATTTTTGAGCTTGTATCAGTTCTTCTTCTAAATCTTATCAATTCTCTAAAAATCTAGACTATCTATTAATAGGTGTGACTAAAATGACTAGTTATTTAATATAAATAAACTAATCCTAAAATTGGCAGAATATTAAGCCCATTTACTTGAATTTCCATTTAAATTGCAAGAAGCAAGCTGCCGGTTTCAAGCAGCTTTCTACCAACTTCCATTGTGTATACAACCCCTTATGTGGCTGACCAAACACATGCACAAAAATTCAGCTAATGCGGTTTGTGTGTTGATATAGTGCAAAATGAGATTCTGCACTGTGAAAAGATATAATTACACAAAAATGTTTCACTGTGTCTACAATACATCTGAAAGCCCATCCAAACAAGAAACATCGAATCATAACAGAACTTGTTTCATAACATGACACAATAACACAGCAGTAAACCATCATAACATCATCATCCCACAACAGCACACCATAAACACAATGGTGATGTGTTACATGACAGCACAATGTTATGGCACAATTTATTAGGGTGTGATGTAGGCTAATGGGTTGGAGCTATGTTATAATGGATGGTCTGGATGGATCCAAACTCAATGTCTCAATGACTTTGACACACTTCACCTACTTGTGCTACTACTTGTCCTACTTGTGTCTACTTGTGCTACCATATGAGATGATAATATAATTGATGTGAAACAGTTTACCGTTATATATTTGTGAAGGAATATAAATTAAATTGATTTTTGTGATTTTCAATGAACATATTCTTTCTATTCGAATTATATTGAAGGTAAAGCTCTGATGTTACCTGCATATTTTCATTTTTGCAATGGGAGACAATATTCGTCTTTGTTGTGAAATATTTATTTGTCACTACCTCACTATTACCCTCTCCATCAGATAACTTGATATTTGGTATGGGTAAACTGTGAGAGTTACTCACATCTTCACACCTTCAAACAAACAATAAAGACACAAATTGAAAATTATCCAAGATTAAGCAAAGCTTATGCAGCTATTTTCACTCTGTAAACTTATTCAATAGACAAATCATCCCAGTTCACACATCAGTTACTTAGAGAATAAAGATCTTGTTGATAGGGCACAGAATCAATTTCAGTTATCATATTTCCTTATAAGCTCAAAAAACAAATTCGAATTTGTAAATAGTATTTTGGAAGCTAGCTAGTATATATTTTTTGTTTCATATGTTGTATCTTATCTAGTAATCATAAGTTAAGCATGTCAATTATTTTCTCTTAGTTTCTACTTGAAAAACTCACCAATACTCAAATCAAAGTTCCAACACTTTTTTTGTGTCCCAATTAATGGAATTTTTTTTTCAAATATCTCAATATTTGAGTTTTTCAAAGATCTTCATTCTACCTGTCAATTCTATCAATCCAATATCAAAACTGACACTGTATTTAGTATATTGTCTCTAATCATTTAAAATTTGAAAATCACTTATATTGGAGATAATGGAGGGATGCATTTCACTTCTAAAAAAAAGCTTCATCACTCAGATCTTTTTCTAGATCTCCTTCTCTTCTGGTAGAAACTTCCTCTATGAACCTACATATTTTGGCAATCTAACAAAAAAAGAACCTCTCGATTTTGATGGGCGATTAGTGGCTTAAAAGTTGAACATGTATGAGGGGTCCCAAGTCCAGAAGAAGCGCTGAAATTTTAGAGTCTCACAATCTTCCGGTAAATTCAAGCATTTTATATCATATCAGTGGCGGATCCAAGGGGGGGAAAGGGAAAATCCCCCCCCCTCCAAACGGAGAAGAAGAAGGAAAAGAAAATGAAGTAGAAAAAGATGAGGAGGAGGAGGAGAGAGAAGAAGAAGAAGAAGAAGAAAAAGTGTCAAGTTAGAAGAATTGATGCCTAGAATCACTTGACATTTAGTTTTAGAGAGGTAATTTTTCAAAAATTTTCTCGGGGAGTTCCCCAAACCACCATTCTGAAATAGATAGACATGCATGCATATTGCTTCAACTACTACTCTAAATTACATATTACTATTGCAATTATTGTCTAACCCTCCCGGCAACACCCCCCCCCCCAAAACTGACCCTGTAGTTATTGCCCCCATTGGTAACCATAACCCACTCAGGTTCCCCCCCCCCAAAATCTGCTGGATCTGCCCCTGTATCATAGATAATATACAATAATACATATGCATTTATACAATGCATTTCACAGGTCAGGTATTACCTGAGATCAAAAAGTGGGTAAACATTCATGTCAATCAGTCACTGGCTTTGTAGTCTTTATAGTCTTACTGCTATAGCAATAAGTAATAATGATAATAATAAGCTAATATCAAAACTGACATTGTATTTCTATTATATAAATATTTTCACTCACTTATACTGGAGATACTGGAGGGATGCATTTCACTTCTAAAAAGAAGCTTTATCAGCCTCTCTTCAGAATTGGAATGCATTCTTCCAGTATCTCCAGCATAAGTGAGAATCATACATTAAATAGAAAAACAATGTCAGTATTAATATTAGATTGTTCATCAAAGCATGGAAAACATCACAGAAATTAATAAGCATCAGCTTCAATTTTCTAACAGCTGATGATTCATTGGTTTTCAATCTTTAAAGTAACATATAGAGTTCAATTATTGATGGGGAACTACCGATTTTTAACGTTAAAGCTAAAAGGGGCTGATAATATTAGTATGTTCATTAGTATGGTAACAATAATATGTTCACCTCAGAAAGTATTTCTCACAGTAAAACATTTGTTTGTTGTTCCTATCACCAACTAGTAGGACTTGGAAGTTATCACCTATATCCTACGTGTTAACTAGCTCAGTGGCATACAAGAAGATATAGTAGGTAGTACCTTTAAAAAAAAAATATTATTTGTCTAGACTCCATAATAAATAATGAAAAATGTATATTTTCATTTCCTTGTAATGTCTGGAATTGTTGAATAAATTATTTTCGCCACACTAGGACATAATGGGCTGTTTTTCATGCATCATATGGAAGCCAAAAGTGTTAGGTTTCCGATGAAGTCTGTAAACGTTCACCATCCTAGGGCGGAAAAAAAATGACCTTGAATGACAGCTGATTGTGTCCGATCACATATCATCAATACGATGATATTTTCATAACCTCAACAACATTGTATTCTTGCTAGTAACATAGCCTTAAAATTTCGCTTTCAAAATTGCCAACTTAACATTGTTGTTTTGTTTGTTTTTTTTTGTGGTGTGGTGAAAAATAGCGTTTTCGCCACACTAGGACTTAATGAGCTGTTTTTTGTGCATCAGATTGAGGCCGGAAGTGTTCGGTTTCCGATGAGGTCTGTAAATGTTTAACGCCCTAGGGCGGAAAAGAAAATGACCTTGAATGACAGCTGATCGAGTCTGGATACAGTCATGATTGTAAAATGAATCCTTCCAACTTTTATTTAAAACAAAAATATTTAAACTGTCAATAAATGTTTATTTTTTATAATTTAATATGTATGTAGTATTTAAAATGTCAATAAATGATCACTTTTTATAACTTAATATGTATTATTTTGTAGTTTTGATATCAAACAATAGAACCTTTTTATCCAACCTACAGAACTCTAGGTGGGAATTTTGTCAACTACTACAACTGTTGGTAACCTCTCAATAAAAGGTTACTTGGTTAGGTTTTTTGTTTTTAGGAATTTTGTCAACTACTTCAACTCTTGATAAAGGTTACTGTTGGTATAGAAAGGTTAGTTGGTTAGGTTTTTGGTTGTTTTATGCAGGTTTTGAATCAGGAACAGGAATAACAACAAAAAACCTAACCAACTAACCTTTTGGTGAACAGTGTTGTAGAAGTTGACAAAATGCCCACCCAGAGCTCTGTAGGTTGGATTTTTTATAACGGTGTAGCCGTTCCTCGTATTCTTGCTAGTACCATATAGCCTTAAAATTTCACTTTCAAAATTTCCAACTTAACATTGTTGTTTTTTTTTGTGGTGTGGCAAAAAATAGTGTTTGCAACACGGGCAAAAATGTTTTGCCGGCTCTCAAATGCTTCAAGTTCTCGACTTGAAAACCGTGATCTCGAGCCGGCAAACACACATTTTCGGCCCTAGATGCAAAATATACTATTGCAACATGGGCAAAAATGTTTTGCTGGCTAAACACAGAGTGTTTTGGTGTTCAGTCAGCTTTTATGAATAATACTAGCGGCCGGTTACACAAAAGCCAATTAAATAACAAGTTGTATGTCCGTTAAGTAACAGGTGTAACAGGCTTATTTCAGTTGCACAAAGATGAATTAGATCTTTTTTGTTAACTGAATGGGCACAATCTGGCAGCACTGGTAAGAAAAAAAATGAATTAGAATCATTGCATTCTAAATTATTTGAATCATTATTCAACTTTGTCAATATTATTATATTCTTGATAGATTTTATTTATTTTGAAAGGCTCTTAACAACTTCAACCTAATTTGCTGTTCTATATGTTCTGGTACAATGAACGTAACCTATAAAATGTAACTTAATGGGCATTAGTGAGATTTAATCCTTGGTGATCAAGCAATTAAATATAAACAGAATTTATTAATTTCGAATTCCTTTAATTGCTATTACTTTATACTGAAGACTTCCGCAATGGCGGATATTGACAACAGCATTGAACAGCTGATGGGAATCGATGAATGCTACTGTACAAAAATATCAGTCACCACCGGGAATCGAACCACGGACCTCTCAATTGCCGGTTGAGCGCCCTTAACCACTAGACCATGGAGACCTTTCTGCACAGGAGCATTCATTCCCATCAGCTGTTCAATGCTGTTGTCAATATCCGCCATTGCGGAAGTCTTCAGCATAAAGTAATAGCAATTAAAGGAATTCGAAATTAATAAATTCTGTTTATGTATATTTGTCAGTTTATTCAATTGTCAGTCATTTCAAACTAACTTGTGAGATACGAGCCGATATGGCCAAGTTGAAAATGAATGCTCCTGTGCAGAAAGGTCTCCATGGTCTAGTGGTTAAGGGCGCTCAACCGGCAATTGAGAGGTCCATGGTTCGATTCCCGGTGGTGACTGATATTTTTGTACAGTAGCATTCATCGATTCCCATCAGCTGTTCAATGCTGTTGTCAATATCCGCCATTGCGGAAGTCTTCAGTATAAAGTAATAGCAATTAAAGGAATTCGAAATTAATAAATTCTGTTTATGTATATTTGTCAGTTTATTCAATTGTCAGTCATTTCAAACTAACTTGTGAGATACGAGCCGATATGGCCAAGTTGAAAATGAATGCTCCTGTGCAGAAAGGTCTCCATGGTCTAGTGGTTAAGGGCGCTCAACCGGCAATTGAGAGGTCCGTGGTTCGATTCCCGGTGGTGACTGATATTTTTGTACAGTAGCATTCATCGATTCCCATCAGCTGTTCAATGCTGTTGTCAATATCCGCCATTGCGGAAGTCTTCAGTATAAAGTAATAGCAATTAAAGGAATTCGAAATTAATAAATTCTGTTTATGTATATTTGTCAGTTTATTCAATTGTCAGTCATTTCAAACTAACAATTAAATATCACTAACACGAGTTAGACTAATCGGCTTATGGCTTGTAATTGTCGTTCTGTGCAACCAAACTCACTCCATGGAATTTCATCTCGATAGAATGATGTTATTCTACAGAGATTAAATTCAATTGGTTTTTGTGCAACTGGCTGTAACAATAATTAACTGCTTCAGTGGAGAAGGTTAAAATTATTCTGAATACTGTATGTCCACTGTATGTGGACATAACTTGAAAATTAAAAATATTCAATATTGTAGATTTCACTTTGTAGTACACTACTAGTAACTTGATCAAAAAATTATTCACTTATTAATACTATATATCTATGTTTGTCACTTACAAGGCTATGTCTTCACTATTAATCCTCTTCTTGAAATCATCACATTGTTTACGATTAAATTTTGGTTCCATAAATGTGAGGTCTAGGCCTTCTGTTGCAAGTTCCATTGCATTGCCTTCCATAGGAGGTTCAGAACAGCTCCTTGCATTGACATCAGTCAAACTTGGCAGTATTTTGGCTGTATGGCCAAACAAGCAAGTTGTATCATCTATTGTTTTTCTAATTATTGGAAATTTCCTGTTGGAGAATAAACAAAAAATTAGAACCAATATGCAACATAATAATACATTATTCTCATTTCCTTTCCAATTCTACAATAGTAGTTCATGCAAAGATTGTAAGTTGAGTAGTGAGTGGAAAAAGTGTACTAGATATCTTACAAGTGACTCAAATGCTTGATACACTATTTTATTGACAAATATGATGGGAGATAATTATATCAACCTATACCATACCACAAACAACATGAATTTACATTTTCATTCTGAATAACACATTCTAGAATACTTGTTTGCAGAAGGCCAGCTTGGAAATAAAAAATTTAAAAAACTGAATGTGATTCCAAAATGTTCAAGTCAGCTGATGGGAGTATTTTATGATAATCATTACAACACTTATCAGGATAAATGCTGTATTTACATTGGTCTAGGGCCTGTATTGATGACTGAAGGCAGTGTTTCAATACTGTAGCCCCATTATGCAATGGTTTTGATCAGTCATGGATGAAGTCAGCTGTTATGAAATTACCCTCTAAATTGTAATAACTTCTTCATAGATTTTTTTTTGTAGATTACGTCTTGGAGACTCCAGTTAAGGAGTATAAGACAAGTCAGATCAACAATATTATACACTAGATACCATAATTACTTCAATTAGTTGAGGTGAGGCTTAATTTTGATGTGAAAGAAACTCTTGTACACTATAAAAAGCTTTATCAACTAAATATTTCTTCAATTGTTTTTTTTTTTTAATTTTTCTATATTTTCAAGACTCTTCAAAAACTGCGGTTGCTTGTTATAGAATTTCCTACCAATAAAACTGGGTTTTTGTTTGAATAAGCTACTATTGTGACTCACCAAGTGATAATCTCCTCGGCTTCTTGTATTATAATCATGTACATCAAGATTTTGGTTAATATAATTCGTTTTTACATATAAAGTAGCTTCATACACATATAAGCAGGGTACAGTTAGGAGACCAAGTCTCTTGAACAACGGCCTACATGAATATCTAATCTATTTACTCTTTCTATACACCTAACCGCTTTCTTTTGGATCTTAAACACCCTATCAAGATTTTGTTTTGATGAATTACCCCATACTGAGATAGCTTACCTAATATGTGACAGTAAGAGCCCATGGTAAGCTGTAAAAAGTAACTATTTGTCATTCAATCTAGCGAGCTGTCACAGGACAAATACCCCAGATGAAATTTTACAACATATTTTCTCAATATATGGAGTCCAGGTCAATCGTCTATCCAACATGACTCCTAGAAATGCAATTTTTTCTTCCTGGTCTAATTGATTATCGTTTACAAACAAGTTTATAGCCCTATCTTCATTTAAATTATGTTTGTTTTTGAATTGAAGGTATTGGCATTTTTTACTATTTATAGTTAATTTCAACTGATTTAAAAATTGGGCAATGGACTGCACACCAATATAGGCACTTATTTCTAAATTATCAAGAATGGAATTGCTGGAAATGAATGATGTTTTGTTTGCAAATAAGAGAGTTCTATCACTAATTTATTCTTTAGGTACATAGTTGACATATAACAAAAAAAGCAATGGACCTAGTATTGACCCCTGAGGCACTCCAGCTTGCACCTCTAATTTATTAGATTTATTCTTTACTATACTATTACCAACTACTGTGGTTAGTTCTACACATTGTTTTCTCCCAATAAGATATGATTCAAACCATTTCAGTTCAACCCCATTTACACCTACATTTTGCAGTATTTCCAATAAAGTTCTATGATTAACACAATCAAATGCCTTTGACAGATCTAAGAAGATTGCAGTAGCTTTATCACCTGAATCTATTATATCTATTAGTTTTTCAACTAGAGAAACTATGGCTGTTTTTGTTGATCTCCCTTTCTGGAAGCCATGTTTTTCATCACAGATAAAGTTAGCTTCTTTAAGGTGCAGAAGTAACCTATTTAGAACTACTCTTTCAAAAATTTTACCTATTACATTTAAGACACTAATGGGCCTATAGTTTTCTACCTTTTCTCTATCACCACTTTTAAAAATTGGTGAGATCTTCCCCTCTTTCAAATTATCTGGAAAAACACCTTGTTCTAATGAATGATTGATCAGATGAATCAAAGGGTCTAACAATAGATCTTTACATTCTTTCAGAATTTTACTGGATACCTCATCCATTCCTACAGTTTTTTTATTATTCAAACTATCAATGATATTATTTGTCAACTCGTATTGGGATACTGGGTGGAATTTTAATTCGTTCTGAATCCCCTCAGTATTCCTCATGTTTGCATCCTTACAAAATAGAAAGTGAAATTACAAATGTCTACTCTATCATCAATATATTTGTTATTTTCGTTAATTATTCTGGGGACACTAGTATAAGCATCTACATGAGCTACTTGCCTATTTTTGTTTATTACATCCCACACTGCTGTTTTAAAGTACACACTATTATTCAAAATTTCAGCTGTTTTCTTACATTTCGCCCTTTTCACTTCTCTTGTATAATTTTTTTTTAGAGCTTTGTAATTATCTTCACTTAACATATTTCTAGATAGTTTGAATTCATCATATGCATCTTTAACCCTATTTATTTCTGCAAGGATATCATCAGTTATCCACTCTTCAATCTTGTCTAATTTGTTTTTTACTGGGACTTTTTTAACTGGACAACTCATAGTAATATGAAACCTTAAAATATTAATGAAATATCATATTTGTCATTTAAACTATTGCTATTGTAAACTATTTGCTATTGTAAACCCTACTCCAGTTTTCTTGTAGCAGATTCTGCTTCAAACAATCGATATTCCCCTGTTCACATTGTTGAATTTCTTTCATTACTCTACTCTTTGTAATTGATTTATGACCTTGCAACCCCACCTCTACACGTTAAGCTGTCGGTCCCGGCTGCCTAAAAAACAGTCGTTAAGTCACGTCAGAGGCCTTGAACTTATTCAGGTGCGACCTGATAACTCTGACACCAGACCTGAGCCAGCCAGGTCACACGATATTATTATTATTATAACCCCACCTCTAAGATTTGATAGTCAAATAGATAGATCCTACTGAAGGCATTTCCCAACTAGATTGAAAAATAACGAATTCAATGGAGTACCCAGGGACCCAACTATAATTTACATGAAATAATTTATCATTATTATCAGTTGTGCTGATGGCCTATGCACAAAATTAAACCTCTACAACGGGTATATTCAGACATACAATATTGAATAGTCATATAACTCTGTCCTTCAAGATCCCTTTGTAAGTAATTGTGACACTGCCACATGCTGTCACATAATATCATATCATTGTGTCAACTGTATGCTGTTGCAGGACCACAGAATAGACACTCAACAGTATAGGAACTTCTAGCCATACTCATGATAAGAAAAAACACCAAAATTCCTGAATACTGTCATTTTGAAAAATAATGGTCTTCCTGTTGAGGTTAACCATATACACATACAGATGTTTTGATGCTAGCATAGCAATAACAGCTTGTTATTAAGTCTTGATATGGTTACTGATGAAGCAACACTTCATTGATTAGTTGCTTTGTATCATTTCTTCTGATCAAAACATGTATTTTAACTCACTCTTTCTTTATATATATCACAGCAGGTTATAGGCTGTTTAGAAAGAGAAAATCGATCATATATATTACTACAGTAATATATATTTATAGTAGTAATATATAACATAATATATTTAAAAAAAATAGCAATTACTCACAAAAAATATGGAATAGAACAATTTGTTGTAAAGATTCACAGCCACTGGGAATTTCGCATGGAATTAGTGCTAGAGAGGAATTTGTGAGACCCTTATTATACAGAGCCATTGCAGTTGCCATCATTTCCACAATTTTGGACTAAATCACACCAGCCAGGTAAAATTTATTCGAAAAATCAGATGTTGGCTTCAAATAAGTGTATGCCTTCATGTACTTTGAAATAATAATGTTGATATTGAATTATTTGGCCTCCGGATACCAGTATAAATATAGATAAAGGTTTAAATACCTGCGTTTTGATATCCAATAACTATTTGTTCACTACCGGTTTCAATCCTCCTATGGGGTCATCATCAGGTGGTTGTGGACGTTATTATATCATTGCTGCCGATTTGGCAATTCGTTGTAATGTAAAACGTCGGAAAATAAAAAACACACACATCACATAACACGAAACGAATACAAGGATGACAGGACGGACAACACGCTCGCGCTGACTGACAGGTCCGGACTGCCAGTACGAAATTGACAAACTGTCATCTTCATATTCGTTTCGTGTTATGTGATGTGTGTGTTTTTTATTTTCAGACGTTTTACATTACGACGAATTGCCAAATCGGCAATGATATAATAACGTCCACAACCACCTGATGATGACCCCATAGGAGGGTTGAAACCGGTAGTGAACAAATAGTTATTGGATATAAAAACGTAGGTATTTAAATCTTTATTTATAATAATGTTGAGCTTGGTCAGGTGAGGTAATTTATTTGTAGATTAGATCTTGGAGACTCCAGTTGAGGAGTATAAGACAAGTCAGATCAACAATCATACTCGTATACACTAGTTACCATAATAACTATATAAATTAGTTGGGGTGGGGTTTAATTTTGATGTGGAAGGAACTCTTGTAAACTATAAAAAGCTTCATCAACTAAATATTTTTTCAATTGTTTTTTAAATATTTCTATACTTTCAAGACTCTTAAAAAACTGCGGTAGCTTGTTGTAGATTTTCCTACCAATATAACTAGGTTTTTGTTTGAATAAGCTACTATATATTGTGACTCACCAAGTGATAATCTCCTGGCTTTTTGTTATCATAATAGTGTATGTTAATATATCATTCGTTTTGACATATAAAGTAGCTTCATACACATATAAGCAGGATACAGTTAGGAATCCGAGTCTCTTGAACAACGGCCTACTAGAGTCTAATCTGTTTACTCTTTCAAAACACCTAACTGATTTCTTTTGGATCTTAAAAACCCTATCCAGGTTTTGTTTTGATGAATTACCCCATACTAAGATAGCATACCTAATATGTGACACTAAGAGCCCATGGTAAGCTGTAAAAAGTAACGTATTGTCATTCAATCTAGCAAGCTGTCACAATGTATGGAGCCCAGGCCAATCGTCTATCCAACAAAACTCCTAGAAATGCAATGTTTTCTTCCTGCTCTAGTCGATTATCGTTTACAAAAACGTTTATAGCCCTATCTTCATTTGAATTATGTTTGTTTTTGAATTGAAAGTATTTGCATTTTTTTCTATTCATTGTTAATTTCAACTCATTTAAGAATTGAACAATGGACTGCACACCTATATGGGCATTCATTTCCAAATTATCTAGAATGGAATCGCTGAAAATGAATGATGTATCATTTGCAAATAAGAGGTCTATGCCACTAATTAATTCTTTAGGTGAACGGTTGACATATAACAAAAAAAGCAGTGGACCTAGTATTGAGCCCTGAGACACTCCAGCTTAAACCTCTAATTTATTAAATTTATTCTATACTATACGGCTCCCAACTGTAGTTATTTCTACACATTGTTTCCTCCCAATTAAATATGATTCAAACTATTTCAGCTCAAACCCATTTACGCCTACATTTTGCAGTATTCCTAATAAAGTTCTATGATTAACACAAGCAAATGCTCTTGGCAGATCTAAGAAGATTGCAGTAGCTTTATCACCTGAATCTATAATATCTATTAGTTTTTCAACTAGAGAAACTAAGGCTGTCTTTGTTGATCTCCTTTTCTGGAAGCCATGCTGTTCATCACAGATAAAGTTAGCTTCTTGAAGGTGCAGAAGTAACCTATTTAGAACCACTCTTTCAAAAATTTTACTTATTACATTTGAAATACTAATGGGCCTATAGTTTTCCACCTTTTCTCTATCACCACTTTTAAAGATTGGCAAGATCTTCCCCTCTTTCAAATTATCTGGAAAAACACCTTGTTCTAATGAATGATTGATCAGATGAATCAAAGGGTCTAACAATTGATCTCTACATTCTTTCATAATTTTACTGGATACCCCATCCAATCCTACAGTTTTTTTATTATTTAAACTATCAATGATATTATTTGTCAACTCGTATTGGGATACTGGGTGGAATTTTAATTCGTTCTGAATCCCCTCAGTTTTTCCCATGTTTGCATCACTTATACCTGTATTAAGAGATTTTTGAAGATTCTCAGCAACCAGTTGATAATATCTGTTTAAGTAACTACAAATGTCTACACTATCATCAATATATTTGTTATTTTCGTTAATTATTCTAGGGACACTGGTATAATCATCTACACGAGCTACTTGCCTATTTTTGTTTATTACATCCCACACTGCTGTGTTAAAGTACACACTATTATTCAAAATTTCAGCTGTTTTCTTACATTTCGCTCTTTTCACTTCTTCCATATAGTTTTTCTTTAGAACTTTGTAATTATTTTCACTTAACATATTTCTAGATAGTTTGCATTCATCACATGCATCTTCAACCCTATTTCTTTCTGCAAGGATATCATCAGTTATCCACTCTTCAATTTTGTGTAATTTGTTTTTTACAGGGACTTTTCTGGACAACTCATAGTAATATGAAACCTTAAAATATTAATGAAACTATCATATTTGTTATTTAAACTATTGCTATTGTAAACCCTACTCCAGTTTTCTTGTAGCGGATTCTGCTTCAAACAAACGATATTCCCCTGTTCACATTGTTGAATTTCATTCATTACTCTACTCTTTGTAATTGATTTATGACCTTGCAACCCCACCTCTAAGATTTGGTAGTCATAATCAGATAGTTTCGAGCCGCCTAATCTTGTGTTAGAGTAATCTATATTAGTAAGGATGTTATCAATTATTGTTTGTGATGTTCTTGTGACTCTGGTATATTCATGAACTTTCATTTCCAAGTTATTCATGTATATAATATCCCTCAAATTTTCTGTCATTTTGTTCTGTGTAAGTCTGTATTGAAATCTCCCACTACAATAACGTTTGTAAAACGAGTAGTAGTAATCTCTAAAAGCCTATTGAATAGTTCACAAAAATTGTTCCATTCCCCATTTGGTGACCTGTAAATACCTAACACCGCTTCTTCGAAATTATTGTTGATTTTTACTCTCAAACCAGTAACTTCTAAATCCATTCCCACAGCAAATTTCTCTACATATTCTAAATTAAATTTTTGCATATTCTTAGCGTTTTTAGTGAAGATAGCTACTCCCCCACTTCGATGAGATGTCCTGCAATACGACGCCTTCAATGAATAGTTTGAAATATTAAGTTGTGACAATTCATCTTCTTTTAAACCATGCTCTGTGAAAATATCTATATCCGGAGCCTCTTCTTTAAAAAATGTTCATTTAGCTCTGGCCTATCAAACCTATACGGAATTGTACTTATTATTACATTAGTTTTTTGGCTGAGTGGCACAATCTCTTTAATTTCTCCATTTATTTCAGGAATATGTTTTAGATCAGGTTCATTTATATTGTTTAAGCCACCCAGTACTATTAGAAAATCGTTTTTTTCAAAATCTTTAGTTTGTTCCTGTGCTGACTCTACGATTGCGTTTATAGGGGCACTTGGTTTGAAAAAGCTCTGAACTTCATACTTATTTTTTAATCTTTTATTTAGTAGGTCACTACAGTCTCGTCCATTACTGGATGTCAAGAGCAGTACTCTACTTTTCCTATCGTTATTTGCCCTTACTTTAGTTTTGGTTGCTGTTTGCAAAACCTGACTATACGTTTTTGTTTGACCATTTCTATTTATTTTTTCCCCATTTGATTTAGGTTCTACTTTTTTTGTATTGATCAGAGGTTCAGATCTTACATTAGCCAAGTTTATTTTTGATTTTAATATTTCGATTTCCTCTGACATAGACCTGCATTGACTCGTGAGATTTAGTATTTCAGTTTTATGGTCTTCCTGCTGCAATTTTACAATAAATTTCAGAGATTTTATGTGATCCACCAAACCTATTCGTTCTTCCTCAGAATTTTTTAGTGATGACTCTAATTTTGGTTTTAATTCGGTGTGATCACTCAATAGTTTAGCAACCTTTTCTTCTACATCTACAGTAGCTTTAAGAGCTGTTGGAGATTTTTTGGTTAATAATTGCTGAGATCGCGTAGTTACCTGAGTTTTAGTTGAACAATTAGATTTAGATGCCTTGTTTGGACTCATTTTCCTAGCTAAAAATTGTTTTAATTTATTTAAGTTAAATGTTTAATGAAATATAACTTAATTTATCACAATCGTCAACTTGAGACTATTTAATTACAAGAAAATTTGTCAATATCGGTGCACCTAACCTCGAAAATAGAATTCGACTTTTTATTAAGATACTTCAAATTATAATAGACAAATTAATAATGGAGATTATTAAGATATTATAAATACTAATAACAATAAAAAAATACCACTTATCCGTTCGAATTAATATACTATTCTTCAAAATTCGCAGAGCCTGTTCTGAAAACGTATGCACAGTATCACTGCTACCTCGATCACCACATGATTTATGAGGTTGGGTGTGAAACAAACCTAAGCAAGATACATGATTTATGATGGAATCTCTTTGATACTGTAGTTCTATGTTGCTCCTTCACTTGATAATATCAAAATATTATTTAAGTGTAGATAGTTATTATGATAAACTTTAATATTGAATTCAACATTTACTTATTCATGCAATTTCCACTGCAATGCTGGAATGCTTTCTATGATACAGCTGAAGTGCTACTGAATCAGGTATAAAAACTGGGGTTATGGTAGTGAGTTTCAACTCACCAACTACCATAACCCCAACAACTAACAATGCAGACAACGCAAAGTGGCAATCAAATAAGTGAGTGTTAAATCCACTAGTAGAGTTTATTCCAAAAATAATCCACATTGAAATCTCTTTGTTTTGACCTATATTAATTATAAGTTGATAAAATCTTGGTCATTATTCATAAGACAGTGTACATAAAAGTCAAAAAAATTGTTATGGTACCTGTCCTTTGTTACTTCAGCTCCAACAAATGAAATTTCACCCACTGAAAAACATGAAACAGATTGAATTGAAACAAAATGACAAACAAAACCAAAAAATTATGAATTAATATTTGAACTCCATTATCATGATAGAATGAATTGTTATTGTGAAAAAAAAATGGGAATGATATGCAATATAATAGGCTTTAATATAAACTTGAACTTACAACAAAGCTTTCTCAAATAGATCCCTTGAAAAATTAACTAATAGATTAAAAATCAATGGAAACTCATTTATTCAGAAACATAGAATACATCATTGTAGAAAATTCATTGAAATAATCTTGATACATGAATTCACAAATAACTTTATTTATTTGTCCCACCTTTCAACAACATACTTAAGCAACAAGACTATTTAATAGACTAAAAATAACAGACATTTCACAGTTTGTTATTTTTTCATATCCTAACTCAACTTTATGTTGGCAGCACTGCTTCCAGTGGCTTCCAACAGCTGATTTGTGCTCAGTACTGTTTGCCATTTTATCATGAAACGCTTGTAGATTGTGCAGGTTTACTTTGAATATATGGAAACATAATTATCGCACATTATAGTCAACATAATTGCCCATCAGAGCAATCAAATCAATCAACAATGGAACGATTTTGCATCTAGTGTACTTTAAATAATAATTAATATAAATAAATAAATGAATATATTTATTTCCACAAAGCTCTCATCTATGAACACTTTACAAAATACAGAAACAAACAAATCCTTCATGATAGTTGCAAAGCTAGATCATTACAAAATCATAAAAACTTACATCATTACAAAAATAAAAAATTTATTTCATGTAAAATACCTTATCTATATATATATGAAAATGAATGTCTGTCTGTATGTAGGTATGTAGGTATGTATGTATGTATGTATGTATGTATGTATGTTCCCTATAGACTTCAAAACCACTTGACAGATTAGCATGAAACTTTGGGAATATGTTGTTTGAATATTGGGGATGGTTTCTGACCATAAATTTTAATAGAAGAGCTAATAGTTACTATTAATTAATCCATTTTATAGACCTAACCTAATGAACTTGCCGGCCAAACAGCTTAAAGGAACAGCTGATAGAAGTCAACTTTTTTTAATCATATGGCAGGCCCCTTAGCGGCATTATTTACGCTGTCTTTGAACAGCAAAAGACTTTGCATGTAGGCTACCGTCATAGACGAACCATCAAGGAGACTAGTCACGGTAATGGCCCGGCTTAGTCCAGCTTTTTGCTGTAGCTCGCCATACATTGCAGGTAGTTGGTGTCCGGTCAAACCAGATTGCAATACCGACTCGCTCTTCTCCTCCTACCACTTCAAGAATGACCCGCTAGCAACATACCACCACCACTGGTAACTTGGCCACTGTAGATTTCAGCGCCAGAGGGGAAGGAAGTCTGAATGACGAGTTGGCGACAACTTGCCAGGCCAGATGGTCTGTTCACATTCTAAAAATAGATGAGTGCATTGCTTCCGAGACCAACCTGTCAGCATAGACGAACCATCAAGTTACTATTCCTGATCAATGCTGTCAGGCACTTGTCCTACTGCATGTTTGCATGTATGATAGACTCCTGATCTACAGTAGCGACAGTGACTTAACTTTTTGACATTTTTGTTACTAGTAAATTAATCTTACTTTCTCACTTTCATAAGTAATGAATGAAGGGATCATTTAAGTATTTCTATTTAACTGATAACATGCTAGATTAACCCTGAAATGTTAATCATTCGTGGATTTTTCATTAAAAAAAATTATTTCTCTTCTTCTTTGTTGTTGTTGTTCTTCTTCTTCTGTACCAGTGATTCTTAAATAAATAAATAAAGAAATACTTGTGTACTAAATATTTTGAAGTTAAGTAACCTATTTACTTTGAACTGAATTTTTTTTAAATTTAATGCAGATTCCTTTTTAAAAAGTTAGTGCCAAATTAATATTTCATTCGTTTTATTAATTTAATTGTAATGAATTTAAAACTTTCTCAGTTCAAAGTAAATGCTTCATTTTGAACTTTTTAGTACCGTACATGAGTACTTAATCAATTTAATCTTTTTCTTTTAATCTTTTTTTTCTTAATCAATTTATTCATTTAAGAATCACTGGTACAGAAGAAGAAGAAGAAGAAGAAGAAGAAGAAGAAGAAGAAAATAGGAGTGAGAAGAAAGGAAAAAGCATGTAAGTGCTAAATGCATAGCATTTAATTCAAATTGACTTTCGTGTAGGATGTTAAAATTTTCTGAAAACATGATAAATTTTCAACTGTTCGAATGTTTTCATAAGGGACGGATTTAAGATTATGCCGCCTATAGGCTAGTCAATTTTCCGCCCCCTCTATAGATAGTTCGAGACTACAAAAGGATAGAGTTCATTGGCGTTTTCATCTTTTCTAAACCCGAAGTACATTTAGTGATAAAATCAAATTAGTTACAGTAACTACTTATTTTTACCTGGGCTTCTTTTTTAAAGATTCGTTTAAAAATTAAAGTGATCACTATTATACAAATATTTTTATATTTTAATGCTAATGACTCTCTTTAGCGTAATTGCAGAGCTGTGGGCAATTCCGATTAAGCTGTTGAGAGTGAAATGTACACAAAATGTAGTTAATGACTGGATCATTTTTGTTTAAAAATAAATAAAAATACAAACTTCTCTGAAACAACTCACGCCATGTTATCTTGATGTTGGAATTCACATAGCTTTCTTTATGGCAAACTCATTAATAATTTCCTCATTTAGGGAAGTGCTTTTGTTGTAGTTGCCTCAATATAAAGTAATAAAAGTTAGTTTAACCGTATTTCATAAATACTAGTTCACATAGTTCTTGAGTCTTCTGGGCAGGAAAAACTGCGTTCTCCCATGCAATTTGTAGCAGGTTTGCTAAGTAGCAAATTTACTTTGAAAAACTTTAAGTGGAGTTAGATTTTCATTGAAAAAGGCCAACTTTCAAAACAATTCAATTTTATCAATTTTTTTGTGAGGAAAGATTCAAATTTGAAACTCGGTTCAATAACGCGGTTATTGATTATGTTAATTGATAATTTGATAAATTGATTTATTTATAAAATATATTATTATTAATAATAATAATAATAATAATAATTAATCAATAATTACATTTCATAAGTTGCTAATAATGCATTTATTGGTTTAGAAAATTTGTTAATTACAGTAATATTTTTTTTCAACTTTTGTACAGTTTTTAATTGTAGCTTTTAGTGGAGTTTTTTAGCCGGTAAAAGTATGAGACTATTCATTAACATGGGTTTCTGAGTGTTCATGAGGATTTCGTCTCTGTTCGTTGAAATTAGAAGGAAATAGATTATAAATCATTGAGGATAATATATATAAAGTTCCGCAAAGAATGATGTTCGATTGAAAAGGATTAGTTCAAAACAATCTGCAGAGGTTGAATAATGAAAAAGGGAATTGAGAACGATTGTGCATTCGTCACATCTTCCTTGCATTTTTGTTCCATTGACTTGTCATTGAGCTGTTGAACAGTGGCTGCCGGTTGTCCTCATTTTTTCTCTCTTGCACACAGCTTGTGTCTCTCTCTCGCATAGTGCTGTGGAGTGGGGTCCAGCCGGTAGATCACCTTCTCTCTCGCACACAGCTTCTCTTTCACTCGCTCCAAGTCGTTTCCACCAGATTGTGCTACTCTACTTGTGCCGTTACGACCAGATATCAAAAGATGCCACTAGATCGCGCCAAAACTTTTCTGTCCAATATTTTAACATTGAGGTGGGACATCTACTTACTATCCCTGATCAATGCTACCGTGCAGTCGGAGCCTTGCAATATGTAGGAAACATACGACTGGGTATGATGAAATGTAATTATGCCAGGTTGATGACATCTGTTAACCAATGAAGTGCTAGCTAGAAATTTGAAATGCAGCCTCAGCGGGAGGTGGCGAATAATAAAATAAAAAACTAGCTTCTACCCTTATAGTCGTAGGAGGTTTAAATTTGAAATGTTTCTTCATTCAGAGGAGGTGATTAAGAAAACAACGAAGCCTCTATGATCAGCTGGAAGAGCCCTAGGACTAACTTCTTTCCTAATTTGAAATGTAACCTCAGCGAATAATAAAATCAAGGAGATTTTTATGAGAACGCAGCAACGCGCGTCGAGCCAGCTAGTTCAAAATTGAATAGAATATGCATCTGTGGAATAGACTACTTCTGAGGGTTGATTAGTTCTGTTAAAAATCGATCCATTAATTGTTAATCGAATTAATCGCTCTGATGGACAATTCATTAAATTGACCATTAAATGGACATAGCACATGCATGATATGTATGTTTCATGAATGGAATCATGATTTTCAAAGTATATCTACACATTTTGCAAGCGTTGTTCAGGTGTCAATCTATTCATGATAAAATGGCAAACAATGCTGAACACAAATCAGCTGAATCAGCTGAAATCAGTAAACAAAACGTTTGCCACTGAAAGCAGTGCTGCCAACATGAAGTTCTATACCTCTAAAAAAATAGCCTTCACTACATTTTCTTTACAATGCAAGGAGCCCAAGTCAATATATACAGCAAAACTCCTGAAATATTATGTTCATAATAGTTATGTATCAACTAAGAACCGAAACTTTTTTCTTTTCTCCTGTCTTGCAATCACACAAGCTAAGATTCCACCAAGTTGATACTACAGACCATTTTTGCAAGATTGTCTCTCCCTCCTTCCCCTTCAACTGGTGGAATCCCTCCCTGGGATCGAGATCGATTCACCTGTGAGCTCTAATGGGAATGCAAGTTTATATACCAGGTAATTTCAAAATAAATGTCCCAATTTTAAAGTGCTTCATTATCAAAATGCAGATATTCATGAGACATTTTGACCATTCATATAAGAGAAACACATTCAACATTTCTTCGTGATTCAAATGTTCCATAAATGTTCTATAAATGTCCACCACAATAATGTATACTATTCCCTGTAATGTCTCCAGTGTGACACTGAATGTTATAGGCTCAAACATACAGTGGAACACTTCCACTTTTCTTGCTCACAGTGACCCACACAGCACAAGGATGTCCTCAAGATATCCTGAGAATATCCCACAAGAATATTGAGAATATCCTCAGGACATCCCATCATATCCTAAATAAGCCCCAGGGACATCCTAGGGATAACTGAATGTCCGCCCAAATCCCGTGAAGGATATCCAGGGGATATGCATAGGATGTCCTGGGGATGAAATATCCCACCATGGGATTTTCTAGTGGATATCCTCAGAATATTCCTAGAATATCCCACTTTAAGTTTCCAGGGATATCCCAGACAGAATATCCTCTGGACATCCCATTATATCCTAAATTAATCCCAGGGATATCATAGGGATAACTGAATGTCCGCCCAAATCCCACAAAGGAGATCCAGGGGATATGCATGGGATATCCTGGGGATGAAATATCCCACCCCAAGATTCTCTAGTGTATATCTTCAGAATATTCCTAAAATATCCCACTTTGAGTTTACAAGGATTTCCCAGAAAGAATATCCCAAATAAAACCCAGGGACATCCTAGGGATAAGGGAAAAGCTGTCCAAATCCCACAGAGGAGATCCTGAGGATATGTATGGGATATCCTTTCCCTATCCTATTATTATTAGAGGTGTGATATTAAGCTGGTAAAAATAAAAAACAGTTACTACACTGTGATCTTGATCAACAGCTGAGATTTGATACTTTATTAAGGTAAATAATTAAAGTAAATTGAATAGTTTGTGCATTAGTGACACCCCCATCTAACAGCTACAAAAATCCTAGTGAGAGGTACAAAATTTGGTAACTTTGATCTGTTATTTTAGGCTGGAGGATTCTAGGATCATAGAAAAAGTGTCTTTAAATACTCCAAGAATAGGAAAATTATCAACTTTGTTAGTTAAAATATTTATACTTTAAATATTACAAGGGATATTTAATAAACATTGTGAAATTGCATATCAATTGATACAATGTGATGGTAGTTACCAGAACTTCCAACAGATTGCGGTAGGATAAGGTAGCCTATTGCGGGGGTGGCTTCACCCCCCAAAAGTATGTTAACCGCTATTATCTCAAAAGAGATGAGTTTTTCAAGACAAAATGTTCAATTCAATCTTAATGAGAATAAAATTCCCTACAAAATGAGAATTCATACTTAATTATATGATTAGTGGCTCCGAAGTTAGGTTAGGAGGGAGAGAGAGAGAGAGAGAGAGAGAGAGTGAGAGGGAATGAGTGAGTTAGAGAGATTTAGGAGCAAGTGAGTGAAGTGTGAGGGGATGAGAGGACGAGAGAGAGAGAGAGAGAGAGAGAGAGAGAGAGAGTGAAAGTGAAAGAATGACTGAGTGAGGGAGATACAATCATCCCAGCATGTGATATTCTGGGATATCTCCAGGATATATCATCCCAGCATGTGACATCCTGGGATATATCATCCCATTATATAAAATCCTGGGATCTCCCTGGGATATATCATCCCAGCATGTGATATTCTGGGATATCCCCAGGATTTATAATCCCAGTATGTGATATCCTGGGATCTCCCTGGGTTATACCATCCCAGTATGTGATATCCTGGGGTATCCCCAGGATATCATATCCCATATGTAATATCCTTCAGAGATCCCAGTGACATTCCAATATCCCGGGATCTTTATGGGACATATGGGAACTGGTCAGGATATCCTGAGGATATTTTGTGCTGTGTGGGGAATTGGAACTGCTTTCAATCATCCACTCATTCATAGAATCATCCATCTAGTAATATTATAAAATAGTGATAACTGGCTTCAAGACCCAGTTGAACACCACAACATCAAGGTTAACCAAGACATTCAAGGTGAGAAAAACCTGAAACATATTTGGTTGATTCATGAATCAACATCTTGTTTTCTGGATGAAATTCGAATATTATTGTAACAGCAAGCAAGAAATGACTGTCAGCCCTATCTGAAGAGAGGTACAGCCATCAATGTTACATTATGTCAACAGTGCTCCTGGTTACATAGATAATGGGTACTTTTTGTTTAACATCCTTCTCCTCTCTTTGTCTCTTTCTACTCTCATATTATTTTAAATGCGTTTCTGGGATGTTTGAGCATCATGAGGGAATGTTTGAGAAAACGTTATTGATAGAAAGATGAAGAGCTACCTGGTATAGTACAAATTCGAATAAAGGGCTGTACTTCTGAATAGTCAGTCAGTTGTTATTCAGACTTACAAATTTGACAATCAGCATTTGTGGCAGTATACACATACTCAGTACTAATGTGCTATCATTGTGATTGATAAAAGCCTGTTAGAGACCTTGTGATTCATAAGTAGCCAGTTTCTTATTGAGTGTTTTAAATGTTTATTGGACATTTTTTCAAGTCATTGAATGGAGTACTGGAGACCTATTATTAATAAATTATTGATTGACCTATTGACAGTTTGTAATTAGTTTTTGTACAGTTACATAGTAAATTCATTATTAGTTGAATGTTATCAAACTAGTTATTCCTTTATTGATTTTCTTGTGTAATAATAACTAATCAGTGTGTGTTTCAAGTTAATTGTGTGAATAAAGTTCAAGTGTTATCAGCATTATTCAGTGGTAGAGCCCGGAACATTATGTTGACAGGATTGGGTGGTTTAACAATTTCAAACCCCTGTTATGTTTCACCATGATGGTATGTCAAAAATAGTGTTTTCTATACAACGGCCAGTTGACACTCATGAATATCGACAGTTAAGTGAGAATAACTGCAGCCATTGGGACGACAATACTTGATATGTTGCTTCAATTGTAGGAAGGATTCAATTACCACATAGATAGTGTTTTGGCTTCAGGTGGCAGGCCCAACAAACATTTATGAAACTGTTCAATCACTCATCGAATGTTCGGTAGTGTTTTTCTCTAGCACAACATTATACAGTAGTTATAAGAGGTAAGAAAGTGGTTTCAAAACAGCTGACTTTATTCACACTTTATCAAAACAGTTGCATATTGAAGCTGTTGATGAATGGGAGAGATCTTTTGTAGTGTATGGAAGATTGTATTTAGATGAAGCCATGTTTAGATGTTCAAAACAGTGGCTAAACTTGTGTCATGATTCAAATCTCACTTGTCGCTTTAAGGCAATCATAATACAATCGTTGCATAAATTACTGTTTCATATGAATGGTCATAAGGACTTGTATCTGCGATTTGTGAGTTCTAAATAATGCACCTAGAAATTGGAACATTATTCCTTAATCAACAAGTATATTCTCTATCTAATATTAAAACTGACACTGTATTTCACTTTTAAATAATGTTTTACTCACATATATTTGAGATGCTTGAGGAATGCATTTCACTTCTGAAAAGAAGCTTCGTCAGCCTGCCGCTAGGGGTTATGCTTTGTTGAGGTTAGGATGAGCAGCCATTATGTAGTTGAAAATTGCGTTTGATTTGAATTGTATTTGGTCATTGAGTACGTTGGTTCTATCTTGTTTATGGTGTTTGAATATTTCATATTGCTCCAGTGTATTTAGTTTGTGGCTTTTTTGGAATGTGTGTAGAATTTCTAAGTCAGTTTGGATGTTATACACAAAATAAAAAATACACACATCCCACATAATTCCACACAAGCATCATTTGACATAAAAAACCTGTATACAAACATTCCTGTAACTGAAACCATTTCCATAATAGAGAACATACTCAAAGCACAAAACAACCTACCTGAACACACAAAAGAACTAATAGAGTCATTGAAAATCATCACATCTCAAAACTACTTCACCCACAATAACAAGTATTACACCCAACCAGAAGGACTACCAATGGGATCCCCAATCTCCAGCATCCTAGCAGAAATATTTTACAGCACATACAGAACACTAAAATACTAAAAAACACCAAACACTCAAACAAAATAATTTACTGAAACCGCTACGTTGATGACATTATTGTACTCTACAATGAAAACCAAAGACAGTGTGAACAACTCCTAACATAATTGAACAAAACCCATAAAAACTTGCAATTCACAGCAGAATATGAAATAGATTACACCTTAAACTTCTTAGACCTAACTATCAAAAAGCTAAATAACATGCACAAATTCAAAATCTACAGAAAATCAACTCTTACAGACACACTCATTCACAACTCATCCAACCATCCAAATCAACACAAACTTGCTGCTTTTAACTCCATGATCCATAGACTCCTAAATGTTCCACTATCACAAGCTGACCACCAAGAAGAAATCAATACAATCAAATATTAAGCACAACAAAACGGATACAACACCATTCTAGTAGACAAAATCCTGAATAAAATGAAAAGTAAAAGTCCAAAACCTGCAAACCAAAACAGATTTATCACACTCACATATTTCAACAAAAATCACACAAAATAGCTCACATCTTTTAAAAGTCCGGATTTAACACAGCATTCAGAACAACAAACAACCTAAAACACCAGATCCAACAAAATCCAGCTCACCTAACAAACAGCACAATTCACAAATTCAACAAACCAGGAATATATAAGCTCAAATGCAACACATGCCCCAAGTACTACATAGGACAAACAGGCAGATCATTCAACACAAGATATAAAGAACACATCAAAGCACTACATTCCAACACTGACTCAACATTTGCAGATCACTTAATCAACACTGGCCACTCACACAATAACATCCAAACTGACTTAGAAATTCTACACACATTCCAAAAAAGCCACAAACTAAATACACTGGAGCAATATGAAATATTCAAACACCATAAACAAGATAGAACCAACGTACTCAATGACCAAATACAATTCGAATCAAACGCAATTTTCAACTACATAATGGCTGCTCATCCTAACCTCAACAAAGCATAACCCCTGGCGGCAGGCTGACGAAGCTCCTTTTCAGAAGTGAAATGCATTCCTCAAGCATCTCAAATATATGTGAGTAAAACATTATTTAAAAGTGAAATACAGTGTCGGTTTTAATATTAGATTGTTCATTAAGTATTTCGTCATGGAAAACATCACAGATTATATTTTCTACTTTCATTATTGATATATCAAACTGCAATTATAAATACCAACTGCACAAAAACTTGTATCTCATTCCAGAAAATAGATAAAAGAGATATGAAGATTAGCCTGGTAGCTTATGGTTGGTTTTATTTTTTTTCTAGTGAATGATAGTATTTCACTCACCATACTTGACCGGTTTGTGAGTCACGAAATCTAAATACTTCTTCTCAATTATTCTAAGTGGTTCAGGAGCAGTGCCTCTCTGAATTTTTTCAACAATGTCGACCCCATCATAAGTATCAATTGATTGAACTTGTACTGTAAATTCAATTTCATTCACTATCCTCAGAAATTTGATTGTTTTTCGCTGAAAAATTAAATGAATTTAAAACTTCTATAAGATAAAGAATAGAAGGACAGACTCTATATTTTCTAAGAGGGTGGAGTTGACACAGCCGACCCTCTCTCTCACTCAACCGACTGTTGCATTTACTGTATACAATAACTTCTTTATGCTGTCCTCTATTCATGAAACGCTATCAATCCGTGAACTAGGTGCAGTAGAGATAGGAGAAGAGGGTGAAAAGATGATGGAGAAAAAATAAGAGGAAGAAGAAAAAGTAGAAGAAGACAAAGACAGTTGAGAGGGAAAAAAGAAGAAGACTATCAAATTGACAAGCTTATGTCAATTTTCTGATATGCCGATTCAATTGGATCAGGCAACCCACTAGTATTTATAGCCGCTAGTCGTAGCAGGTATCTGTTCAATCAGAGAGATAAGCTGTGTTCTCGTAGGTCCTGTTTGTAACAGTGACCGATTAGATTGGCCAGCAAAAAAGACACTGTTCTCTGCTGTAAAATCACTTCCCGGTGGTTCGGAACCCACCTAAAACTGTAGGTCCAACTCATCAATCACCATCATCCAACTCATTACCCACGCACAGGTTTCAGACCTATGTGGGCTTCATCCTCAGTTGAAAGTTATGTGGCCAGTTGCACAAAAGAAAATTAAATTTAACCACTGTAAGATGACGCCATCTTATGGAGCTGAATAGGAAAGTCGTTGCACTGGCTCCATCAAATGACGTCATCTTACGTTGGTCAAATTTAATTTTCTTTCGTGCAACTGGCCGATAGACTAGTTTTACTTCAATAACTTTATATGGAGAATGTGGCCACAGGACGCCTTACTTCTGATTGGATGATTCGGTCACAAGGCACAATTTGCTATTCACTGTCCAAAGTAAATGTTGGCGACATTGAATGAGATCTATCTTTTAACCCCTTTACAACCAATGTAGTATGTGCCATATGATATCCTATTGTATAAAGGTTATCATACTGTGTAGTCGGAGCCATGTAGCCACGTAAAATACATATGTTTTTGAGGTATATAATAACATATATATAATTTATAGTGATGTTGAAGATCCATCTTGTTTCCACTAATATGTAATATAAACTTGAAAAAAACACTTTTAAATGGAAACTAACTCACGTTATGGCGTGACGGCCGTTTCGCTCTGTTGTCTAGAGCATCGTCAGACGACCCACAGTACACTGACTTAAGGTATGAGTTTGAGGGTTATGTATGTTGGAATGGTGATGGGGTGGGGGAATGAGTAGGTGGGAGGTTTGAAATTGGGATTATTTTGTCAAATAGAGTATGTGAGAAGAAGTTAAGTTGATCATTTAAAATGTTGTCAGGTTGCTGCTTTGCATGTTTGTAAATTTCATATTGTTCTAAAACATTGAGTTTCTGGCTTTTGTGAGTGAAGTGTAGTGTGTCTAAATTAGTGTCAATGTCTGTATAACTGTGGCCTGTTGAAATGATGTGTTCAGCAAAAGTGGAATGTGTGTTTGGGTGTGAGATGGCTCTTGTGTGTTCTTTGAATCTAGTGGTGAATGTCCTGCCAGTTTGTCCTATGTAGAACTTGTTGCAGTCATCACATTTCAATTTGTAAATTCCAGATCTGTTGTACTTGTTTTGAGATGTTGTCTGAGAATGCAGGTGTTTTTTGAGTGAATTAGTTGTTCTGTAAGCTATTTTATATTTGAGTTTCCTGAATGAAGCTGCTATTTTATGAGTTTTGTTGTTGAGGTAAGTAAGTGTGATGAATGTATGGGGGTTGTCATTCTGTTTGTTGCTGGTGTGAGTGATTGGTTTTGTTGATATTCTGTGCAGTAGTTTGTCTATTAGTGTGTGTTTGTAACCATTCTGTTGTGCTATGTATTTTATAGTATTCAATTCTATATTGTAATCTTCTTGTGACATAGGAATGTTTGTTAGTCGGTGGAGCATGTGATTGAAAGCGGCATGTTTATGTTGGGTTGGGTGATTTGATGTGTTATGTATTACTGTATCAGTTGTTGTGGGTTTCCTGTAAATTCTAAATGTTTTGAATGCATGTTCCTGCTTTGTTATAGTGATGTCCAAGAAGTTGATACTGTTATTGTGTTCAAGTTCTAAGGTGAATTTTAAATTGGGATGGATTTTATTGAGATTGGTGTGGAATATTTCAGTTTGTCTTTTATTGCCTTTGTATAGAATTAGAATGTCATCAACATATCGGTGCCAGCTGATGATTTTGCCTGTATTATGTAGGATATGTTTTTGTTCTATATTGTGGACAAAGATTTCAGCTAGGATGCAAGAAATTGGGGAACCCATAGGAAGGCCATGAGGTTGTGAATAGAATTTATTATTGTATGTGAAGTAATTTTGTGAGGTAACTAGTGTTGTGAGGTCTAAAATTTCTTGGAGCTGTTCAGGTGGTGTGTTGTTTTGGATGAGCATTTGTTTAAGGTGAAGAAGTGTTTCTTGTATGGGTACATTGGTGTACAGATTTGTAATGTCAAGAGAAGATAGTGTGGAATTGTGTGGTATATGGATTTTTTGTAGTTTGTCTATCAGGTCTATGTTATTTTTTACTGCTGTGTGCTGATGGAATGTTATGTTCTGTCTTATTGTTTTATCTAGGAGTTTTGCTAATTTGTGTGCAGGTGCATGTGTGTGATTTATGAGAGGTCTGATGGGAATATCTGCTTTGTGAATTTTTGGTAAGGCATTTAGTTTTGGTGCTGATGGATTTATGTGCTTCAGGTGCTTTTTGTGGCTGTGAGGAATGATGTGTTGAGTACGATTGATGGCATCTTTTATTTGTGTTTGGTACTTGGGAGTGGGATCATTCTTTAGTTCCATGATTTTATTTTTAGTAATGAATTGTTGAACCTTTGTGTCTATTTCTGTTTTATTTATAATGACTGTGATGTTGCCTTTGTCAGCTGTGGTTATGATCAGGTTATGTTCTTTCTGTTTTTTCCTAATATTTTTCATGGTTATAAAATCTGGGTTGGTTTTGGATTGGACTTTGAAAGTGTTTTTATTGCGTGATATGTCCTGCCTCAGGTATTCATGTACATGGATATTTGTATTTTGTATAGCAGTTTCTGTGTCTATTATAGTTTCAGTCAATTGTTTTTGTGAGAGGTCATGTTGTGTGTTAATATTGTGTTTTAGTCCCTTATCAAGTAGTTCAATTTCAGATCTATTGAATTCGATTTGTGTGGTATTCATTGTTCTTTTATGAAATTTCTGTTCTGTGGTGATTAATGGGGTCTGTGCATTTTGAAGTTGTGCAATTTTTTGGTTATGTTTGGTTTTTAATTTTTTGCTCATGAGATTGACTATGCTATTTGTATATGTGATTATTTCTTGTAGTTCAGTGTAGTGAAGAATAGAGCTGAGTTTTAAATGTAAATAATATGCTTTCTTGTTGAGTTCATTCTTTTGTCTGTGTAGATGCTGTATGCTGTTTTTGATGAATAATAATTGAGCCTGTTTCACAGTTTTTTGAGCAGGTATGCTGTTGCTTTTTAAAGAAATTCTTGCATATTTTGGGATGATTTGGTTATGGATGCAAATGTGATTGAATGATATGGCAAGGGATGATTTCATAACCTTAATTCGAGATCATCCCTTGCCATATCATTCAATCACATTTGCATCCATAACCAAATCATCCCAAAATATGCAAGAATTTCTTTAAAAAGCAACAGCATACCTACAGGAACACTCGAATTAAGGTTATGAAATCATCCCTTGCCATATCATTCAATCACATTTGCATCCATAACCAAATCATCCCAAAATATGCAAGAATTTCTTTAAAAAGCAACAGCATACCTGCTCAAAAAACTGTGAAACAGGCTCAATTATTATTCATCAAAAACAGCATACAGCATCTACACAGACAAAAGAATGAACTCAACAAGAAAGCATATTATTTACATTTAAAACTCAGCTCTATTCTTCACTACACTGAACTACAAGAAATAATCACATATACAAATAGCATAGTCAATCTCATGAGCAAAAAATTAAAAACCAAACATAACCAAAAAATTGCACAACTTCAAAATGCACAGACCCCATTAATCACCACAGAACAGAAATTTCATAAAAGAACAATGAATACCACACAAATCGAATTCAATAGATCTGAAATTGAACTACTTGATAAGGGACTAAAACACAATATTAACACACAACATGACCTCTCACAAAAACAATTGACTGAAACTATAATAGACACAGAAACTGCTATACAAAATACAAATATCCATGTACATGAATACCTGAGGCAGGACATATCACGCAATAAAAACACTTTCAAAGTCCAATCCAAAACCAACCCAGATTTTATAACCATGAAAAATATTAGGAAAAAACAGAAAGAACATAACCTGATCATAACCACAGCTGACAAAGGCAACATCACAGTCATTATAAATAAAACAGAAATAGACACAAAGGTTCAACAATTCATTACTAAAAATAAAATCATGGAACTAAAGAATGATCCCACTCCCAAGTACCAAACACAAATAAAAGATGCCATCAATCGTACTCAACACATCATTCCTCACAGCCACAAAAAGCACCTGAAGCACATAAATCCATCAGCACCAAAACTAAATGCCTTACCAAAAATTCACAAAGCAGATATTCCCATCAGACCTCTCATAAATCACACACATGCACCTGCACACAAATTAGCAAAACTCCTAGATAAAACAATAAGACAGAACATAACATTCCATCAGCACACAGCAGTAAAAAATAACATAGACCTGATAGACAAACTACAAAAAATCCATATACCACACAATTCCACACTATCTTCTCTTGACATTACAAATCTGTACACCAATGTACCCATACAAGAAACACTTCTTCACCTTAAACAAATGCTCATCCAAAACAACACACCACCTGAACAGCTCCAAGAAATTTTAGACCTCACAACACTAGTTACCTCACAAAATTACTTCACATACAATAATAAATTCTATTCACAACCTCATGGCCTTCCTATGGGTTCCCCAATTTCTTGCATCCTAGCTGAAATCTTTGTCCACAATATAGAACAAAAACATATCCTACATAATACAGGCAAAATCATCAGCTGGCACCGATATGTTGATGACATTCTAATTCTATACAAAGGCAATAAAAGACAAACTGAAATATTCCACACCAATCTCAATAAAATCCATCCCAATTTAAAATTCACCTTAGAACTTGAACACAATAACAGTATCAACTTCTTGGACATCACTATAACAAAGCAGGAACATGCATTCAAAACATTTAGAATTTACAGGAAACCCACAACAACTGATACAGTAATACATAACACATCAAATCACCCAACCCAACATAAACATGCCGCTTTCAATCACATGCTCCACCGACTAACAAACATTCCTATGTCACAAGAAGATTACAATATAGAATTGAATACTATAAAATACATAGCACAACAGAATGGTTACAAACACACACTAATAGACAAACTACTGCACAGAATATCAACAAAACCAATCACTCACACCAGCAACAAACAGAATGACAACCCCCATACATTCATCACACTTACTTACCTCAACAACAAAACTCATAAAATAGCAGCTTCATTCAGGAAACTCAAATATAAAATAGCTTACAGAACAACTAATTCACTCAAAAAACACCTGCATTCTCAGACAACATCTCAAAACAAGTACAACAGATCTGGAATTTACAAATTGAAATGTGATGACTGCAACAAGTTCTACATAGGACAAACTGGCAGGACATTCACCACTAGATTCAAAGAACACACAAGAGCCATCTCACACCCAAACACACATTCCACTTTTGCTGAACACATCATTTCAACAGGCCACAGTTATACAGACATTGACACTAATTTAGACACACTACACTTCACTCACAAAAGCCAGAAACTCAATGTTTTAGAACAATATGAAATTTACAAACATGCAAAGCAGCAACCTGACAACATTTTAAATGATCAACTTAACTTCTTCTCACATACTCTATTTGACAAAATAATCCCAATTTCAAACCTCCCACCTACTCATTCCCCCACCCCATCACCATTCCAACATACATAACCCTCAAACTCATACCTTAAGTCAGTGTACTGTGGGTCGTCTGACGATGCTCTAGACAACAGAGCGAAACGGCCGTCACGCCATAACGTGAGTTAGTTTCCATTTAAAAGTGTTTTTTTCAAGTTTATATTATAATTTATAGAATCAAATTAATATAGAATGGAGACAATATTATGCCAGCTCGAAGCAATGGCCACACTGTCTATATAAATTCACTAGTTTTAATAGTCTCTTGAACTTTACTCGGATTTTCGAAAACTTGCTTGACAATGGAGCACACATTAAACCATTAGTTCAGGGGAAATGGGTTTATATTGAATGACAACAAAACTCAACAAATAATTTTCAGTTTAAGAGATATTCCAATAGATAATAGTGTGAATAGTGTTATTGATGAAAAATTTACATGGAAGCTCCATATTGAGTATGTAAATAATAGTAAACTGTCTAGGGTTATTTACTTATTAAAACATTTGAAAAATTATGTTCCTGATAGGGTCAGCTTATTTTTCATTTCATCAAAGTAGGCTATACTTTTATATGGTGTTTTGTTCTGGGGTATCTGTTGCCATGTTAACAGTGTGCTTTTACTACAGAAAAAAGTTATCAAGATATTAGCAGATGCATTCAAAACTGAACATTGTAAACCTGTTCCTAAAGTTAAGAATCTTAAGAGTTATAAATCTTTATGTATACACTGTTCTGATACATGTATAAACGAAGGTACACAAAGTACCACGACACACGATACATTCCCATGCAACAAGAAATAAAAATAGTTTAAATATACCATTCCAAAGGCTTGCAAAGTCAATAAATAGCTACAATATAATAGGACTGAAACTGAACAATAAGTTACCGCAAAGTTTAATAGATGAGACTGCAGATAGATTCAAAATAAAACTTTTCAACTTGTTAGTAAAAACACAAATGTTTTCTATACAAGCATTCTTAGATTCTAAAGTTACTATTGATATTTAATTCCTTAGATATTTATTCTCTTTAAAAATATAAACTTAAAAATAAAACCTTGAAGATGGGTTTTAACAACTTGAAAACGTTCGGCCTACAAAAGTAAGTGAAATTTTAATAAAAATTTTACTGCAAGTCGTTGAATTCACTTAAAAAGTTAATATTAACAACGCAGTTCGTCATGGAACAAGAAATCCAGGAAATCAACTTAGCCTTGTATTTATATACTAATTTAATATGTGAATTCCTTTCAGGTTTACTTTATGTGTAGCTACATGTATAATTTTATTTATATCATGCTTACTTGTAAAAATCTCTAGTATAAGGTAGACTTTGCCTATTGCCAATGTTGCTTAATGACAATAAAATTTCATTTATTTATTCATGCAATAGGCCCCTGCAAGTGAAAAAATAAATGGATAATCAGACAATAAAAACTACTTACTGCATCAGAGCATACAAAGGCTTCTTGACTCACAACTTTGTAAACTAAATCATTTTGAATTGGCGCAAGAGAGTGGAGTGCACCATTTTTCAACTTTACCTTGACTACAGTTCTAAAATCAATCATATTTCTATCATCATTTTTGCTGTCACATCTGCACAAAGAAAAAAGGTCATGACTATAAATACACATTTGATGACACATTTGACATCACAAAAGATTTTTAAATCAATAGAAAATATTAGTCTATGCAACGAATTCATTATGACTGCCCTTAAGCCTTGAGTATGATATAAGTTAACACATGAGCAAGCAAGAACATCTCTAAACATTTAAATAGCTCTGAACATCTATAGATAATGGCTAAAAGTGACAAAAAGGCAAAATACAATCGTTGCATACAATATTTAGTATATGACCACTAATAACAGGGGGACCACTAATGGCAGGCCACTTAGCTCAGTTGGTTGAGGCGTTGCAACGTCAGCTCGCTGTCGTTGAAGCGGTTGTGAGTTTGAATCACACTCTTCCGTCTGGCATCTATGTGCCATCATTAGACTCATTACCCACGCACAAGTCTCGGACTCATGTAGGTGTCATCAGCAATGAAAAATACTTCCATTCATACCAACCAACACTTTACTTGGTCAACTTAACTAAGCTAACATAAGCTATAGTGGAATTGATTACAAAATATGACTGGAACCGGTTCAAGTAAGGTGGTGAGTGCGCGGGCGTCGGTAATCATATCTCAGAAAACGGCACAGTGTTGTCAAGTTGTCGTTACGTGCTCAGTCTCTACTGGACAGCCAACCTGTGTGTTTCAAGTCCTGTGTAGTTTGAATTGCCTGTGAGTTGATGGGAAGTCCTCCAAGGTGTGACAGCCGAGAACAATGTGGCAACCTCGTTTCCATCACCACCGAGCCAGCTCCACTGCCAGTCCTATGGTCTGTTCATCGAGAGTTGACAGTAAGGCTCCTCCCAAAAACTAACGGGACAGAGTGCTTGGCCAATACAGAGCAAGGTCATCGTCCGACAAGTGTCACTTTTCAGGACACAGTCATCCCTTACACTAATTTCAGAGTCAGTCTCCAACTATGAGCCGTGCATTTGACAGAGTAGAGCAGTAGAGAATAGCAGCGCTAAGACCGCTTGTGAATATAGGCCTGACCGTGACGTCAGGACTCGGGAGGTGGAGTCTTAGTGCCAACTCTCACTAAACAGGGTTTAGTTTGTAATCAATACCACTATTCCCTGGATGAGTATCATCTATATATATATTTACGACCAATTTTATATTTGATTTTTTGGATTCCTCTTAGTCAGGAATGACATAATAAATATTGTAATATTTATCAATAAGAAAATATATATAAATCAAAACAATAATCAAGCCATTTAGTAACAAAACACAACTGACCACACAACATGTTGGCCAATGTTTTTTTTTATAACACAAAAATCAGATGGCCTAATTCGAGATCAATTCAGAACTGTGTAAAGGAAAAAGGCTTGTCAAGATAGGGACAACAGATGATTTATATTTGACAGCAACGAATCTAAAAATTGCTCTACTATGGCTGTATGCTTTCTACTATATTGACATAATTATGATCATGCGATTTGGGCCTTGGTAACAGAATCTTTCTTTGTAGTGGCAAAGGTGATATTGTGGAGCATCTTTCAAGAGTATGATATATGGAGCTTTAACTATTCCAATGAGCAAACATCTCTTTGAAAAATAGATTAGAGCAATTAAACAGTTAAATATCACAAATGGATTTAGAGATAACTGTCAATAAAATTCTCTGTACTTCAGTTTTAGTGAGATTGATAATGGTATAACAACCTAAACTAGTTTCTCAATATTTTTTTTAAAATGAGGTTGTGCCAATTTTCGTCTAATTATTCATTTTGGTAAGGAAACACAACTGACTGCACACGTCATGTTGTCTGTGATTTGTTTTTAGCCCTAGGACTAACTTCCACCCTAATAGTCATAGGAGGTTAAATTTCAAATGTTTCTTCAATTAGAGGTGGTGAGTAAGAAAACAACAAAGGATCAGCTAGAAGAGCCCTGGGATCTGGGACTTACTTCTTCCCTAATAGTCCTGAAAGGTTGTAATTTGAAATGTAGCCTGAGTCTACTAAAATCAAGGATGATTTTTTTTGAGGTCGCAGCAATGCTTGACGTGCCAAACTAGTTGATAGTATTTGAAAATCAATTTTATTAAATTAGCTGACACAACTTTCGTCTTATCATAATAAATTCATTGCGACACCAACTTGAAGGAATCCTGAATTTCAATCAGTTCAGAGCTTGCAGTAATTCATGTGCAGTTTGCTAGGAAAATTTGTGATATTATGAAATATGTGTCACAGTGCATTTCTGACTGTGCAGGTAATAGAGGGAATCAGGTTTCTCTCGTTTAGTGAGTGGTTAGTCAATTAATCACTGTTTTCATGTTTCTGATTCAGTGAGTCAGTCATTTTGTGACCAATGACAAGCATTCAAAGTGATTTTAGGCTCATGCCAAGAAGAGCTTAAATCCAATTATTTTAGTCAACATGATCGGTCAGCAGCATAGAGGCCTGAATGCAGCCAGTGATACATAGGTGTAAAAGAATTTTAGTGTCTACGCACAATCATCAATGCAATCAGATCCTGTTATGAGAGTGAAATGTCAAGCATAGAACTCCAGAATTTGTTTCAATGGATGTTATAGGTGGGCACTTCGTATGATTCTCACTCAAACTCTCTCTCTCTCTCTCTCTCTCTTCTCACCCTGAATATGCTTTCACCAACTTTATCTACTTTCCCACTCCTAATAAAACCAACCACCATAATTTTTTTTTAAATTTTAATCAATCAATATACAAGTCAAAATACGAGTTGTAAAATTAGATTGCCTTGATATCATCTAGACTTCTGGACCACTTGAAGATATGCTTCTTCCAATATTTTCACTAATATCTCTATTCCATAATGAGTGACAAGTTTCAATTAAATATATTCAGGAAATAAATACAATACAGTAAATAAGTTACAATATAATATGAATAGACACCCTGCTTGGATGATTAGTCCATGTGCAGGGGGGAGTCAGTATTAAACAGAATAAGTTACATAAGGAAAAAAATCAGTAGAATAAAATAAATGAGAATAAATAATGCTAGTTATATTAAATAAATTAAATAGTACAAATGCAAAAAAGAAATGGGATTTTTTTTAGAAAAAAATTTCATTTCCCCTTTTCACTCAATGGCGTTCATGGAGCTCATTCAATAATAACAGCTTGAAGATAGGTCCTGATAGGATGATAGGACTACTAATATAAGAATCAAATGAGTTAAAGAAAATATTTATTTGTATGGTGATATAAGCAGAGCCTCTGCAGCATCTGCACTGATAGAAAGCAGCCATCTGCTCACTCTCCGCTTGTAGACAGCAATGCTACACCCCTTATAATTTGTTGAAATATCTGCAGGAATATTGCGGTATAGCCAGTGTGATAAATAGAAAGAATTTCCCAATTGAGTAGTATTGTTCAGTTGAGGGAATTGGATATTGGTGTATAGTCTGTTCCTCGTAAGGTGATTATGCTGAATTTCTGTAGAAATAAAGTTACTCCTTTTAATAAAGGTCAGAAGGCTTTTAATGTACAATTGTTTTATATTTAAGACCGGGAATTCCTGAAAAAGTAAGTGCGTTGGATATCTGTGATTTCTGACCAATAACGTTTTGATAAGTACCCTCTGGGAGACAGCAAGAGGCCGCAGGATATTAGATGAGGCACCACCCCATGCCAAGATGCCATATACTCAAGCAATGTCTGCACATAAGCGTAATACACAGTCCTGCAGTGACCAGCACTCAGGACATGCCCCAGCTGCCCAAAAGCATAATTCAGTTTCCGCAGCCTCTGCTTGAGATACTGCACATGAGCCACCTAACTCAGTTTATGATCGAAAATAATTCCTAGATATTTATACTGTCCAACTTGGTCAATGGATGGACAGTGACAGCCACCAGACAATGGGTCGCCACATGAGTGCATCCTAAGCACCCTGGGTCCATGGCCGTCTCGAAGAAAAACTGGTAGACACTTTGTCCGATGAGGTCCGATGAGCCTACAAATGGTTGTGAAAGGCAGACTCAACAGTATACCAAAGTATTGCCAGTAGATTGCAAACGACTTTCAATCAGCTCTGTCAGCCTATTACAAAATATTTCTCTGCCAGATCGATTTAGATTTAGAACATGATTAGTAAAGTTTTGTCTTTCCAGCCTTTCATTTAGAAAAAAGATCCCCAACTACTTATAATTTTGAATTATTAATTTAAATTGATAAATTAATTAAATAAGTCAATTTAAATACTATTCTCATTTTTGAGGCTGTTGATTGTATTATGAATTAATGTATTTGTTGACTTAATGGTTTTATTTAGCTCTGGCCTATCAAACCTATACGGAATTGTACTTATTATTGCATTAGTTTCTTGACTAAGGGGCACAATCTCTCTATTTTTTTCATTTATTTCAGGAAGATGTTATAGACAAGGTTCATTTATATTGTTTCAGCTACTCAGTACTATTAGAAATTCGTTTTCACCAAAATCTTTTGTTTGCTCCTTAGATGAATCTACAACTGCGGTTATAGGGGCAAGGCTTGAAAAACTCTTCGTATTTATTCTTCAATCTTTAATACAGTACTGGTACATCACTGAAGTCTCGTCCATGACTGGATTTGGAATTTGCATTTAATGGTTTTCCTGCTGCACTCTTACAATAACCTCCAGAGATTTTATGTGATTCACCAAACTCATTCATTCTTCCTCAGAATTTTTTATTGATGATTCCAATTTTGTTTTTAGTTTGGTGTGATCATGCTCAGTAACCTTTACTTCCACATCTACAGTAGCCTGAAGAGCTGATAGTGATTGTTTGTTCAATTGATATCACTTTTTTACCTGAGTTTTAGTTAAACAATTAGATTTAGATGAATGGTTTGACTCATTTTCCTAACAAAAAATGATACAATATAATGATCAACATTGATACAAAACTACTTAAATATTACAGAAAATGTTTTATAAACTCATAAAATATTTGGCACTGACTTAAAACGGTTACTTGTAATGGATTGAACATTTTCTGTTTGAAGTGTATACTGTATTTTAAACCTTTTCGTCATACTTGTACATATTCACCACTTTACCGAGCATTGAATCGAGCCGGTAAACGTCTGTTTACAGAAAGAATAGCTGATTTTCATTACCGCATCCTTTTTCAGTGCGGTAATGGATTTTTCCTACAACTGCTTGTAAAGTAGTTCTTCACATACTGAAAATTAATGGTAAAATACCTCTTCACTGCTCAGCAAGCGGTAAAGTAGTTTACACTCGCCAGCTGTTTTCTTTACGCTTCTGTTTTGATTTTGATGCCTTCTCATTGGTGGATCACGGAATCTGTGAAATTCACATAGCCTCAAAAATGGCGTATGCTAACCAAATCCGCTCATGGTCTGTGATGTTACAAACTACAAGCTTTTATTGTGTTGGAGTCCAGAACTGCAGTTTTAGGAAAAATATTGTATGCAATTCGCGCATGAAGCTTCTTTATTGCTCTCGCAAAATTACTGCGCTCCGCTATGTGTCGCGCAGTAAATGTTTTAACTCGAGCGATAAAGTCGCGCTTCACGCTCTTAATACATAAATAGCTATTACCGCATTCTAGCTGTTAGAGAATTTGGAAAACAGCTGATCTCAGAAGTATTTTTAGTATTCTACTGCAGCTGTGATTGATTTTGAGTTTATGTTTGATGATGCTTGCTGTAGTAGCTCAAAGTTTATCTTTTTTTTTATATTTTAGACTGGTATGACAAAAAAAAAATATTGTACATAACTCGTCCGGGAAGATGTTTACCGTATTCATATGATAATACCGCATTAACTTGTGCGTTAACTCATCATACTCATACGGTAAACACCATTTCCTGCACTTGTAACGCAATATACTATTGTAGAACGTGAGTTTTGATTAAATATTTGATTGCCATTCCATAAAGTTGAGTTTTTTCTCGTTTTTAACTTCTATTTTTAAGCTTTTTAGTTGAGTATTCAAACTTAAAAACAAACGAAAATTCTTATACATTATTAAATATTCAACAAATTAGCAAATTCACATGACCAAGGAAGGTAGGTTAGGTCCATTAAAGTTCCATTAAAGATATTGTTTATTTGATTCTCCTATTGAATTATCACATTTTTGTCTTTCTTGGAAAATATTTAGAATATTAATTGAAACTAATCAAAAGTCTTGAACTAACCTTGAATTCTGAAATTTCACGGCCACATGGCTCCTGAGAAATGGTTATTCAATGAATGTTAAAAAACCATAAATTTTAAGCATGTTTAGTACAATATCTAAAACAAAATCAAGCACTTGTCTGGATTTTCTAGACAAACAGACAAACGTGAATAACAAATTTAAATTTTTTTAACACTTTTTTGAACAGGAGTTTTATGAGTTTATGAAAAATTTTATTTAATATTTTGGGAGTTTATATTTATACCATATCATTAATAAAAAATCTTCAAATTTATTATAATTTGTTTATAATATATCAGTGTAGGTATACTTTGAAAGGAACCATATTAAAATGAGGAATCAAAACTCATTTCACTTTTAAGAAGACTTTTGCTATTATAATTTTCTTAAATACAATATTCTACATTCAATAAAGAGTTGCAGGATTTCACTTAGTTTATCAATTTTTTGTAGTCAGATTTTCAGTTACTTTAATCTATGTGTAATATTGGTCATATTGATTTGCTAATTTGTTTGATATTTCAAAATGTATGAGAATTTTTAATGTTTTCAAAATTTGACTAAACTAAAAAACTTTGAATAAAAAAATTTAAAATTTGAAAAGAAATCGACTTCAATAAAATGGTAATCAGAAATTAAATACTCACAACTCATGTACTAAAAATTTAAAATAAAGAATTCACTTCAGACAGAAAATTCTAAATCCTATAATCTATATATATGAAAATAAATGACTGTCTGTATGTATGTACGTATGTATGTATGTATGTATGTATGATGTATGTATGTATGTATGTATGTATGTATGTATGTATGTATGATGTATGTATGTATTGTCATATACCCTTTTTATGGCGGAGGATGTGATGTAGTAATTTTTTCTGAAAAGGAAAAATACATCTAATTGCTCCGAAAGTTAAGTCTTTTGTGGCTGCGCGCATGCAACAGCTTGGCTCCTCCAAATCCACAAAAAGGGGTGACAAAGATGCCCTGAACCTCCCCAAAATTTGCAGTGCCGTGTTACTGAAATTTGTAGAAGTTCAGGACGATTTTCGCCAATCCCTGCCGTATTGACCTGCTCAAAATTATACAAGTGTAACTTATTTTACCGAGCAAGGTGACCCAGATTGAAAACACAAGTACTGAATTAGATCTGTGCAGGTTTATTAGAAACAAATTATATCAAAAGGATAATTTTTCTACAGGGACTGGCGATTTGAATATTTTCTTTCAAATGAATTGAATTTTTTGTTAAATAATCTATTTTTTTTCAGTTAGATTTATTAAAGTTTATAATTTTCAAAATCCCCACATAGAGGGTATGATTGGGTCCCGTGTTGGAATAGCCCTTTACAATAATTGGAGATTGTACCATCAACGTTGGTTTGTGGTGAATTGACACTGTATTATTTCAGCGCACTTAAACACAAGAGTATGGCCATACTAAATAATTTCAGAATAACTCACGGTACAGGAACTCCTCAGTGGTTTGCACTCTGGCTAGTCGCCCTCCTTTTGGAATAGGTGGTTCACCGTTGTTCAAGTTCACAAAAAATTTAAATAAGACATCCAACGAAAATTTCAACAAGAGCATACATTTTAAAATAAATAATAGGAGCTTTGAGACATTTTCAATAAATTTTAATTAAAATGGACCGCGATTTTATAGAGTAGTTTCCCAGCAGATCCTCTTGGCTCCAGGTTCAGGTAGCAAGTCAAGAAACGGAAAAACTTCCCCAAAAAATCCAGGAAGTAAATTAGGAAAGAGAGAGACAGAAAATAATTAGATTGAGTCACCTTTGACTCATGACCTATATAATGATGAGTCTTGGAATAAAAACAAAATAAACGATGAAATAAACTCATCAGTAGGTTATCACAGAATTTGAGCGATTCTTTTACATTTCTACTTTATTTAAAATTAATTAAAAAATAATTCGGCTGTCTAAATTTTGCCAGTTTGGAGATGATAAGAACTGATAAGACGACCACGTTGACATTTGAGGCTTAAAAATTTGTAATAATAATATTAAAGTGCTCGAAAAGTGTTTCAAATTGCATTTTAGCAATAATAGTGAAGTGAAAAAATATCACTTCATAAATTAAATGCGAATTGTGTCAAATCTCAAACTCATGTCTGGACTAACCTACGAAGTGAAACTGTTTACATTTCACAACAAATAAAATTTTTTGATTGAATTCCAAGTGAGTACAATCTTTTTATGAACTATACTATTAGAATTACGTAATAATACTGACTTTACTATCATACTTTTATTTATTTGATCATGAACAATTCAGTGATTAGGTTAAAGCTTGGATGAATATGTCAATTTATGACTAATTATTATGCACCTTTTATAACCCTTATTGAGTTTCAAATTAAAGAACAGGTCTCTCAAATTGTGAAAATATATTTGGTAATAGCTTGAGCCAGGTATTTAAAATAATTAAAATATTTTTTCTGATGCCAGTAATTTTTGAATTTTGTGCCCAAGTGATGTCATGTATATTTTTAAAAATTTACGTTTTGAAATGCCAATTATGATCACTCTCTTGGGGGGTGGGATTACCACAAAATTGTTCCCTGACAGTATGTATGTATGATGTGGGTATGTATGTATGTATGTATGCATGTATGTATGTATGTATGTATATATGTATGTATGTTCCCTATAGACTCTGTAACTGCTGAACCGATTTTTATGAAACTTTCAGGCACAATGTAAAATAGTCCCAAGATGGTTCCTGTGAAGTTTGGGAGTTAAAAAGTCCTTGCTGAAGGACACAGAAAGGAGAAATCTATCCTTAAATGAACAGCTCATAGAATTCAACAGTTTCCTATCATTTAACCCTTGGGGCATTATTTACACTGTCTAAAATGCAAAGACTTTGCATGTACCATGTAGTTGGAGCCTTGCAGTATGTAGGAAACATATGACTGGGTATGATGAAATGTAAATTATGCAAGGTTGATGACATCTGTTAACCAATGCAGCTAGAAATATGAAATGGAGCCTCAGTGGGAGGTGGCAAATAATAAAATCAAATACCCAGCTTCTATCCTTATAGTGGTAGGTTTAAATTTAAAATGTTTCTTCATTCAGAGGTGGTGATTAAGAAAACAATGAAGTACTGGAAAACCAAAGGAAACTATGATCAGCTGGAAGAGGCCTAGGACTAACTTCTTCCCTAATAGTCCTAGAAGGTTGAAAATCGAAATATAACCTTAGTGGGAGGTGGCAAATCATGAAATCAAAAACTTAGCTTCCACCCTAATAGTTATAGGTGGTTTAAATTTGAAATGTTCATTCAGAGGTGGTGAATAAGAAAACAATGAAGGAGGCCTCTCTGATCAGCTGGAAGAGCCCTAGGACTAACTTCTTCCCTAATAGTCCTAGAATGTTGAAATTTTAAATATAATCTCAGACCTCAGTGGGAGGTGGTGAATAATAATAAAATCAAGGAGAATTTCTTATGAGAATACAGCAACGCGCATCGGGCTAGCTGGTAATAAATTAATGTTTTATTTAACTTTTAATAAAACAAATTTTGAAACAGAAAAAGAAACCGACTCCAATGAAATGATACTCAAACATTAAATACTCACGTACTAAAAAGTTTAAAATAAAGTATTTACTTTAAACTGACAAAATTTTAAATTTCATACAACTAATAATCTTTTGAAGTCGGCGTTAAATATTTTATGAAATTTTTTTTGAGGTTGAAGCCCACATAGGTCTGAGACCTGTGCGTGAGTAATAAGGTGGATGATGGTGATTGATGATTTGGACCTACAGTTTTTGGTGGGTTCCAAACCACCAGGAAGTGATTGATAAGAAATTCTATCTAATATCAAAACTAACACTGTATTTCAATTAAATATGTGATTTACACTCACTTCTACTGAAATACAGTGTCAGTTTTGATATTGGATTGTTCAAGTATTTCGTCATGGAAAACATCACAGAGTAATTCTGTTATATTTTAGAAGTTTATGCGAAATTTGGCACCGACTTCAAAAGATTAATTGTATGAAAATTAAAATTTTCTCAGTTTAAAGTAAATACTTTATTTTAAACTTTTTAGTATGTGAGTATTAAATGTTTGAGTATCATTTCATTGAAGTCGGTTTTTTTTGTTTTAAAATTTGTTTTATTTCAAGCTTTTTAGTTGAATTTTCAAACTATGAAAACATGAGAAATTTATTAAAGAAATTATGAAATATTTATCAAATTAGTAAGCCAATAATTAACTTATAACATCCAAACTTAAGTAACTAAAAATCCACCTGAAAAGATAAACTAAGGAAAATTCTACAATGCTTTATTTAATGTGGAATATTGTATTTAGGAAAATTATTACAGTGAAAGGCTTCTTGAAAGTGAAATAACTTTTGATTTACTTTGACATGGTCCCTTTCAGAATAAACCTACACTGAAATAGTACGTTATATGTGCGTTATATTATGTTTCAAGTGGAGAAAATGGTGTTTAATGTACAAGTATGATAACTGATAAGTTAATGCAGTAGACGAAGTCGAGTGTGGTATTATCATACAAGTATAGTGAACATCTTCCTGGACGAGTTACGTATGATATTTTTTGTGATATTAGTCATATATATTTTTTTAATATAAAAACATAAACTTTGAGCTAGTACAACAAGCATCATCAAACATAACCTCAAAATAGCCTATTGTATGAACATGTATTTAATGGCGAATAAATATTCTCAATCCATCACAGCAGTGAAACTAAAAATACTTCTGAGATCAGCTGTTTTTCCAAATTCTTGGTAGAATTTGATGAGAAATTAATAACTGGATTGTTTGTTCCATGACGATCTGCGTTGTTAATATTAACTTTTCATGTGAAATTTAATGACATGCAGTCAAAATGATTTGACTGCATGTCGTTAAATTTCACATGAAAAGTTAAAATTAATAACTTTGAAAAATATTGTTAAATTATGAAATTAACAATTTCAGAAACATTTTTCACTCCAACCCATGATTGAAACTAAAACTTTTTCACTCCAATTGAATCTAAATAACCTTATCCCTACAACTCTGTAACATCAACTAAATTATTCACAATTTTCATATGAACATATTAACAGAAATATTATATTCTTCTTATTCTCAATTGAAATTAAGTTCATGTGATTGGTCAAAATGGGATATTACAGGCTTGTTTCACACTGAACCAGCTTTGGGTAACTGATGTCATTTACCCGGCATAATTGCATTGAAAATCGAAAATCGTCTAGATGTGAAGCACTTCATATGATACAATGATCAGCCTGGTAAACGACACTGATTATCTGACTGGCGGTTATGTGTGGAACTATCCTATTCAAACAAGATTGAAATGAAGACATCGAAGAATGCTCCTTTTTGTTTGATATTGGGCTAAGCATTGGGCCGATCCTTGCGAAATTTGGATGGGACCACCGCTGAGCGATGCTCTTTCGTTTAAAAAAAATAATCGAAATCCGTTCAATATTGTTCGAATGATTGATGTACAAACATAAATAAAACAGGTCGAATATAGAACCTTGTTCTTTTTGGAAGTCGGTTAAAAATAAAGTAGGCTACAATTCAAATACTAAACTTACTTTTTCTGAGTCAAGAAAAATAAATAAATAGAAGTAACCTTTTGAAGTCAGTGCTGAATTTTTCATAAACACCTAAAATATCACATGGCATTTTTTATAAATTCTTGAAATATTTGGCACCGACTTCAAAAACAGAGTTACTTACATTTGATTTGAAATTTCCTCAGTTTGAAGTGGATACTTTATTTCAAACTTTTCAGTACATGAGTTGTATTTAATTCTTAATTACCATTCCATTAAAGTCAGATTCTTTTTTAATTTAAAATTGTTTCATTGAAACAACAGAAGATCCACAATCAAGTTCAGGAAATACTAGTATAAGCTAAGTTAATAATCAAATTTCAGACTACTATTTTGACAGCTATTTATCAATTCAAACAGTTTGAAAAGAATAAAAAAATGAAGAATAGCAATAACAAGTAGTAAAAATACAAGGAGTGCAAAATAAGTTGAAAATTAAGTATAAGATTAAAAGGTAAAACACGATAAAAATGGAATGTAGCCTTATTTATACAACTAAAATGAGTCAGAATTCACTTGAATATGAGATTGAAAGGTAAACTACTACAGCAATATGAAATCAGAGTTGAATTTGGTTTTGAATCATCCTACTCATTATTGATGTTTTTTAAAAAATATATAACCATTCCTCTATTGAGTGGATAAGTAACAGTTCCAGAAGGTAACATTATGATGACCATTAGCATTCAAAGAAGCTCTTTCACTCAAGATAGAAAGTGAATCCAACAGAATAAGGCCAGGATATAACAGCAAGCTGTGCTAAATTTATAGGGAGTCCCATCCTTAGTCTTGGATGAGCAGTCTATGTTTAGTAGTAGATGCAGCTTTCACCATCGGTTTCACAAACTACCTATCATTATGATGGTGCATCATTCGTAACACTTTTATACCAGGCAGGAATCCATTACATCATTCAGTATATAGGTGAATTACTTTTTTTTGAAAAAGTGTTTTGTTATTCAAGCAATGATACTGTAGTTATATTACAATGCAGCCAACAGAGTCAACTAAAAATTTCAAATTATGAAATCAGCTGAGCATGAAATGTAATACAAAAATTAGTTGAATAATTCATTATAAAATGTATAATGTGGGTGAATCATAATTATTATATTATGTTTTAGAGAGTAAATTAGCTTTTATAATTATGGGATACATGCATAAGAGACTAGTATTCACCATCAATATAAGGCTTGTTCAAGGTTATGTTTAATCATAACAAGATGACACATGTGCATGAATGATGATACTACTTTCATACTTTTTGTACCAGGCATGTGCTTCATCATTCAAAATACATAGATCATAATATGAATGCTAGCACTTATATAGGTATAATCAGGGCTTTTTTCAGCTGGAACAGTGTTCTGGTACCTTTTTGTGAAGCATATATGAATATTTTATCAATGATAGTTTAATGTGTTTTTAAATTTATATTTGTAAATTTGAAATTTTTAGTAGATATATAGATATTTGTACCAAAATTGGCTATTCATTTATTTATATTGAGCCTACATAGAGAAAATAGTTGACAAATAAGTAGGCCTACCCAATACAGTATAGAGTATAGTATAGACTAAGCATGGTTAAGTGAAACTTTTAGAGTTTGTGAACCTCATTTTCTAGAAAAAAGCCCTGGGTATGATCATGTGTTTTCACATAGTAGCTTGGTATAAAAGTGCTACAAATGATGAACCATCATAATGGTAGGATGTTTGTGCAACCAGGGGTATGCTTAGTGGTGGATTCAGCTTAGTGTTGCTTGACAATGAGTGGCAGTGGGCACCTGTGCACCATACCAGCGCATGGAGTGTTGCAATGTGATCAGCTGTAGCTTGTGGCCTGATTGGTAAGCAGGCAGGGTATTCTGTATCCGGTGATTGGAGGATATCTCACCATTTAAGCCAAGTTAAGCAGAACATGGTGAGCTTAGAGTATATTTTGTGTGAGTTCCAAACTATCAATAAATTAAACTAAGCACTTACTTTACTGAATACGATCCATTGCCAATCATATCTCCATAGGCTTCTCCAATTCTCAAATCATATCCTCTTTGGCCAACGAATGTTCTAAACACTGACATTGGAGCTAATAAATATTCCAGGTCTCTGTGAAAAAAGGAAAATATTTCTCATAGTTATTGATCCTCAGGGTCTCATTGGATTAGAACACTCAAGAATAAAAACAATACAAATGCTTGCATAGCAAGTGTGCTCAGCCAATACAAGGTCATTTTATGACATTAGGGTGCATTTTTGAATATTGGGTGAATTATTCTTGAGTGATCAGAAATTTCATTTTATCAATCAAATTCTCTATAATTTCCGGTGGGAAGGGATTGAGTGTACTTTTGGCTATTGAGTGATCAAAAATTAAATTTTAAGAATCAAATTCTCTGCAAGGAAAACTATTGTTCATTAACTAATAGCAGAATTAATCTGCACCTACATCAAACTTGAAGGAACCCGGATTTTGCTAAAATGCTAACATTCAATGAAATTTCACATAAAATGATAATGCAAAGTTCCAATATAAAAAAGAAACAGACTTAGATGAAATAATAATCAATAATTAAATATTTACTAAAAAGTTTAAATTCAAGTATTTACTTCAAACTAAGAAAATTTCAGATTTAATAGAAGTAAACTTTCAATGTTCGCACCAAATTTTCTATTAACTCCTAAAGAAATGGCAAATTTTTTTATAAACTCATAAAATATTTGGCACTGGCTTCAAAAAGTTAAATGTATTGAATGTAAAAACTTCTTAGTTGAAAGTGAATACTTTATTTTAAACTCTATTTGCTCATTTTTTTTTCATTTTAAGCTTCTTATTTGAATATCAAAACTTTAAAAACATGAGAAATTTTTTATACATAAAAGAATATTTGGGAAATTATCAAATTGATATTATCAATTATAAATATAACATATAGAGTGAAGTTGCTGAAGATCTGACTATAAGAGAAGTTAATAAACTGAGTAAAGTCCTATTACTCTTCATTGAATGTAGAATATTGTATTCAGGAAAATTGTAATAGGATAAGGCTTCATAAGAGTGAAATGATTTTTGATTTGTCATTTTAATTCAGTTCCATCCAGATTATATACCTAAACTGAGAAATCAATAACTTTTAAGAATTTCCCTCAATAATGATCATTTTAAAATTTAAATAAGTTGGCAATGTTTATCTCTCTCTCGCTCTCTGTGTGTGTTTGTTTGTGTATGTACATGTGGTTTAATATGATGACATTCAAATCAAATTGAAGATTCTCACCTGATGATGATTATGCTTTTAGTGTTGAAACCGGTCATGGAGACAAATATAAGGATTGGAGATGGAACTTTTCTCATATTTTTTTAGATTTAACAATCTTGAAAACATTTTCACTCTATGATTGAAACTATAAAGACTTATTCCTACAACTTCATAACATCATCTGAATTATTTAAGATGTCCATATGAACAGAAATATTATATTTTACTTATTCTTGATTCAAATTGTCATGTGTTCAATTTCTATAGCTCACCTAATTGGCCAGAACAGGACATTATATGCTTGTTTCACACATAACCGGCTATGGGTAACCAATGTCATTCACCTGGCATAATTATTTATCTATTTTCATTTTTTCCTATTATTTGAATTAGCACCTAGTTGGAAACTAATAAGCTATTTATTCTATCCTAATTTTACTAAGTAGAGACATTACCAAACTTATACTAGTAGTTCTGTGAACAGTAGACCTCACTCGCTCAACATTCACACATAAGGGGATGACATTTTCGAAAAAAGTTGAAGAGCGTTTTCAACTCGATTTTGATTCCTTAATCTTTTATTGAGGACAGAAACTGTGAAAATCAATATTTGAAAAGACCAAAGTTTATGACGCCGCCTATAAATCACCCCTCGTTTGAGAGATAGTGAGAAAAATGAAGGGTTCTCATGCATTTTTAGCAGCTTTTAATATCAATAAATCTCCAATAATAAAAAACAGAAATTATTCATCAAATAAATGATGAATTTATTCATTTACTTTTCCTCATCCATCTTCCATTTTCCGGTCCTTTGTTGTTTAGTTAATCACCACCTCTTAATGAAGAAGCATTTCAAATTTAAACCTACGACTATAAGGGTAGAAGCTAGGTTTTTGATTTTATTATTCGCCACCTCCCGCTGAGGCTGCATAAATCTAAACAGATGTCATCAACCTGGCATAATTACATTTCATCATACCCAGTCATATGTTCCCTACATATTGCAAGGCGCTGACTGTATGGTAGCCTACATGCAAAGTGCAAAGTCTTATGCTGTTCAAAGACAGCGTAAATAACGCCGCTAAGGGGTCTGCCATATGATTAAAATCTGTTGACTTCTATCAGCTGTTCCTCTAAGCTGTTTGGCCAGCAAGTTCAGTAGGTTAGGTCTATAAAATGGATTAATTAATAATAATTATTAGCTCCCCTATTAAAATTTGAAAAAAATATATATATATACATCGCTGGGCCTAGGAATAAGGAACATCCATATGAAAAATCATAGCAATTGGTCTAGGCGTTCGTCTGTAATCGTGAGACAGAGAGACAGAGGAAAATGCTGATCGTCTTAAAGGATAGACCTCACTATCGTTCGGTCAATATAATTAGGTTTGGTTACTATGTGATCACGTTTCAAGGCTTGAAATTTACACTATCACCTTCTTTTGTACACTAAACACATAAGCACACTTCACTTCACTAGCTCAGGTGGTTTTATTCTGTAGAGCCTCCACACCAGATCACAAACGTCAAGCAGCTGGATTGCCTCAATGTTGTCATGTTGGTGGAGTCTCTCTTCATGCTTAGCTGCAAACCTCTCTATCGCTGTAGTGACTGTCTGCACTTGAAGATCACGGTGAAGATCAGCATTCCTGATGTACCAAGGAGCATTTACTATATAACTCAGTACTTTGTTTTGAAAACGTTGTATTAGCCTATTTGTACATTAGATGGTTTGGTACAGCCCCAAAGTTGAATACCATAGGTCCATAAAGGCTTCAGTAGCTGTTTGTACAGAAGAATTTTGTTGTATACTGACAGCTTGGATCCTCTTCCCAGCAACCAATACATTTTCCTGAATTTGATTCCTAGTTCTTCCCTTTTCTTCTTGACATGTGCTTTCCATTTGAGCTTGACATCCAGCGTCATACCCAAATATTTGGCAGTATTTGCATGAGGAATGACTTTTTCATTAATGTAAACTGGAATATATTAGATTTTCTTGTTAGTGAAATTCACATGCAAAGACTTTGTATCATTGAGTTCAATGAGCCAATGATTTGTCCATGTGTTCACTTCATTAACTGCTCTTTGTAGTTTTTCTGTAGACTCTTCAACATTTTTCTGCAACTGAAAGAATTGCTGTGTCATCTACAAATTTAGCTATGGTAACCCCTTCTGGCTTTGAAATGTCACTTGTGTATAGCAGGTATAAGAGAGGTCCTAGTACACTTCCTTGAGGTACCCCCGCTTTAATTTGCCTTAATGTGGAGAATTCATCATCTATCTTTACTCTAAAACAGTGGTTCCCAAAGTGGTCCATGTGGACCCCCTGGGGTCCACGGGGACCTTCCTGGGGGTCCATGTCAGTGAAAAATAAAATTGGGGGTCCGTGATATGTTAATGGGGGTCCACAATAGCGAATGTCTTTGGATCGGGGAGTGGTATATGCTATGTACAATCTAATATCAAAGCTGACCCTGTATTTCTAAGTAAGTTAGGATTTTTACTCACTTATACTGGACATACTGGAGGTATTCATTTCACTTCTAAACAGAATCTTCATCAGGCTAGAAGTGAAATGCATCCATCTAATATCTCAAGTATACTTGAGTAAAAATCATAATTTAAATAGGAATACAGTGTCATTTTTGATATTAGATTGTTCATCAAGTTTTTCGTAATGAGAAACATCAGAGTGCCAGTAGGCTACTTATGTACTTGTATAATACTGTTATATGTACATGCAAGCAAGCATTTGAAATAATAGCGCTTTCTATGAAAACATTTTCTTATATTTGAAAATTATAAGCCTTCGCTGGTAGGTGACTAAACAGCTCAGGTTTATCAGATATATATTTCTGTTTTTAGTTGTATTATTATGAGAAAAACAAGCGCCATATCCTTCAATTATCTTCTATTATATTTTAGAACTATTAACATTTACTGGTAGGACACTAAACAAGTCAGGTACCGTACTTAATATTTCAAGCTATTTTCAGCAATATTATTATAGGCTTTGGGCCTTCAAAGACGATGCTGGTGGGTCCCAGTATTTTTGGAGCCCCCAAACATGGGTTTGAATTTCCCCAGACCACTGAAGTTCCCCAGACCACAGAATGAAGTTGACACAGCAGGCTTGAAAGGAGAAAAGGTCTCTTAATATTTTTGCAGATGGGCTTCAAATGCTCATTTCTGTTACTGTTCAGATCTGATACCCCAAAGAGTTTTATTGTGATCGTGAAATTTGTCATGCCATGAATCAATCAACAAATAATATGAGGGTTGATAGCCATAAAAAAAAACTAAAAGTTGCACTTTCAAGAACTTGAGAACAATTTTTTTCAGAATCCCCAATGCCTTGAGGTTCTGTCACCATCTATTTATGTAATTACAAAATTACTTTAAGTTAAAGTTTGGAATTGGATGTGTTATTAATTCATTCGGTCTTTGCTAGTTGAACCCAAGGTTAGTATACAGGTATATACTAACCTGTACACTAACCTTGAGTTGAACCAAGTTCCATTCAAAGTCATAATAATTTTTATAATTTTACACACCGGTACTCCAATATTAGTGAATAGTTCAAAAAATTACACAAAAATAGAAGAGAAGTTTATTGCTCCCTCTGGTGCCACTCAGTACCCTTTTCCCTAGCTTCCACAGCTTTTTCGACGAATGGTTATCAGTTGGGTTACATTCGAATTTTGTCTTTAAATTAGTCTTTAAATCTATTTATCTTTAAAGAAAAAATTCAAATTAGTTGCACAGGTTTTTTTTAGTATAGAAGGCAACTAGGCATAGCTTAAAAACTTGAGCAATGCTATTTCGGAAATCCAGTCATTAATTGAAAATTGGTGTTTAGGGTGAAGGTTTAAGGGAGCCTCCAGCCTCAACGCTTTCCCGGGCCACTAAAATGTCTCTGGGTGGCCCTGATTGTAATAATAATTTGAAACCACTATAACTTGTTAAATTGGCTCTACAAAAGTAGTATTTCTTTAGATTTTATATGTTGAAATTTGTTCAAAACTAATCAATTAACTAACAATAAACGAAAAGTGGGTTCAATTTCTTAGGCAAATGATTCATAAAAGCAGTGATTTATCGAATTTGAGCTTTCAATTTACCCAATTTATAAACTTCATCTAATACTCGTATAAAAATACTGATTTTGAGTCTCAAATCAAGCTCTCAGCATCGAAAATTCAAAAAATTTCTCATAATGTGGACTAAAATAAATGGATTAATGCTTTTCTAGACATGAGTAGAATCTCTTGGGATACGACGTTAGAGGGACTACTTATTAAATTTTTTCCGGGGGAGGATCCCGGTCTCCCCTCACCCTAGGGGGTATTCCATACCCCTAAGACCCCCCGGGGACCCCAAATCTCCAATAAGCCCCCCCCATTAAAAGATTTTTGCCACACTACTGATTACTGTATCTGTATCGCCCTTTTGTCACAAATTTGATGCAATGTTCTAAAAAAGGTGAATTATATTCATTGTTATTTTCCACCTCCTCTCCTCATTTCTCTCTATATCACATTTCATTAACAATGAGTGTTGTGTTTGCCCACATTGAGCAGCCTTGCTGATTTTAATAAATGCGAATGTTGCAATACAAAGGACATAATGTTGATAATAAAATACCGGCAGTTATACTTCTTGGGTTCCATTAATACTATTTCACTATAATCAAAAACAATATGTCATACTATTTGATTATTTCAATTCAAATTAGACTATATTACAAAAATTTACTAAGTCTATGTGCTTTTTAATGTTTTCTTCACCACAATTTGAATTGGTTACTGTGAGCAGTAGTAGACCTACTCCATCAGCTTTGAAAACACATTTCAACTTATAGCTTGAAAAAAATTAATGACATATATGCAGGGGGTCCACCTAAAACCAAAAATCATGGCAAGGGGTCCATGAGGCAAAAAAGTTTGGGAACCACTGCTCTAAAATATCTTTCCTCCAAGTAAGACTTCAGTAGTTGGCTATATTCTGATGGTAGAAATTGATCTAACTTGTGACACAAGCCTTCATGCCGAACTTTGTCAAAGGCTTGTGCTATATCTAAGAATACAGTAGAACAAACTTTTTTCTCTTTCAGACTTCTTTCTATTACATCTGTTAGTCTGTGCACTTGATCAAATGTCGAGTGTTTTCTGTGAAATCCAACTTATGTAAAGGCATAAGCTGTTGTCCTTGCAGAATTGGCTTCAGTCTTGCTAATAGTATTCTTTCAAAAAGTTTTTGCTGTGAAATCCAAACTGATGTGAAAGTATAAGCTGTTGTTCTTGCAGAATTGGCTTCAGTCTTGCTAATAGTATTCTTTCAAAAAGTTTTGATAGTATCATTAGAAGAGATATTGGTCTATAGGAGGCTACTCCATTCAGAGGCTTTCCTTGCTTTGGAATCATTGTAACTTCAGCTACTTTCCATAGGCTTGGCACATATTTCAAGTGGAAGGCTGCATTGAATAAATGACACAATTTTACAATTGCTTTTCTAGGAAGATGTAGTAATATTTCTCCTGTAATAAGGTCATATCCTGGTGATTTCTTTTTTGCCAAGGTTTTAATTTCTTTCTGGATTTCTCTTGGAGAAGTTGAAGGGATATTATCTGGAAGTCTTGGCTGTGTGGTTCTATCTATCTCATCATCTGGAGTTCTGTTTTCATGAGGAGTAAATGTTTTCTCTAAATGATTAGCAAATAAGTCTGCTTTATCCTTATTGCTGTGAGCCCATGATCCATCATTGGAATTCCTTATTGGAGCAACTTGTTCAACTGATCTCTTCAATTTTCTAGTTGCTTTCCATAATGAATAGTTGGTACTGGAGTCATTACTGAGCTCTACTAGGTAGATATTAATATCCTGCTGTCTTAAATCCTGTATCAATCGTCTCAAGTTATTAGTAATCCTATTCAAATTGGTCTTTATTCTTGGGTTTCTTGTCATTTGCCACATTCTTCTTGCTCTTCTTCTTTCAACTATCAGCTCATCAGCTCTCTGACTACTAGTGGATAGCAATTACCTTTGATCTTGCTCTGAAGTAGAGGTGTATTTTCCCAAGCACATTGTTGAATGTTGGTCACAAATTCCTGAACTTCATATTCAAGGTCTTCAATTGTTTGTATGGGTGTATTCAAATCAGTTCTATTTTCAATCATGTTCCTAAATTCTTCTATGTTAGTATTTTTATTTATAAGTTGTGGTGCTCTATCATTTGTACTATGAATTATTGATACAATTGGTGAATGATCAGAGTTCAGATCAAATTCTTTTTTTTTTTTTTTGAGGATGAAGCCCACATAGGTCTGAGACCTGTGCGTGGGTAATGAGATGGATGATGGTGATTTATGAGCTGCAACTCCTTTCCTTTGGTTGTAGCTAATCGGGAGCCCCACTTTGTATTCTTGGAATTGAAGTCTCCACCAATAATAAATTGTCCTGTGAAGTTCTTAAGGAATTCACTGTATTTTGGTTTCTTCAAGTTGAAGCGAGGTGTGCAGTAGACAGCTGCTATTGTTACCTCTCCTGTTAGATGACCAGATAGCTTAGCCTTTATTGAAATTGACAGGAACTCCTGTAATTCGATTTTCATTAATTCATTGTGGATGATTTCTTCTCTAACAATAACTGCACTTCCCCCTCTACAACTATTGTTGGGATGTATATGGTATGTTTTGTAACCTCCAATTTTTAAACAGAATTCTTTATTGGAGTGCGTCTCTGAGATAAGGCAGACATCAATTTTATGTTCTGTAATAATAGCCGAAAGGTCATCCTTGTGCTGTAAAAGCCCATTGGCATTCCATGTCATTATTTCAAATTTATTTTCCATATTTCTTGTAGACAGCTTCCTTTGCATTTTCTAATTTCTCTAGCCTAGATAAAATTGATTTGTTGAATTCATCTTGCTCCAATAGCTTCTCAAGAATTAACTGGAGTTGCATAGCTATATTCAATTTGAAATTTTCACCCAAGGTTTGAGGTATGAACTGGGATTTTTCATCTATTTTTGTAGTTGATACATTTCTTAGCCTATCAGCATAAGATTGGTTTCCAGTAGCCCTATGAATATTAAATTTTCTTTGAGGTACCACAGCTTTGTTATCTTCTTTGTTAACATGTGGTACAGATTTAGGTTGAATCTTTTTATTTCGGAGCGCTTGTAACTCTTGTGCTACAACGCATCCCCTGTAATTATCTGGGTGTTCCATATCACAATTGTAGCATTTGGGTTTGGCTTCTTCTGGTTTTGTACAATCGATCGAACCTGCACATTTCACACATCTAGATTCCTTTTTACAGTATTTTCTTGTATGACCCTAGGCTTGACAGTTTTTACACTGGGGAAGAAATTTGGATTTTTTGACCGGGCAGATCTCAACCTTCATGCCCATAATTACATTAATATCATATATTTTATTTATGCTCTCTGAATTTTCGAAAGTGAGCATAAATTTCGGGAGAGGGTCTTTTGTCTTCCACTTCAATATATTCACAACTTCTAAGATTTTAAATCTTTTTTCCTGAAGTTCTTGTTTTATATCACCTGGATCACAAGTGCTATGTAACTTCTTGACAATTACTCTGATAGGTCTTGTTTGTTTGTTTTCAAAAGAAGACCATGTAATTTCTTCGTCATTCAATACTGCCGTTGCAATCCTGTAATTGTCCTCAGATTGTACGTTTAGCTTTAGACTACCATTATTCAATAAAGCCACTTTGTAGGAGTCTTTCATCTTGTCATTTAGAATTCTATACACAACTTGATAATCTTGAATATTGTCTAAAATTATAGGTGGCGGTTTTAAAATCTTTTCAACTAGTATGTTGCTGGATAGTTGTTTTGGTTCGGCATTCTCTTCTACCTGGCTCCCCCCACGTGAAGGGACAATCCGCTTATTAGATGATCAGAATGCTCTCTCCTCCTCTTCCTTTGCTTTTGACGAATCCATTTCGTTTCAGCAGATAATTCCTCTTCATCTGTGTGGTAATTTTCTACATTATTTTTCAAGTCACTGTTAGAATTATTTTCTAGCGCAGATAACCTAGATTGAATTTGATCGAGTTGGTTTCTCAGTTCAACAGTGAATGTTCAGCATTTACCGGGATGGAGTTGGATTTCCATACGCGGCGACTAATACGCGCGCGCATACGCGCACACACAATCACACGCACTTTTGTTACCCGTAATGCCGATTTTTCCTGACTCAACGATAACCTAATTTTCAACACAATTGAATTTACTGTCTTTAACACGTCCGCTCGCTTTGACTTCCAAACGCTGACTGTGAATTATTTATTGATTTCATCTTATGATTTTTAAAATCGGGTAAGTGTGAAGTGCTCTATATGATACAATGATTGGCCTGGCAGACGTCACTATTTATCCAACTGCTGGTTATGTGTGAAACCAGCCTATTTTGAAAAAAATCAAATTAAGACATCAAGTAATGCTCCTTTTTGCTTGATAATTGACAAAGTATTGAAAAGCCAATCCTTGCAAAACTTGGATGGGACCACTGTTGACTATTATTGCTCTTTAATTCCTGGATTTCTTGTTTCATGTCGAACTGCGTTGTTAATATTAACTTTTCAAGTGAATTGAACGACTTGCAGTCAAATTTTATTAAAAATAAGTAGTATTTCACTTACTTTGAAGGCCAAACGTTTTCGAGTTGTTGAAACCTTTGAAGATGGGTTTCAACAACTCAAAAAAACGTTTAGCCTTCAAAGTAAGTGAAATAATGCTCTTTAATTTATTGGAGTCGGTTCAATAGTGCTCAAGTTATTGATGAACAGACATTGAAAAAGCAGGTCTAATTGAGAACCTCCTCCTTATTTTGGAGGTTGGTTCAAAATACATTTATAATTAGCTTAGCTGATTTAAAAAATAAATTTTTGTTACACTTGATAGAAAGTAGCTACTTTCCATAGATTTGTCACATATGGAAAGTGCCTCTTTTCTGCACTAGATCGGAAAAATCAGCTGACAAATAGGGCCTCATAGCCGTACAAGATAGGAAAAAACACATGAAGTGCGGCAAAGATTTTTCCGTTGACTCACATATATATATATGTGTGTGTGTATATATATTATATGTATAGATATAGTCAACTCATTACATTACTCATTACCTATGAATCAATACCTGTCTCGAATATTATCCAGCTGGATTGCACTAGGCTATCATTATTTTGGTTTATATCTGGGAATTCGCCCATCAAATTCTGAATAAAGCAGCTGATTCACTGTCTTGAATACTTTTGAATGTCTCGCATATTATCCAGCTGATTGGAGCATGCCTTTCTATCAAGTGTTCCAAAAAATATCGTACATTATACACGGCTGTAAACTTTTGCTGGCTCTCGCATATTCACGTTTCTGCACTCGGCTGCGCCTCGTGCATAAACTATCATATGCTCGACCGGCAAAACGTTATTTTCCAGCCTAGTAACGTAATATACTATTATCTTACTTGCTGTTATCCTTGGTCACTCTAGAATAGACTGATTCTTCATCAATCTCTATATTATTATCTGTAATAAAATAAATAATACATCATAACACATTTCTGAATATCAAATCAAGTTTAATGTTGTTTGCCTACTGGTATATTATTGATAAACTGATCAACATGGATAGCCTCTGTCTGCCTAGATGGCTGCAGTTTCGTATGCAGTAAAATAATTGACTTAGATAGTTGATAGTCAATAGTTAAAGTTTAGCTTTGGGTTTGGTAGAGCTCGACCGACTATCGACTATTGATTCTCTCAGTCAATTATTTCACTGGACTACATATGGAACTGCAACCCTGCTGGTTTACGATTGCATTGTATAAGGGTACACTTATGTCAAAGAAGTGAAGGTGTAGCTGTAGGTGTAGGTGTAGGTGTTTTGTAGGTGGAGGTCAGTATCGTATGACAAGGAGGTCTATAACGATACTTTTCTCCCACCACTCCAGTCCACAGACTGGAGTTATCAGTTTGACGGACAGGGTGTCATCTGTATTCAACTGTATGGCGCAATAGCAAAAGCATGCTCTTATTGTCTGCTTCTATTTCCATTATTTTTCTTTACTAATGATTACCAAAAGTAGTGATGATAGTGATGAGATGTCTGCAGCAAGTAAGTGGTGGTTAACAAGTAAATTACGTAATCGAGAGTTTAGTGCTCATCCCATTAATAAAGTACGGCAGAAACTTGGCGAATATCATCACTTGTTTCATCAACTGAAATCGTACCGAGAGAAATTTCAACAGTACTTAAGAATGACTCCTGAAACTTTTTCGTACATTCATGAAAAGATTTCACCGAAGCTGGAGAAGAGGCACCTCAACATACATGTAACCCCAATCTGTCCAGAAGAACAGCTAGTACTTACTATAAAGTTAAGTTGTAGTGACTTCTGCCTACACTTTTACATGGGTGAATACAGGATTATAATTAGTGGGTACAAGTGCACTAAGGGTACACTAATGTCAAAGAGGTGAAGGTGTAGCTGTAGCTGTAGATGTAGATGTAGGTGTGGGTGTAGGTGGAGGTCAGTATTGTATGATGAGGAGGTCTATTGCAATACTTTTCTCCCACCACTCCCTTCACAGCCTTTGGTAAGAAGAGAACGATAATAAATACGGCCCTAAATCACTATGAATACATTTTCAAACTTATCAATGACAGTACATACTCTTAAACCATTTTGAATTACATTTCTTTGTTCATTCTCATTCATTTATCATAATCATGACGTTGTAATTTTTGTTATGATGAAATAATACATTATTGGTGACATTAGAAAAGAACAAATTGGTTGCCATGCAAATTACCAGTAAACTTTAAGTCTAAAATGCACCCAAACTTGAAAAATTGGGATTAAATGAACTAAAACAGACAAAATATCACATTGTAGTTTGATTCCTGATTTGATTCTTTCATTCCTGATTGATAAGGAATTCAAGAAGTTATTTTAAAAGTCAAATAAGACACAAAAATATAAAATTGTCTTAATATTCACATCTTGAATGTCTCAAAACGGGATTGGTCTCATTTTTGATAAAAGAATCAGTATTGAGTGTTTGTGGGAAGGGGGGGGTGCGTGGTGCGTGGCCTTGAATGGGCCAATCACAAAAAAGCATCATGCTAGTCATCGAGCTAAAATCAAACAAGTTTGTTTTTCAAAAGCTAGGCCTGCATCTAGACCCACACATCGACCTGCTCATTATAAGAGTGCTCATAAGAGATAATGTGTTTGTTCTTCCTGGCGGTGTCATCGACCTACACCTGCACCGACATCTACACCTTCACCTCTTTGACATAAGTGTACCCTAAGGGATGAGCACTAAACTCTTGATTACATCATGTACTTGTAAACCACCACTCACTTGCTGCAGACATCTCATCACTATCATCACTACTTTTGGTAATCATTGGTAAAGAAAAATAATGGAAATAGAAGCAGACAATAAGAGCGTGCTTTTGCTATTGTGCCATACAGTTGAATACAGATGACACCCTGTCCATCAAACTGATAACTCCAGTCTGTGGACTGGAGTGGTGGGAGAAAAGTATCATTATAGACACCTCACCATGCGATACTGACCTCCACCTACAAAACACCTACATCTACAGCTACACCTTCACCTCTTTGACATAAGTGTACCCTTAGACTCAGTGCCTTCACCTCTGCCATCACCATAAAGGAGAGGGGAGTTATTGTCAACTACTCCCCCCATACTTGCTGTTATAATCAAACCACAGACAAAAGAACCTTCGCACATTGTATCACTGTAGTTACCACTCCCCCACAGCTCCCACTCTTGTGCGAGTGAGAGCAACAGCTTTATTGCCCTCTCACTCACTTGCTTGACCGATGACATCATACCGGAGTGTTCTTTTCAATTCATACATTATTAGTACTGATGTTCACTGTGGGACAGCCAAGCATTGACTGAACCCCTCCACTACTCTAGTGAGCGAGTGAGATAAACTGCATAATGTGCTCTCTCTCTGCGCAGTAGAGTTCATATTTTGAAGGTTCTTTTGTCTGTGGTTGGATTATAATACATGGTTCAATTATTCTACATGAATGCAGGGATAGTCATTCCCACACTTTACTTAACATCTAGCCTATACAGTTCATTTCCAGATTGCCTTCCTCATGCAAGTTGAACCCACATATTAATCTTGTTGCTTGCTCACAGTGACTGCATTTTAGCATTCATCTTAACTATACCTTGGATCCTTGTAGTCATGAGGACAAGAAAGGATTATCACCCACAAAAATCTTCATATCAAGTGTGATAAGAGAACTTCCACAAAAAACTGTCTGTAAACTCTCATATCAATTGTTTCCAATTGAACTGTGAAGAAGCGATTATCTCATTTGGCACCACAGATAACACTACAAATATACTGCTCTTGAAATAAACGAAAATAACTGAACCTCTAAAGTTTCTTTTCAACTTGTCTCTTAGATCGAGTGTTTTTCCTGACCAATGGAAGTGTTCTTGAATTGTTCGAATTTTTAAGTCTGGTAATAGGAATCTTGTTGACAATCATCGCCCTATTTGTATTTTGAATGGCTTTGCAAAGATAATCTGTGATGTTTTCCATGACGAAATACTTGATGAACAATCTAATATCACAACTGGCACTGTATTTCAATTTAAATATTGGCTTTACCCACTCATATTGGAAATGCTAGAGAGATGCATTTCACTTCTCAACTGCTGGTGAAGCGATAGAAGTGAAATGCATCCCTCTAGCATCTCTAATATTAGTTAGTAGAGCCAATATTTTTAAAAACTGAAATACAGTTTCAGTTGTGATATTAGATTATTTGAGATAGTTCTATTTATAATAATGTAATAGTATAGGTTATGTAATAGGTTATGTAATAGGTTATAATATTCAACCATTTTGAGAATAGGATAAGTGAGTTACAACATGGCTTTGTTCAGGGTAGATCTACCATTACTAATTTAGTTGATATTAACTTTTTAAGTGAATTCAACAACTTGCAGTCAAATTTTTATTAAGAATAAGTAGTATTTTATTTACTCTGTAGGCCAAACGTTTTTGAGGTATTGGATCTCATCATCAACGCCTTCATGATGAGATTCAATACCTCGAAAACGTTTGGCCTACAGAGTGAGTATTCTTAATGAAAATTTGGCTGCAAGTTGTTGAATGCACTTAAGAAGTTAATATTAACATCGCAGTTCATCATGGAACAAGAAATTCAGGAGTAAAATGTTCGTTGAAATCATCCACCATCACTGGGATTGGTTCATGTGATTGTGATAATCAGTCATGACCCAGCCATATGTTTACTATTATCATTATTATTATTGGTGTTTTCTCGCGTTTGCGGTTAGGTCTTTTGAGAGGAGGGGCATTCACATGCAACCTCCTTTCCAAGATAACTATTACAAGTGAGTATGGTTTAGATTTATCTTGTACATTGCAATATATGGCGCACCATGCGTGCAGTGTCAAGCAAAAAAGATTTCTGCATTTTTTACACCACAGAGTCTTACAGTCCAATGAATTTACAGCACTTGTCTGCTGACTTAAGAACCAAACCACCCACTGTTATTACAATTGACACTATCGTAACAGTGATCAGTTCATAAAAATCTTTTAGTTCAAATGCAAGCTCCTGGTATTTTCTCAGATTCTCTCCTCTTGTTCGTTGAGCATTCTCATCTGCTGGCACAGCAATGTCAATAATAAGGGCTTCCTATTATTTATTATTATTATTATTATTATTATTATTATTATTAATAATATTATTGTCCTGGATGTCGTGGCGGTAAGACGTTCTTTACTAGTGCTCCGTGCCGATGAGTTATCTGCTCTACTAGCAGGCTGTATTCTGTTTGATCTGTGATTATCTGTGAAGCTATCAATATCGCATTGTTGTCTACCGCTTACGTTTGAGCTTTCTTCATGCATTGCTTCTTTGATGGATTGAATAATCCATTTTGCAAATATGTCTTATAAGTGTGGCTATGCTAATTGCGTGATTTCGGTTCCAATAATTGGCGATGATGGTGTTCCGTGTGACGGATCCAAATGTGTTTATCACTACGTTTGTGCTGGAGTCTCCGAAAAAAAACAGCAACGGAAAACTCAGGAAAAAAAGGAAGGAATGGCGCTGTCCATTTCGTTGTCGTGCTACAATAAGAGGAAAGTAGGGAAGTGTTGACAACAGTGCTCAGCTAGTATGCAAGAGTTGGGACTCTGAACTTTGTTCAGCTGAAATAGGCCTTGCAGCAAACAATTTTTTAAACTGTAGAAGACTGCTATAATTTGTCATAGAAGTCTCTTGGTAGGTTGATTGGAAAAAATTTAAAGATCAAGTAATGGATAACCCAAGGCTTTGTATGTCCTATTGGAGGAAAAGATAGGTTGTATAAGTGTACTAAGAAACAGCCTTCAATCTGGCTAATGAAACCAATTTAAACCCTATACAAAACATTCAAACACCTGAATTAAAATCACAAAACATAACTATCATTGATTGGAAATAAATGATTGAAGAGATAATTCAATAAATTCCAGCCTACTATTGAATAACAGTGGAGAGTTATAAAAAGGAACTATTCCTGACAAAAAAAGTTTATCAATAATATAAATGAAATTAATTTCAATATTCATAGAATGGTGATAGATAATGATAATAATAATAATAATAATAATAATAATAATAATAATAATAATAATAATAATAATAATAATAATAATAATAATAATAATAATAATATTAATAATAATAATAATATTAATAATATTAATAATAATAATAAGGTTATGGTCCTTGATAAGGTTATGATAGAATGGGAAAAAGAATTGAAAGTCCAAAAATTGTGGAAACTTGTTAGTCTGGGACCCAAAAAGTTGAAGTTGGAAATTCCATATCTCGCCTTTGCCAATGACTTGGCTATTATAGCCCAAACACATGAACAGGCAACAAGACAAGTGGAAATCTTGAAAGAATCTGCTCAAAAAGTAGGTCTCCAGATTTCTTTTGAGAAAACGGTCCTCATAGCTAATAGAGTTGAACTTAAAAAATTGAATACGAAATATGGTGAAATAAGCAGAGTTCCGCATTTTAAATATTCAGGAGAAATTATAGAACCTAATGGTTCTGAAAGGTTCTCTCAGTTGGAGAGACTGCAGAAGATTAGGAAAGTGTTGGGACTTGTTCAACATGTATACAATGAAAACTCTCTCATATAACCAAAATTCAACACTATAACACAGTGATTAAGCCTGCAGCTCCATATGCTTGTGAGACTCTCCATGAGCCAAAAAATGGAAATGGATAACATTAAAAAAGAAGAAAGGAAAATCATCAGGGAAATTCTTGGTCCAAGAAAAACAGAAAATGGATTCAGAATACAGAAGAATGAGCTTGTAGAGAGAGTTTCCAACATGGAAAAAGGTATGAAGAAACGACGTTTGAAGGTTTATGGTCATATTCTCAGATTTCCAGAATACAGGTTAACCAACAGAGGGCTAAGATACCTACTGTCGCTAACTAGCCTGGGACCCTGGTTAGAAAATATTAGAAAAGATCTAACCATGCTCGACACAAATGAACAGGAGATATTGAACAGGAAGTTAATCAGGAGAAAAGTAGATAAGTGGGGAATTCTCTCAGAGCTGCGCCCTAAACAATACAGACCACTATGGAGTGAAGAAAGGAAGCAGCGGTTCTCGCAAAGGATGAAGGAATACTGGGCAAAGAAGAAAAAATAAATACCATACACCACGAGTCATTGAATACTTATCGTCTTCCTATTGGGAGTTCTATGGACAATAATAATAATAATAATAATAGTAGTTAACATATGGCTGGGTCATGACTGAGCATCACAATAACATGAACCAATCACCACCCTACCCAGTGATGGTAGATGATTTCAATGAACATTTTACTCCTGGATTTCTTGTTCCATGATGAACGGCGTTGTTAATATTATCTTCTCAAGTGCACTCAACGACTTGCAGCCAAATTCTCATTAAGAATAAGTAGAATCTGCTATAATGGTATTATTTGAGAGATAATATGTTATACATTTTTTCAAACCTTTTGAAACAAATCTACAACTCAAGTATATTCAATGGTGTTTCTTCCAGACATTTCCAATACTGCAAACGTGTTTAATCTATATAAGGGAGGTGATGGGTCAGATCAGAAGAATTTTCGTCCAATTTCCATGTTAAGTGGGTTTTTTCTAAATCCTGGACAAACTATTTGAACATAAACTGACTGTACATTTGCATGAAAATGCAATTCTACCTGAAAGGCAGTTTGGGATAAGGTCAGAAAGGTCCATATCTAATGCCTTGTTCAAACTGAGTCAGGACTTGAAAATGTCATTAAATTTTGATTAGAGTAATGTACTTGTATTTTTGGACTAGGCAAAAGCCTGTGGAACAGTTGATAGGCCAAAGCTTTTAAGAAAACTGGATCTCACATCTCAAAGGGAAAATGCACAAATGGTTTGAATCATGATAAATGTGAATACTCTTTATACTTTTTCCATATAAGAATACTCTTTTGTATAAGTCATTGATGAGAAAATGAATTGGATTGAATAGAAATGAACTTACAAAATCTTTCGCTCCATTTATCATCACCTATGTGCAGATACTTAACTTCCTTGAACCTTGCAGTAGCTTTGTTTCTTGGTAGATATATTGAAGATATTAAAACAATTTTTGGTGAATAATGCAAATCTTTGATTTCTATTGTGCCAATAACATCATTTTCAACTCGAAGTATCGCCCATGATCCATCCTATAAAGAAAAACGATGATAATTGGAAAATCTGTGATATTTCTACTATTGATATGATATTGTTTACTATTATCTAGAATTGAAAGACTAAAACGATTTTCTAAGTCTCAAGAAAATCAATTTTAATGTCAATTGGGGGAAATGTTTGGAAACGGCTTAATATTTCATATACAAAGGTGATTTTGCGGTAGGTATGATTGAGGATCCTACTCAAATTGAAAATACTATTTTACTGTGACTTTAAAAATCTGGTCCGCCATCTTGGAACCGCCATTTTGAATGTAACTTTTTTTTTTAAATAGGAAGGGGGTCATGCGATACATGATTTCAATACGGAATTTTAAGACAAAATGAATGCCGAAAACCGCACATCGATATGTCAACCCGTTTCGGAGATATTTACATTATTAATCGATACCATGAAAAGCAGAAATGAAATAAATAAGTACATTAAAATCTTACCTATCAAATTTTTTGTTAATAGTGTTTGCTAATAAACATTAAAACCCAATTATTTTAATAAATGTTCAAACTGTTTTCCTTCAGCTGTTTGACAATGTGCTAATCTTAAATAATAGCCATCAAGCACATTTTGAATCATTTCGTGTGATGAACATCTGACTCTGGATATCATAATATCAACAATAATCATGATATCAACCTAAAATCATCTGTAATAATCCAACTGATTTAATGAATTCTTTTTCAATCATGAAGTAGTGAGTGTGTTTAAAGTCGTTCGCAATGGCATTTTTAAATGAAACCGCACATTTTGAATCATTTCGCGTGATGAACATCTGACTCTGGATATCATAATATCAACAATAATCATGATATCAACCTAAAATCATCTGTAATAATCCAACTGATTTAATGAATTCTTTTTCAATCATGAAGTAGTGAGTGTGTTTAAAGTCGTTCGCAATGGCATTTTTAAATGAAACCGAGAGAATAACTTTGTTAATGATGCGCGGCTATGGAGATAGAGTACGGTCTTACCAAGAAGTTTCTGATTTATTTAACGAAACATTTCCCAACAGAAATCCAATTAGTAAAAGTGTTGTTTTTAAGACAGTAAAGCGGTTTCAAGAAACGGGCAAAGTGACTGATCGTGCTCGCACTGGAAGAACAAATACTGCCACCAACAATGAAAAATCTTTAGAGGTAATGCAATCATTTGTTGAAGATCCGCATACATCAACTAGAAGCGTTGCCAAGGAACATGGTATGTCCACTCGTTCTGTCAGAAAAGTTCTTAAGGAATCTCATTTCCATCCGTTTAAGCTTCATGTATTACAAGAACTGAATGAGGATGATTTCGACCGCCGGGTAGAGTTTTGTGACATAATGATGAACAAGTATGACAATGATCCAAACTTCTTTAATAATGTAGTATTTTCGGATGAAGCTACGTTCATGCTTAACGGCAATGTAAATAAGCAAAACTATCGTTTCTGGACCGATGTCAACCCATACTGGATGAAGGAGGGTCATACACAGTATCCTGAAAAATTAAACGTATGGGCTGGTATGGTAAATGGTCACATTGTAGGACCATTTATTATCGAGAATAATTTAACAGGTGCCATTTACGAGAACATGTTAATAAATTTGATCGTTCCAGCCATCCAGAACATCAACGGACAAGAGTTACATAACTTGTGGTTTCAACAAGATGGGGCGCCCCCTCATTATGCATTAGGAGTGCGGGATATATTGAACCAAACATTTCCCCAATGCTGGATAGGTCGTAGAGGTGCAATAGAGTGGCCCGCTAGGTCACCTGACCTCTCTCCACTTGATTATTTCTTTTGGGGCTACATGAAAGACAATGTGTACAAAAAGAAACCAGCAACAATTAATGAACTGAGAGAATGTATAACTGAAGTGGCTAACAGAATTCCACGCGAAATGATTCAAAATGTGCTTGATGGCTATTATTTAAGATTAGCACATTGTCAAACAGCTGAAGGAAAACAGTTTGAACATTTATTAAAATAATTGGGTTTTAATGTTTATTAGCAAACACTATTAACAAAAAATTTGATAGGTAAGATTTTAATGTACTTATTTATTTCATTTCTGCTTTTCATGGTATCGATTAATAATGTAAATATCTCCGAAACGGGTTGACATATCGATGTGCGGTTTTCGGCATTCATTTTGTCTTAAAATTCTGTATTGAAATCATGTATCGCATGACCCCCTTCCTATTTAAAAAAAAAAAGTTACATTCAAAATGGCGGTTCCAAGATGGCGGACCAGATTTTTAAAGTCACAGTAAAATAGTATTTTCAATTTGAGTAGGATCCTCAATCATACCTACCGCAAAATCACCTTTGTATATGAAATATTAAGCCGTTTCCAAACATTTCCCCCACCCTGTATAACAAAATTCTCAATAGTAAACGATATAAATTAACATCCCAATCTTCCTTCAGTAAAACATTACTTCATCATTGAAAGTTTGCATGTGATAAATAAACAAGCTTGAATAAACATCTGTAAAGATGTAAGAAGAATATTATATCTAATAATATTTTTACATCTCCCCCCCTCATTCAGTCAATAAATTTTCCTGAAGGAATTAATTTACTTGAATGACAAATAATCTTTTCTTTCTCAAGGTTTCCACAGGCTACTTCATACATAGAGTTCAATATCCTTCTTGTTATTGGAAATGGTCCACTTCTGATTTCATCCAATTTATCCCTATTCAATTTGTTTCCTTTTTCTAAATATACTAATTCATTTTTTCTAAAGTTATATATTTTTCTATTTTTATCACATCTTATTTTGTTTTGTTGATGATTCAAGATTGAATTTTTCATAGCTTTATCTCGATCTACTGTCAAATCACGTTTTTCTTTCAGTTACGGTGGTACAATATTTAAATCATCTCCAGTTATGAGATATCTTGGTGAAAATCCAGTAACACATGGATGGTATCCTTATATTCTTAAGTACAGTCTTCTGCTATTTTTGACCATGCTCGTTTTTCTCCATTTATGCTATTTATTTTGCACCGAATACGATTCACTAATGTCTGATTGAGACATTCATTAAGACCATTTGACTGCGGATAATCTACTGATGTAAAAACCATTGTAACGCCTTTTGATAGTAGATATTCTCTGAACTCTGTTGATTTAATTGACGCATATTGATCAGCCAATAAAATTTTAACTGAGTGGTTCTGCAAGACAGGATCAATTAAACGAATGAAGTCTTTGGAACCTTGACCGCTGGAGGTTGATGTATACGCAAATCTAGAAAAGTGATCAACTAATATGTGTAGATATCATTTTGTAGAGTTATTTCCACCAAATCCACCAACAGTATCTATTGACATAATCTTGTACGGTGCACTAGCTGGACCCAATTGTGAAAGTAATCCGATTTGACAACCCTTTCTTGTCTTATTCTTTTTACATATATGGCAAGAGTTGCAAAAGCTTTTAACCATTTCATCCATATTGAAAAAATAGTAATGTATATTTTTCAATAGTATAAAATAGTATTTTTCAAAGTATATTCAATAATGTATGTTCAATCCCAATGTGTCCTGATTGATAGTGGAGCTTCTCAACCAATTCTTGTCTTTTTTTCTGAGAAAGGAAAATTTTTTGTTTCCCTCTTGAAATTTTGTAAAATATTTCATCTTCAAGATAAACATTCTTGTTATTCATTATTGTTTCTCTATTTTCCTTTTGATCTCCTACAATATCTTTGATTGTTATTAAATTTACAACTTTTAAAATGTTTTCATTACCTTCAAAATATTCCAAAACCGGATTCCTAGACAAAGCATCAGCTTCCACATTTTCTTTTCCTGGATTGTACATCAATTGAAAATCATATTGTGAAAGATAATATACAAGATCTCCTAATTCTTCATCAGTCCTTGCTTTTACTTTTAGATTTTCTAATGATTTGTGGTCTGTCATAATTGTGAATTTCTGTCCTATCAACCAATATTGCCAGTATATTATTGCCTCTTTTATCGCCATACATTCTAGGTAGATAGACATTTTTCTTTTTTTGTGCAGGACTTAGTTTTTTAGAAAAATATGCTACTGGATGAAGTTCATTATTTTCTTTTGGTTGTTTTAATACAGCTCCAAATCCTTCTCCACTAGCGTCTGTAAAAATGTATACCGTACTGGTTTTTCAAAATCATAAATCTGCAATATAGGACTAGAACATAGATATCACTTTATATTTTGGAATGCTTTTTCACACATTCCCGACCAGACAAAAGGTGTATCCTTTCTTAATAATTTGTGTAAAGGTTCAAGAGTTTGCACTGCATTCTCCAAATATTTGTAGTAGAAATTAATTTTTCCCAAGAATTGATGCACATTTTTTTTTGTCTTTGGTTGAGGAAAGTCTTCTATTGCCTTGAGATTGTCATTAAGTGGACGAACAGAATTATTTTCAATTATATGACTCAAGTATTTGATTGAGTTTCTTGCAAAATTACATTTTTCTAATTTTAGCTTGAAACCTTCATTTTTAATTGCATTTAGAACAAGGTCTAAATGTTTCAAATGTTTTTGAAAATATGAGGATATCATCAATATAACAAGTACAAAAATCAGTCAGCTTATTTCTCCGTAAAGTATTTCCTAATGTTCTTTGGAAAATTGAAGATGCTGTTTTCAAACCAAATGGAAGACGTAACCATTGATAATGCCCTTCTTCTGTCACAAATGCAGTTTTTATTCTGTCTTCTTTTTTTATTGGTATTGACCAAAAAGCTGATTTCACATCCAGAACTGTAGTATACCACTTACAATTACCTGCCTTCACTGTTATATCCTCTATTCTTGGAAACGGTTGTGGCTCTGGTATTACTAATTTATTCAAATTTTTAAAATCAATGCATAGACAAGATCTCTTTTGTTCTTCTTGTTTATGGGCGAGTGTAACAGGAGATGCAAATGGTGAAGTAGAATACTCAATTAATCCTGCTTCTAGAAGCTGTGTTATTTGGTGTTCTATTTCTTTCTTATCTGGTATAGATGTCCTATATGGCTTCTTAATAACATATTTATCCTCTGATAGTTTTATTTCTGAAACTGCATTCTTTATTTCACCCACATCATATTTGTGTTTCGCAAATATTGATTCATGTTTATCTATCAATTCTATCACAGTTTGTCTCTTATCAATATCAAGATATTCTAAATTTTTGTTCTCACTTATAGAATAATTAACATTTGGTTTAATATTTTTTTTTTTTGGAGTAGAATCCAAAACATATGTCTTATCATCAACTTTTTGTAAAATTTCTAAATTTTCATTTTGAATCAATTTGAATTTTTTTATTGCATCCAATCCAAGAAGTAGATCATATGAAAAATTATTGTTTTTAATGACATAGACATCCAATGTCTCTTCAATCGTATTTATTTTCATTCGAATTTTAGCCCGGCGATTTGTGAAATTCATACCACTAATAGTTTTAAAGATATTATGATCATTCATCAGTTTTGTCCTTAGTTCATCAACAATTTTCTGATTTATGAGTGTAATATTAGAGCCACTGTCATAAACTCCTTGTACAATTCTCTTTTCATCAACAAGTACATTGACTGTAATAAATGTAATGAACTTACCCGCCGGATTTTCTAGTTTCTTTGAATCATTAATTCCCATCACATCTTCTTCATATTCTGTGAGATTTTCTGACTTTTGTTTATTTCTACATATCTCTTCAGGATGAAAACGATTTGGTTTTCCCAAAGCCAAACATATACAACGAGGGGGTTTCTTCTTTTTTGAATCTTTAATTTTTTGTGTATCTTTATTTAAAATGTTGCTATATTTACAAGAGGTTGTAAAAGAATCATATTTTTGTATTTCATTCATAAGATCTTCTGTTGTTTCAATATTATCCTTATCTAGCTTATTTTGAACATGAACTGGAAGTCCAACAACAATGTGTGAAATTCTTGATTCATCTGTCATTGCTCTTTCACATTCAAGCAATAAACGTTCCTTCCTTAAAGCATAATCTATCATAGTTCCATGACCTTCAATAAATTTGAATGAATATGCATAGCGAACATTTGACCAACCTTTATTAGAATATGTCCTAAGAAATGCATTCGACCACAGATTCCAATTTTCAAACTCCAATTTATATTTGGTAGAGGTATACCAATCTTCAGCATTGCCATGTACAAATAACCTCAAACATTGAATTTTTCCTTCGTCTGTGTTAATATTGTAATTTTTTTTTTTTTTTTTTGTAGATTACTTCTTGGAGACTCCAGTTAAGGAGTGTAAGACAAGTCAGATCAACAATATTATACACTGGATACCATAATTACTTCAATTAGTTGAGGTGAGGCTTAATTTTGATGTGAAAGGAACTCTTGTATTCTATAAAAAGCTTTATCAACTGAATATTTCTTCAATTGTTTTTTAAATATTTCTCTATTTTCAAGACTCTTCAAAAACTGCGGTGACTTGTTGTAGAATTTCCTACCAATATAACTAGGTTTTTGTTTGAATAAGCTACTATTGTGACTCACCAAGTGATGATCTCCTCGGCTTCTTGTATTATAATCATGTAAATCAAGATTTTGGTTAATATCATTCGTTTTTACATATAAAGTAGCTTCATACACATATAAGCAGGGTACAGTTAAGAGACCAAGTCTCTTGAACAACGGCCTACATGAATCTAATCTATTTACTCTTTCTATACACCTAACCGCTTTCTTTTGGATCTTAAACACCCTATCAAAATTTTGTTTTGATGAATTACCCCATACTAAGATAGCATACCTAATATGTGACAGTAAGAGCCCATCGTAAGCTGTAAAAAGTAACTTTTTGTCATTCAATCTAGCGAGCTGTTGCAGGACAAATACCCCAGATGAAATTTTACAACATATTTCCTCAATGTATGGAGTCCAGGTCAATCGTCTATCCAACATAACTCCTAGAAATGCAATTTTTTCTTCCTGGTCTAATTGATTATCATTTACAAACACGTTTATAGATCTTCATTTAAATTATGTTTGTTTTTGAATTGAAGGTATTGGCATTTTTTACTATTTATAGTTAATTTCAACTGATTCAAAAATTGGACAATGGACTGCACACCTATATGGGCACTTATTTCTAAATTATCTAGAATGGAATTGCTGAAAATGAGTGATGTATCGTCAGCAAATAAGAGGGCTCTACCACTAATTAATTCTCTAGGTAAACGGTTGACATATAACAAAAAAAGCAATGGACCTAGTACTGACCCCTGAGGCACTCCAGCTTGCACCTCTAATTTATTAGATTCATTCTCTACTATACTATTACCAAATACTGTAGTTAGTTCTACACATTGTTTTCTCCCAATAAGATATGATTCAAACCATTTCAGTTCAACCCCATTCACACCTACATTTTGCAGTATTTCCAATAAAGTTCTATGATTAACACAATCAAATGCCTCTGACAGATCTAAGAAGATTGCAGTAGCTTTATCACCTGAATCTATTATATCTATTAGTTTTTCAACTAGATGGCTGTCTTTGTTGATCTCCCTTTCTGGAAGCCATGCTGTTCATCACAGATAAAGTTAGCTTCTTAAAGGTGCAGAAGTAACCTATTTAGAACTACTCTTTCAAAAATTTTACTTATTACATTTAAAATACTAATGGGCCTATAGTTTTCTACCTTTTTTCTATCACCACTTTTGAAGATTTAATGAATACACTCTTTCTCAAACTCTTCTAACCAAAATTTTGCGTTTTGATTTCTTCCAGTGAATTTTTCTAATATAAATTTTGGTAATTGTGCCGCAGATGTTAGCAAATAAAAAATCACTTGAAACCTTCACCAAATTGTAGTATTATGTCTCCTGATCTCAATTATCAAGTTTTTAAGTGTCGGTCTCAATTAAATAATTAATTATTCAATATTAAAAACTCACCTTTTGAACATAAATACGGCTTTGAAAAGCCTTTATAGTACTTTTAAGCATAACATCATAGACGAACAGATAGTTGGAGCAATGGAGTGCCATCTACATCAGAACATCAATGGAAACTGGAATAGAACTGTATAACCAAACCTTTCCTAACCTGGCTAGATGTGACTGAACCACCTCTGTAAATATTTAAAGGTTTAAAGGTAAATATTTAAAGGTATTTTAAAGGTGGTTCAGTCACATCTAGCCAGGTTAGGAAAGGTTTGGTTATGCAGTTCCATTCCACTTCATTCCATTCACACAGACTACGCTTCTGCACATGCGCGAAATGTTCGCACATGTGTAGATTTAAAAGGTCATGGCCCAAAAGCCTAAAACCAAGGCTGTGGCTAGCTGGCTACAGGTTATGTATAATTATGTGCAATGCATCAAGTGATGAGATTTTGGAACAAATTGAAAATGCCTTTATTATTAAGTAGATAAATTGCATGAGTAAATAATTAATAAATTAAAATGCAAATTATTGTGTTGCAGAGATTCATGCATTCTAAACACTCAATTAAAGTTAATTGCTGAAGATAGTCATTTTGGGGCTCTGTTCGAAAGGTAGGTTTTCAATATTGAATAATTAATTATTTAATTGAGACCGACACTTAAAAACTTGATAATTGTGATCAGGAGACATAATACTACAATTTGGTGAAGTTTCAAGTGATTTTTTATTTGCTAACATCTGCGGCACAATTACCTAAATTTCTTTTCAATATCAATCAATGGTAAGATAGGAAGTTTTTTATGTTTACCCATAGCAGGCATCTTCTTTTGACAAAAAATTGATTTATGATATTGTTTACTATTATCTAGAATTCAAAGACTAAAACGATTTTCTAAGTCTCAAGAAAATCAATAAAATTCTCAATAGTAAACGATATAAATTAACATTCCAATCTTCCTCCAGTAAAACATTACCGTACTTCATCATTAAAAGTTTGCATGTGATAAATAAACAAGCTTGAATAAACATCTGTGAAGATGTAAGAGGAATATTATATCTAATAATATGTTTACATTTATTCTATTTTTAGTAAATGTTATGTCTGATTCAATTCAATTAGCAGCTGGTTAAAAATAAAAATTGAAGAAAAATTATGAATTAACATCGAAATATGTGTTCTATTTGGAAGCCAAATAGCCTACCACTCATTGACTGACAGACCCCTTATTGCACAAACAAGCTACCATAATGTTTATTTTTTTTAAATTATGTCTTGGAGACTCCAGTTAAGGAATATAAGACAAGTCAAATCAGTAACATATACAATATTATACACTGATTACCATGATCACTATATCAATTAGTTGAGATGAAGCTTAATTTTGATGTATTGTTATCCATTTACTTTTATACCATGCTGCTATGTGCAAGCATATAGATTACACCCAAAAGCTAAGCTACCATTTGTATACGGTGATTTATATCATTGGTATTTACAGGGTGGGGGAAATGTTTGGAAACGGCTTAATATTTCATATATAAAGGTGATTTTGCGGTAGGTATGATTGAGGATCCTACTCAAATTGAAAATACTATTTTACTGTGACTTTAAAAATCTGGTCCGCCATCTTGGAACCGCCATTTTGAATGTAACTTTTTTTTTTTTAAATAGGAAGGGGGTCATGCGATACATGATTTCAATACGGAATTTTAAGACAAAATGAATGCCGAAAACCGCACATCGATATGTCAACCCGTTTCGGAGATATTTACATTATTAATCGATACCATGAAAAGCAGAAATGAAATAAATAAGTACATTAAAATCTTACCTATCAAATTTTTTGTTAATAGTGTTTGCTAATAAACATTAAAACCCAATTATTTTAATAAATGTTCAAACTGTTTTCCTTCAGCTGTTTGAGAATGTGCTAATCTTAAATAATAGCCATCAAGCACATTTTGAATCATTTCGCGTGATGAACATCTGACTCTGGATATCATAATATCAACAATAATCATGATATCAACCTAAAATCATCTGTAATAATCCAACTGATTTAATGAATTCTTTTTCAATCATGAAGTAGTGAGTGTGTTTAAAGTCGTTCGCAATGGCATTTTTAAATGAAACCGAGAGAATAACTTTGTTAATGATGCGCGGCTATGGAGATAGAGTACGGTCTTACCAAGAAGTTTCTGATTTATTTAACGAAACATTTCCCAACAGAAATCCAATTAGTAAAAGTGTTGTTTTTAAGACAGTAAAGCGGTTTCAAGAAACGGGCAAAGTGACTGATCGTGCTCGCACTGGAAGAACAAATACTGCCACCAACAATGAAAAATCTTTAGAGGTAATGCAATCATTTGTTGAAGATCCGCATACATCAACTAGAAGCGTTGCCAAGGAACATGGTATGTCCACTCGTTCTGTCAGAAAAGTTCTTAAGGAATCTCATTTCCATCCGTTTAAGCTTCATGTATTACAAGAACTGAATGAGGATGATTTCGACCGCCGGGTAGAGTTTTGTGACATAATGATGAACAAGTATGACAATGATCCAAACTTCTTTAATAATGTAGTATTTTCGGATGAAGCTACGTTCATGCTTAACGGCAATGTAAATAAGCAAAACTATCGTTTCTGGACCGATGTCAACCCATACTGGATGAAGGAGGGTCATACACAGTATCCTGAAAAATTAAACGTATGGGCTGGTATGGTAAATGGTCACATTGTAGGACCATTTATTATCGAGAATAATTTAACAGGTGCCATTTACGAGAACATGTTAATAAATTTGATCGTTCCAGCCATCCAGAACATCAACGGACAAGAGTTACATAACTTGTGGTTTCAACAAGATGGGGCGCCCCCTCATTATGCATTAGGAGTGCGGGATATATTGAACCAAACATTTCCCCAATGCTGGATAGGTCGTAGAGGTGCAATAGAGTGGCCCGCTAGGTCACCTGACCTCTCTCCACTTGATTATTTCTTTTGGGGCTACATGAAAGACAATGTGTACAAAAAGAAACCAGCAACAATTAATGAACTGAGAGAATGTATAACTGAAGTGGCTAACAGAATTCCACGCGAAATGATTCAAAATGTGCTTGATGGCTATTATTTAAGATTAGCACATTGTCAAACAGCTGAAGGAAAACAGTTTGAACATTTATTAAAATAATTGGGTTTTAATGTTTATTAGCAAACACTATTAACAAAAAATTTGATAGGTAAGATTTTAATGTACTTATTTATTTCATTTCTGCTTTTCATGGTATCGATTAATAATGTAAATATCTCCGAAACGGGTTGACATATCGATGTGCGGTTTTCGGCATTCATTTTGTCTTAAAATTCTGTATTGAAATCATGTATCGCATGACCCCCTTCCTATTTAAAAAAAAAAAGTTACATTCAAAATGGCGGTTCCAAGATGGCGGACCAGATTTTTAAAGTCACAGTAAAATAGTATTTTCAATTTGAGTAGGATCCTCAATCATACCTACCGCAAAATCACCTTTGTATATGAAATATTAAGCCGTTTCCAAACATTTCCCCCACCCTGTATAACAAAATTCTCAATAGTAAACGATATAAATTAACATCCCAATCTTCCTTCAGTAAAACATTACTTCATCATTGAAAGTTTGCATGTGATAAATAAACAAGCTTGAATAAACATCTGTAAAGATGTAAGAAGAATATTATATCTAATAATATTTTTACATCTCCCCCCCTCATTCAGTCAATAAATTTTCCTGAAGGAATTAATTTACTTGAATGACAAATAATCTTTTCTTTCTCAAGGTTTCCACAGGCTACTTCATACATAGAGTTCAATATCCTTCTTGTTATTGGAAATGGTCCACTTCTGATTTCATCCAATTTATCCCTATTCAATTTGTTTCCTTTTTCTAAATATACTAATTCATTTTTTCTAAAGTTATATATTTTTCTATTTTTATCACATCTTATTTTGTTTTGTTGATGATTCAAGATTGAATTTTTCATAGCTTTATCTCGATCTACTGTCAAATCACGTTTTTCTTTCAGTTACGGTGGTACAATATTTAAATCATCTCCAGTTATGAGATATCTTGGTGAAAATCCAGTAACACATGGATGGTATCCTTATATTCTTAAGTACAGTCTTCTGCTATTTTTGACCATGCTCGTTTTTCTCCATTTATGCTATTTATTTTGCACCGAATACGATTCACTAATGTCTGATTGAGACATTCATTAAGACCATTTGACTGCGGATAATCTACTGATGTAAAAACCATTGTAACGCCTTTTGATAGTAGATATTCTCTGAACTCTGTTGATTTAATTGACGCATATTGATACATTCAAAATGGCGGTTCCAAGATGGCGGACCAGATTTTTAAAGTCACAGTAAAATAGTATTTTCAATTTGAGTAGGATCCTCAATCATACCTACCGCAAAATCACCTTTGTATATGAAATATTAAGCCGTTTCCAAACATTTCCCCCACCCTGTATAACAAAATTCTCAATAGTAAACGATATAAATTAACATCCCAATCTTCCTTCAGTAAAACATTACTTCATCATTGAAAGTTTGCATGTGATAAATAAACAAGCTTGAATAAACATCTGTAAAGATGTAAGAAGAATATTATATCTAATAATATTTTTACATCTCCCCCCCTCATTCAGTCAATAAATTTTCCTGAAGGAATTAATTTACTTGAATGACAAATAATCTTTTCTTTCTCAAGGTTTCCACAGGCTACTTCATACATAGAGTTCAATATCCTTCTTGTTATTGGAAATGGTCCACTTCTGATTTCATCCAATTTATCCCTATTCAATTTGTTTCCTTTTTCTAAATATACTAATTCATTTTTTCTAAAGTTATATATTTTTCTATTTTTATCACATCTTATTTTGTTTTGTTGATGATTCAAGATTGAATTTTTCATAGAAATTTCTCAAACATTTCCCCCACCCTGTATATAGAAACGTTACTTGTCAAATTTTCTAACAAAACTTTCCCTATTTCAAGCTAGCACCTCACTGCATAATAATACAGTGTAATTTTTTGGGCGCAATGACTATTTAACATTAAAATTTAAGTTTTCCAGTGGTACTATTTTTCTTAGGCAGCAGATCTCATTTCCATTTATGAAAATCCGCAGTGTCAAAAATCATGACATTCTTCAAGTTTGAGAATCAGCTGACTCACTATTAAAGAACTCTTGTTTGGGGCACGGCTTTGAGGCATGCCTTCTCACAGTTCTAGTGAATTGGAAAATATGATTGTATTGATCTGTATCAGCTGTGTTTCCCCATAGAATAGAATCGATAGTCCTTACAATATTAAAAAAAAATTTTTTTTTAAATAAAATGTGTTCTATGTCTTTTTCAATATTCTTAAAATATAAGTAAAAAAATTTATAATAATCGGTCAAGTAGTTTCCGTGGAAAAGCGTACCAAACAAAAAAACTCATTTTCGCTTTTAATGATTTCCGGGAGAATAATTCTGTTAGGCTATAGTTGCATACAGAGAAACCTAGTCATTCTTGTACTGTCTGTTGTGGTGTAGAGTCTGTTTTTGCATGTGTGTGAAATGGTTATTGTTGTGTGGTAAGTTATGGCGTGTGTTAAGTGTGAAGTGATTAAATTAATTAACAGTGAAATAAATTAATGATTAGCTAGCAAAGGTTAGGCGCTGTTAGGTCTTTTGTGAGTTAGTTCAGTCAAATCTAGCTTTGTTAGGCACCCAGGGAAGGTTTTGTAAGGTGCGTGGAGCACACACTGCATTTGGGGCGGTAGTATTTTGGCAATGTGATAATTCACTTGATCTATGTCGTTGAATGGTAAATTAGCTTGACGTATGTTTTATATGCGTCAAAATAAAAGTATGAGGTGGTTCAGTCACATCTAGCCAGGTTAGGTTAGGTTTGGTTATGTGCGCTTCGCATGCACTGCATTTGGGGGCGGTAGGGTTTTTGAAATGTTATATTCACTCATTTTACATTGTTTTAAGATTTGGATTTCCTCTCATGTTTGCAAACTATGAATTTTTCAAATGAAAATATAAATTTTCATAAATTTTTTTTTTCGAAAATTTCAATTTTTCTGTGAAATAATTGCGACCCCCAAAACGTTTCAACGGATTATTGCTTCCTGGGGTGTGTAGATGTCACAAAAAAATCACCACAAAATTCAACTAGTAACGTTTCTATATAATTACCAAATCATTTTCAATGATGAAGAGGACACCAGCTTGACATTTGAAAAGAATTGTATCATTTTGCATAACCTTAAACAAGATTAGTATATAAGTTAGGCGAGCGGCCACAGTGATAATACCTATTTAGTCCTCACTATCTCTTGATAAGATAAATGTTGTTGTTGCTTAATAAATGCTCAAGCAGTCAGTCTGTGCTGAGCTTTCACACAATTAATATTTTTTTTAAAAACCTAATCCTTCCGGTGACTTACTTAACTGGTGCCAAAACCTGGGAACATTATCAAGTTAGTGTATTCAATACGCGGAATACGGGATACAGTGTATTGTGATATGTGTCAAGTGCGCTTATATTGGATTACGCAGAAGTTCCAGAGTAATTAGTGAAAATGGCAGACCAGGAAGCTAATTGGGGTGATCCAGACCCAAACAGCAAAACTCTGGGAAATTTGGAGTTTAACTTAAAAATGGAACAGGTAAAAGCAACTCGTGTTACATACCTTATGAGTATGATAGACTCCGTTAAGCAGTTTAATGGTGAAATACGTGAGCTAGGCTTATTCATAGAAATAATAGATGCAATGTATACACAAATCACTGCAAACAGTATGGATCCAGTTACTAATGCTAATATCCATGCATATTTTCTGTCTAGAATAAATATTTCAGTCCTGGTAGATGTAGGAATGTCTTTCAATTCTACTTGGGAAAGTGCGAGACAGGCCCTTAAAGATCATTATGCAGGTGCTCGCAAATCTGTTAACGCAAGTGCACTGAGAGTTTTAGAAATTCGTAGAGATTCGGGTGAATCATTATCTGAATTTGTGAAACGCATGGCATATGCAGTGAACACATTGAAAACGTGAGTCTTAGATTCCGGTGCTAACCAAGAAGAAACCAAATGGAGAAATAAGATTAATGAGGAACTCGCATCCGAAATATTACTACAAGGACTGCCAGAATGAGTGCGAACTACAATTAAAATAGCAAAACCCAAGACTCTGGAAGAAATAGTGAACTTAGTTAAAGACGAAGAGGCAGATAGAGAAGAAAATCGACCAAGACAATCTGAGTGGAAGACCGTAGAGAAGAAACATGCTAAAAGGTCACCAATGAGAGAACCACCTTACCAACAGCGGAAAACATACCCAATTACACAGTGGAAAAGGAGTGATAGGGGGAATGGACAGGATAGGAGACAACCAAAGGATCGGAAACCACGTCAGGAATGTTGGTAGTGCAAAGAAGAGGGACATTTTGCAAGAGAATGTCCATACATATACCAGAGGAAGCAACAGGAAAAAAATTACACAAAATATGGAGAACCTATGGAAATTAATACAATGAGGAGAGTGACACATAGAAAAAGGAAGAACACAGAATCTGAATCTGAAGGAGAATGGACATCATATTCGTCAGACAGAAGTACGAAAAGTAATTATGGATACCAGAAGAGGTTTTATAATAAGAAAGAGTGGCCCGAATTAGATAAAACTGGGAAATCTAGTGTCAAATCGAAAGAAGCTGAAAAACAGGAATGAAGATTAGAAACAAGGTATATAGGCAGTATGGATAAACAGAATAAGTGTGAAAAAGGTGAACTGCCTATATTTTTAGTTGAAGATTGGGATTTGAATTGTTTATTTGACACAGGTTCAGATAGTACGTTACTGTCAGTAGAAGCAGTGAGAAAAATTGATAAGAACATTGTAATTGACAATTGTGCATGTAAGATGATAACATTAACAGGAGATCAAGCTCTTAAAGGAGAAGCATCCATAGATTTATTGAACCTAACAGGAATAAGGAAATTAATGCGTGTACATGTAGCAAACTTCAAAAACGATAAATATGATATGATAATAGGATGTGATGTATTGAAAGATATTCAAAGTACTCCCATATGTAATAATGGACAATGGATAATAAAATTAGGGAACAAAAGTTATAAAACTGAGAAACATTTACCCAAGGGAGATCATGTTTTCATGGGTTGTATTATACGAGAGGAGAATGAAGACATTGCAAAACGCATCATGCATGAGTTTAAAGACACAATATATGAGGAAGGTCAACCCCTAACAACAACAGGGAGAGTCCAACACTCGATAGAGCTCAGTTCAACAAATACCAGTGTATATTAAACCTCGCAGATACCCTCACACAATGAAAAAAATAATAAAGGAACATATTGATGACATGAAGAAGTAAGGAATAATACAAAACTCAATATCACCATTTTGTAGCCCCTTGTGGGTGGTACCTAAAAAAGTCGAACCTGGAAAAGAACCAAAATTTAGAGTAGTGGTAGACTATCATGGGCTAAATTTAAGAACAAGAACAGAGCGATATCCATTACCCCATTTAGAGGATATGTTAGACAAAATGTCAGGAGCCAAAATATTCAGCACATTGGATCTAAAAGCAGGCTATCACCAGATAAAAATGAACCCACATGATATGGAAAAGACAGCATTCAGTTATGACCATGGTCATTATGAATTCACCAGAATGCCCTTTGGCCTTAAAAATGCTCCATCAATGTTTCAACGATTAATGGATGAATTTCTAGAAGGTTTGGATGAAGATACAATTCAAGTTTACATGAATGACATTGTTGTTTTCAGTAGAAACCTCAAAGATCATGAAAAACATCTGAGATTATTATTCAAAAGAATAAGAGAGTTTGGTCTGAAAGTATCAGAAGAAAAATCCACCTTATGCCAACCTGAAGTGCGATTCATGGGACATATAATTTCAGAGAGTGGAGTACAACCAGACAATTGGAAAGTAAGTGCCATTAAAGATATGCCAATTCCCAAAAATGTCAAGGAAGTTCGAACATTTCTTGGAATGATAGGATATTACAGAAAGTTCATAAATAACCTTGCCCAAATGACAGAGCCTTTGACAAAGTTATTGAGAAAAGGAGTAAAATTTTAGATTTCAAATGAAGTTATCACAGCAGTGTCAAAGTGCAAAGAAGCAATTTGTACAGTACCAATACAAAATTTTCCTGATTTACATAAACCATTTGTTTTGACAACAGATGCCAGTTTAGAAGCGATAGGCGGCGTTTTAGCACAAAGTGACAGACCAGTAGCTTTTGCAAGTAGGAAACTAACACCAGCAGAAAGATGCTACAGCACGATTGAGAGAGAACTATTGGGAATTGTATGGTGTGTTGAGAATTTCAGACCATATTTATATGGAAACGAATTTGAATTACAAACCGACCACATGCCACTGCTTTGGGTTGACAAACTGAAAGAGACATCTGCACGGATTACAAAATGGAAAGAAAAGTTGGCCGTCTATAATTTTAAAATAAAACACATAAAGGGGATCAACAACGTAGTTGCTGACTGTTTATCAAGGAACATAAACCCTGTATCAATTGATTTAGATAATGGAGACAACATTATAGATGAATATCTGAGAGATGAACACATGAATGAAGTGACTGATAACTGGAGCCCAGAGTCCTTTGATATTGAATTGTTAGAAAGAGGTAGAGATAATGAACTAAATGAACTTGAAGTATTGAATGATATTATTAATGATAAAAGAAACCAAATAATTTTACTAAAGAAACAAAATGGAATAATTGAAACTAAGGTCCACAGGTATGGTCCTATCAGAATAACATATGTTTTGACCACACATCAGACATCAGATGATGATATTATAAATGTGATTAAACAAATAACAATCAAAGGTAAAACCTATTATGTCTATTCTAAAGAGAAAAACTTCATTGAAAAGGTGAAGGAATTTTATACAGGGGAAGAATGGGATAGGGAGATTAAACTGATTGTATGTCTGAAAGAGGTAGAAACTGTAGAAAACAAAGAAGAACAAAAGGAAATAATTCAGCAATACCATGTTGGAAAGACCAATCATCGTGGTGTAAGAGAGACTGTACAACATCTCAAGCGGAACTACTATTGGCTTAATATGCTCAAAACGGTTACCGAAATTTTAAGTGAATGTGTGATTTGCGGCCAAGTTAAATATGATAGAACACCATACAAGACACCACAACAAATGACCCCCACACCTAACAGACCTTTCCAAATGATAGAAGTCGATGTATTTTATTACAATAAAAATAAATATTTAACAACAATAGACCGTTCCACCAAATTAGCTACAGCATGGCCACTTGATAACAAAACCGCAAAGTGTTTAACTACAAATCTAATATCATTTTTTGGATTATACAAATGTCCAGAAGAGTTGATTATGGACCGAGGAAAAGAATTCTGTAACAAATATGTGAAAGCCTTATTACAAGAATATGAAGTTAAGAGTCATTTTACAACTACAGGACATCCAAGATCGCATGGGATGATAGAAAGACTACACAGTACACTAACAGAACATCTTCATCTCTTGGAAACAGATAAAACTATAATAGGGAAAGAAGCAATGGCAAGGGCAATATTTGCCTATAACAACAGTATACATTCAACGACAGGATTCACACCTCTAGAACTAATAAAACAACAAGACGAACATGAACCAGTCACAAATAAGATGAGTGAAGAAAAACACATGAGGTTAACACGTGCTAATGCAAAGGCAGATGAGATGGAAGGAAAGATAAAGGTCGGCAACACAGTGTTTAAAAAGAACCATTATAAAAGAGCAAAAGCAGACCGGCGATTTGTTGGTCCCTACATCGTGGAAGCTCCTTTATCAAGGAATCGACTTAAGCTACAAAAAAGACATGATGTGGCATCGCAACATGAAATTAAGCGTGTGAAGAAACGCTCTCCAGACCACCCCAAGAGATAACATTTTTTTTTTCTTTTCCTTTTTATTATTTTGTTACACACATTAATATTTGATTTTGTAAATATTCACATATTGTAATTCACAATAGTGAGGACTGGAGGGGGGTAGTTAGGCAAGTGGCCACAGTGATAATACCTATTTAGTCCTCACTATCTCTTGATAAGATAAATGTTGTTGTTGCTTAATAAATGCTCAAGCAGTCAGTCTGTGCTGAGCTTTCGAACAATTAACATCTTTTTTAAAAACCTAATCCTTCCGGTGACTTACTTAACTTATATAATATGGATTACCAATATAAGTATTTCACAATTCAAAATATCTATTTAACCTTCAAACTGTATAATAATATGATTCATTCACATAATTTTATGGACGTCTTCAGCCTTCTTCTTTACTTCACTAGCATTTCAAACGGTCTTGCATGGGAATCGAGTTTGGAATTTTTCTTTTCTGGTAGATAGCTGATGATAGTGAGCACAAAATCGAATTGAGTTCAATTTCATATTAAATTCATTAGATCCTTCAATTTATTATTTTTCAATCAAAGTGAATTGATTCAATTAACTTGATTTCATGTTTTCTACAAGTCCATTTTTAATGATATTAATAGAGAAAAATAATTCTCAGAAATCCCCATTCAAGCCCAAACAATATAGGATTTAGTTAAATTACAAATATTTATTATTGTTTTAAAAAAGCTTCATATTCATTTATTATGCTGATTAGAATAGAAATGATAGTTTCTTTCACAGCACATAGTTCAGATCAAACTTATGAATCTCCAGGAAAATATAGAATAGATTATATCACTATGGCAATATGCTTACTAGTTTATATAACAATAACTAGTTTATAACTAGAGTTCATGAGATTAATGGTACTGAAAGATGCGCTCCTCTCTATAATTAGGTGGTATTTCAGGAACTGATGACAAAGACAACCTATTAGAAAATAATATATACAGTACATCAATTTTAAAATGATCAAGAAATGAAATGTAGAATTGAATAGCATAAATAAATCGGTTTGACAAGATTGATGCAATCAAATCAAATCAAATAATTTTTATTTTTTATTGAGAATACACTCATACAAATAGAAGTTGCTATCCACATTACAATAAAAACTTTACAAAAGAGAGCATACAGGAAATTAGAAAAACAATTATTGACTAGCATTGAATGATATAACATCAACTAAAATTTATCAATATAGAAAATAATTATAACAATATAGAAAATATAACGATATAGAAATATAATTTAGAAATATAACAATATGTAAATATGACGATATTCGCAATAATAAAGTTTTGAATAGTATAATGATGAATAGTATAACAATAGTATAACGATGTAGGAATATAATTTAGAAATATAACAATATGTAAATATGACAGTATTCGCAATCATAAAATTTTGATTAGTAACCTACAATTTGTATTATCACCAATCCACTATTGCATCTTCATTTATACTTATATTCATCTTCAACTATACTTACTACTTAAAATTTATTGTCATGAATCATAAATCCATGAAAACATTTCTCCAACAACCTTAAAAACAAAACATTTCTCACATATATATAAACGTTATTGATTTTTTCTGCTGATAGATTGGACAACAAAACCATTATTCTATTCTGATTTTGAACTACATTGTGAGTATATTTAATAAGGAATCGACATCTTAGACCCTCGTAAACCGGGCAAAATAGCAGAAATGGCTCAAGGTCTCCATTTTTGTTTTTATTGCAACAAGGACACCGTTCACCACAGTTGATGAAATAACTCTTCCCTTGTAGAAAAAATCTTGTCATATTTGGGATGATAATCGTAGCTGGGCTAAACATCTTACTTTATCTATTCTCATTGTAAGACCTAGCTCATCTCTGATAGTGGAATTGGGATTTATTATTTTGTAAAGTGGATGAGCCTCAGATTCTAGAGATCTATTTATATCTGCGTTCTCAAGTCTATATTCAAATAGACTTGAAATTATTTCTGTTTCGTCCCTGTCAATGTAATGAAACTCTCTATTATTATCATCCCATACACCTGGACACACATATCTCTCAACTGTAAAACCTTCATCACTTTTAAACTTTTAAGCCAAATTACTTTTGTTAGATGCACCTGAAAGGAACTTTTCGCGCAGAACTGTCAACATTATTGAGGGGAACCTATGAGCTGGCATTCTCTGCACCATGGACAACCATTGCAGAGCCCACTGGAAAATGGTATGCTTCAAGCTGATCGTTACCGCCTCCAGTCTCAGCATCCAACCCGGCGTACTCGCATTTACACCCATAATGCGCTTTAAAAATTGATTTTGAATCCTCTCTAGACTTTCTCCATACCCCAAAGACAATGTTTCCGAACCATACAGAATGACTGGGGCAACCATTGCGTCAAAAAGTTTCACCTTTGTGGACCAAGAGTCCGACCTAGACTTTACTAATATATTGATAAGTGCATCGGTCGCACTTTTAGCCTTTTTTAATAGCTTATGCGAAGCCTCCCTGAATCTGCCTCTACTGGAGAACCAGACTCCCAAGTAGTAGTTTCTGCTGACAGTTTCCAGCCAACAGCCTTCATAGTAGAAATGATACGACCAACTCTTACTCCTACCTCTACTGAATGCTACTATTTTTGTCTTGGCTACATTGACCTTTAGTTCAGCTTTCTTACAATAATCCTTCAAACATTTTATTTTCTTCCTGAGGTCCACTGCACTGTCGGCCAGGATAACTATGTCATCTGCATATGCCAGCATCATAATATCATTGATATTATCTATCTGCAATCCATGGAATCCCCTATCACGAAAGTAAACCTCAAGATCAGATATGGATAAGGTGAAAAGCATAGGTGAAAAGGAGTCCCTCTCCAATACGCCTTTTTCTACTTTCACTTTTATCTCTTCTTTGCCATTTTTGAGAACTATTGTTGCCCGACTATAAATTATGTTCAGCAATCTAATTAGTTTTGCACTAATCCCTAGTGTTCCTAATTTGAACCATAATTTGGTATGGTTAATAGATCAAAATGCAGACTCAAAATCCACAAAAAGTGCGTAAAAAGGCTTGTGCTTATGTTCCAGAAATAAATGTGTAATAGCTCTTAGGGTGAATAAATGGTCTCTACAGCCCCTGTTACATCTGAACCCCGCCTGGTGTTCTGGTAGGATATTACAGCTTCCCTCCCACTTTAATAGCTGATGGCTTATCACTGAAGTAAACATTTCCATTATTGTATTAATCAAAGCAATACATCTATAATTTTTTTGGATCTCTCTCATCTCCTTTTTTAAACAGTTGGAATATCATTATTTTAGCCCAGTCCTCGGGAATTTTTTCACATCTTATAATTTTATTAAAAACAGACCTATCAAGTAGACTATTCCCTGCTCTGGTAACGCTTTATAAAATTCGTTCAATATACCATCTTCACCCGGCGCTTTTTTACTTCTAAGATTCTTGATTACTGTATTAATCTCTTCTCTACTGAATTCTGTGTCCAGAAAAGGGTGGCTTGCATCTAAGAAAATGAAATCTACAGATTCTCCCTCAAGCTTATATTTATCACAGAAATAGTTGGCCCAAACTGTTAACTCTATATCATTACATGTTGACCCTCTTATCTTGAAGTATTTTACTGATAAACAAAATACCTTACTTGACCTAACTTTTGATAGTCTATATCTTATTTTAAGGTAAGAGATAGTTTATCTCTTAATTCATTAAGGTAATCATCTTATAAGGTAAAATTCACTAAGGTTCATCATCTTTCCACGAATAAAATAATAATCTATATATTTTCTTTTCTGACATGAAATTATTCAAAATTATTTTATTGAAATTACTTTTCTTCAGCTCTCTATATGTTTTCCTCATCATTCGCGTTAACTCTCTACATTCCTTATCATACCACAGCTGATTAGTGCTTTGTTTAAAGCCTATCTTCCTTATCATACCCAACCGCTGAGCGCAATTCTTTATTGTTGATATCAAATTGTTATAGAGAGTATTGCAATTTAACTCAAAATCAAGGAGGAGGGATTCTTTTTACCATCTATCCATTTTAGTTTTGTTTTTATAGGTCTTTACAGCTCTACTTGAGACGTCCTACTTTTGGAAATTTTGTTTTTAATTTCAATTATTATAGCCATGTGGTCGGATGTTAGTAATTCCTCTGTGATTGACATGTCTATACTCAGATCTGCTAGTTGTCTAGTAACCCAAATGAGATCTGAAGTGCTGTTGCCTCTATTGCTCACATAAGTGAATTGGGCCGGTCTATCTCCCTTACATCTTCCATTTACCACAATCATAGAATGTTTTTCTAGAAGACCCACAAGTCTATATACAAGACAGTGAGCTTATCAATTGAACTCCTCTCGGAAAAAAGATCTGTATGAATTGCTATTTTCATCAACCTGGTTTAGTTCCCCAATGTGAGTATTGAAATCACCCTCCAGAATAAATGGAACTGAAGCAATAAGTAATTCATATTTTTCTAGGATCGCTTCCATATATGATATACTAGATCTTTATCTGGTTTCATATAGACAACTCTATGAGCAGAAATAAACTATCTTTCTTAACTTGAACCAATATTAAAAAATCTGTAATTTCTCGTATGTTAAATTTGACTTAACTAACATTAAAAGGCCACCACTTGCTCGTCCAGTTGCACTTATTCTTATTGTATCCTTGTTAACCACACTAAAATCATTAAAATTTAATGGTTCTTTTCGATTAAATGTCCATGTCTCCTGTAAACATATAACAGAATTTCTCCAACAAAAGTCCTTCTCGTAATTATTGAAATTAAGAAAATTGGACAAACCATGAACATTCCAAAACAATGAACTGAAAGAATTTCTGTTCAACAACTCACCCCCTTGCGCGTGGGATAAACAGCTGCCTTGATTTTTTCCTGCATGGGCGCTATCCTATACCGTAATGTGTCACTATTTGATCTTCTATCTCTGGCCCTACTCCATTTAACCGCACCCCTAGTCATCCAGCCGCGTATGTCGCAATTCTTGGATTGATTTCCTGCCTCTTTTCTGCCTGATGCCACTGACACGTCGATGTCTCTTCAACACTCTCCTCGACCTGAATAGTACCATGATCCGCAGCCACCGGACCGCCGCCGCCATTCGCCCAATCCCTTCTACCTGTTGACTATCCACTTCATGTTTTGTAATCTATCGCTGGCTTGCTGCTGCATCTCTGGCTGTGACTGCTGCTGTCCTGGACTCTTATTCAGCTGCCGTGCTGATCCCTTCAGCTGCTGTGTCGGACTCTCCAGCTGTTGTTCTTGGCTCTCTTGCTGTTGTGCTGCTCCCTCATTTTCGTCAGGTTGAGTAGCCGCTGGTGGTGTGTGGATCTGGACCCTTGTTTCCAAATTTGGAGTTTTTCCTCGTCCTGTTCTAGGAGTATCATGGCTTCGAGTTGAGGTTGATTTTCTCAAATCTTCTAGCATGTAACTCTGACCATTCACAATGAGTCTGTCATAATGCAACTCCGCGAAGTGACCGTCTTATCAAGCTTAGTACATGTGGGATTTCAGTTCGTCTCTAACATATTTGATTTGGTGAGTAAAATCTTCTTCCTCCCTGATTGATGTGCCCTTCAGTTTTGGACCAGCTCTAAGAACCTCCATTTTCTTCTTGTAACTGAGAAATTTGACTATTATTGGTCGATTAGAGTTATTTTTCCTACCTAGTCGATGAGCTCGTTCAATATCACTTGTATTCAAATGAAGCCGCATTTCCTTGTTTATAATTTCTTTAATGAACCACTCACTGTCCTTCCAGGTTTCCCCAAGTTTTTCCTTTATTTCAAAAAATAACAAATTAGAATGGCGGGAATATCCTTCTAGATGATCCACATATGAATGTTATTTATTCTCTTCTTCAAGATCACTGTAAGCTCCCCTCATTTCTTTCATTTCTGCTTGTAGATCCGAAAAACTTTGCTGTAAATTCTTCAGCGAATTTTTAATATCCAGTATGTGATTCAACATCACTTGAATATAATCCAACTTTGTACATATATCGTCGATGTTATTGACTGGATCCGATGGTCCTGGATTCTGTTCCACTCCTCCAATCAGCAGCAACATCAAAATGACACTTACCCGGAACATGCTACAATATATACTTGTACAAATTTCATTTTTCAAAACCGAATTTCTTATTCAAAACGCCAAAATAACGGTGAACAATCCTATGCACGACCGGTACTGTTCTACGGCAATCATTATCTCCGGATAACGGAGCTCACTCAAAATACGTCTGATCTCTACGAATGCTCGATAGCAACTCCGATTGATGCAATCAAAAAATTTCAGTTGGTAATTTTTTTTGACTGCCAATTGAATAAAACAGTGATAACTCAACTAATAGAAAAATATTTGAAAGATGACAAATTCAAGATAGAGCACCAAAGCAATCTTTGGAAAATATATATAGTTTCCAATCTGAAAAACAAGCCAGTTTGACCTCACTGATAATGCAACTGAACATGAGTGGACAATTTTTTAAAAAGTAAACACAATAAACCACTAACTTAATTATCATTACAAAAAATACAGCAATATTGAAACTTTGATTTCTGAAATTGTATACATCAGTCTCGAATGATGTTAAATACTTCAGCTAAGACTACCTTAAGTTGGATGTTTTAGGTTGTTGATTGTCAATTATTAAATCATTCTTCTCCTATAAAATTATTTCAGATTTCAATTTACAGTAGTCCTGTTCACATACAAAATAGATAAATGAATTCTAGAATACTCGATGATGTATCAATGATTCTGGGCATTGAACACTTTCTAAATCAATCAAAGTTAATAGTTGTTGATGAGGAAGAGGAAAGCATCAACCGTCCATACCGTTTGACGAAGACCCTGCTGAAGAATCAGCCCTCCCAATCACCCTCACGAAACGTCCTCACACTTCTTTTTTAACGTTTTTATTCTAGTGGCTTTATTATTCCCTAATAATTGATATGTAAATAATTACTATAATTATATAACTCATTGTATTGTTATCTATATTGTCACAAAGTGATTTGTGACGGCCAGATTGTTTGAAATTAATGCGATAACTTCAAAAAAAGGGAGTGAGCGATGCTCGATGGAGTAGCAGCGGCGGGATAATTAGGGGGGTGGTAAGATGGTACCGTATGCGCAACTTCGGCGCGGCGGCGTTCCTGTAATCTACCACCTCCCAATTAATTACTACTCCCCCGCACTTCGCCTACACTCGGGCCTATAAAACGACCAGTGCTGATTGATTCAGCGGACTTCAACTGCGGCCGGCTCATAGCTCGTTTCTAAACGTATTCCAAGTGAGTCCACTTGAGGGCCACTTAACCCGAATACTTAGTTAGGATGACTACCCCTGTCGCTATAAGTCCCCTGTGCTTTCCACCTATTCCTCCCACACCCTTTCCGAGCCTTGCGGTTCCAGACTGCATATATCCTTTCCTCCATCCTCTCAGAGCGGTTTGAGACCAGCAAAGAGTGTGGCCCCCGAATTGAGCGGTTGCAGACTGCAAACGTTCGGTCCTATACCCTCCCAAAACACTTCTTGGATTGAGAAGTGGATCCTTCTAGAGCTCGGCGGTTACAGACAGCCAAAGCTTGTCACCTACACCCACACCGAGCGGTTCACAGACAGCGACGCATGTTCCAACCCCGTCCAAGGACTCCTCGTTCCGTAATAGAACCAACCATTCCTTCCTTACCGAGTGTTAACTCACCCTGTCTGCGAGCAGAAGCCTCCGGATGAAGGAAAGAAGAAGTAGGCCAGGATAAGGCTGCTAAAAAGCAGGATAAGCCTAAGAAGAGTGTGTCCTCTTTTCCTAACCCCCCCCCCCCCCCCCAACCACCCCATTTACCAACTGAGTTTAGTCAATCAGGAGAAAATCCTGGTATCAATCAGGCACTACTCGAGGAGAAGTCGAGGTGGCCTGATAATATTTTGTAAATACACACCAACTTTTTAAATGAATGTGTAATGAACGTTTTCGAGGTATTGAATCTCATCATCAAAACATTCTAGATCGGCGATGTTGGTTAGAAGAATTGTGCTTCTTGTAGAATGTGATCAAAATGATTGTGTGATTTTAAATTTAGTTGTTCATTGAGGATGTTTTGTTGTAAATAATATTCCTTGTAATGTTGTTTGAATGTGCAGCCTGTTTGACCTATGTAGAATTTGTTACAATCAGATCAGTTTAGTTTGTAGATCCCTGGGAGATCGTATTTGTTTGTGTTCAGTGTGGGTTTAAGTGTAAGTGCATTTTTCATTTTGTTTTTTGTTCTGAATGAGATGGTGTGGCCAGCTTTTTTGAAGATTTCTACTAGTTTGTTTGATTGTGGATTAATGTATGTCATTGTGATGTATTTTTTGTCAGTGGTGTTGATGTTTTGTTTTTTGTTTGTTATTTTATGATTGAATTTGTCAATTAGGTCATGTTTGTAGCCGTTTTCTTGTGCTAGGTATTCTATTGTATTTAGTTCAGTGTTGTAATTGTTGGTGGATAGTGCTGTGTTGAAGAACTCAACTTATTGAACAAAGGCCTTAAACATAACCTGAACTACAAAAACAACAAATCCACATAAAAAAACATTGTCATTGAAACAGAAACAAGCATCCAATGCACAGACCCACAAATACATGACGAAATTATACTAGAAACCTACAACTCAATAAAAAGAAAAACAATTTCTGGCAGTTTTTTCAAGATAGCGGTCGAAGCAAGGGGGAGGGATGACGGAAACTTGGATTAATAACTACCTAATGGCCCTAATCAACATCAAAAAATAAAAAACGATCCTGCATCTGATGTAAGGACAACCCCGTTTTTGAGCCTCTATTGACTGGACTATTTTGTTAGCTGCACTGTTATTTAGCTATCATTATCGTTTGTTGTGATTGGAAAACTAACTTGCCTGAATAACAGTACACTTTTATACATTCCCGATTACTGGCTCACTTCTATACTGAATGGTGTGACACATAGCAGCATGATCATTTTATACATTAGTATAGCAGCTAATTTGTGCAACCAGGGGAAGTCTCACTCATTCATTACCGACTTTGAGAATCACCGGGTCAAGAATTCTGAAATTTGGCAGAATGCATACATATTCAGTTGAGACATGCAGAGAAAATGGTTTGCAAATAGCGTAAAAATATGCTCGAAATTGATGTTTTCCAGAAACTGAGCAATTATTTTTCAGCTTTTTTCAAGTAGCCTACTATATGAACAAAGAGATTGGAATTTTGTATACATGTTAGGTGGAGGGATTAAGACTGGTGTTAAAGGAAATTTTTTTAAATTTCCCAAAAATACTCCCAAATTTGATATTTTTTGAAAATGAAGTGATCATTTTTCATTATTTCTCGATTTGGTAATGAATAAATTTGTGTATAGTGTACGTAAAAAATTAATTTTTCTATGAAGAGACAGTAGAGGGACGCAAACGCAAGCTGAGAGAAAATTTCAAAAGTTTCCTAAAATTGACAAACTTTTAAATCTTAACATTTCTTTCAAAGTTTCTTGAGAGGTACAGAGCTGTAAGAGTTTAGATGCAGTACACAAGTGCAATCAAGAACTTTACTGCTTTGAAATATTTCAAAATCCTCCTCACCAAATCCTCCTCAAAATTTCAAAATATAGCAGAAACTCAGCGTTTCCTGTTCTTAAAGAACTACATAGAATGAACGATTTTTGACAATTTTTATACATTACTGTGGGTTATCTCTTAAAGTATTGTGTTAGACTATGATTGATCTCTCTATTATGTACTTACAGATTCCTGCTGAGGCGTGCAGTAGTATATATTTCTTTTGATGATCACAAACTGTTTGAAGAAATCCTCATCTGACAGTTTTGCAAAGAGCTCCGCTGAGTTAACTTCCTCCTCAATGCTGGGTAAAAGTACTGGTGAATAAAGGCTCACATCTGCTCCCAGTCGACATCTTTCAACAAAGAACAAAACGAATTTTTTGTTGATTATGTTATAAAGTAGTACACTTAGTAATCTAATCAAGCTTTGTTCTCACTGGGCACAAGATTCGGTGACTTATATCCATGCCTTATATGCACATACAACTTCAACAGTTTTCTCATAAAAATGTTAATGCCTTTTATTGGAAAATTGAACTTTCAAAAAATATGAGTACTTGTACATCTGTGCAGTAATCATAACAACATATAGTGTATGTAGTACAACAAGAACAAATTGTTAATGTTCCTACCTATGTAAATGCTACCATTTGTATGTGATCTATATATATTATTGTGGATGTAGGTAGAGATGGATCGCCATGAGGATGGCATCAGCTAACATTTATTCTTATGGGAGGCCAATTCCATTCACATGGCGATCCATCATTACCGATATCATCTGAGCTTGAAAATGATTTTTCCAGCTTGCATGGTATCCATATGATTTGATTCACAACAATATAAATTGGATTATGTGAATAAATTATATTATTATATAGTTTTGAGAGTGCAATAGCTCTTTGAATTTATTATAAAATATCTGTATCAGTGATTAATATTGGCAATATATATTATGGATTTTAGGTTATGGTAACAACAGGGCGCCATCTTTATTTGAAATACCATGCATATCAATATTATATATATTAAGCACACAGCGATGTTAGCATAATATATTATCAATTTGTTGTTGTGAACATAATGACACATCATTAAAGTAGGACGTTTGTGCAACTGGGGGTACAAATCTTCAATTAGGAAGTTCTTAGGATCCAGGGTAAATCTTTAAGAATTCAGGAAAGGTGCAATACAAATGCCAATAGTGGGCCAATACTTGTCCTCAGTGAGATTTTAGATTCAGATAGCCAAGTATCATACATAATCATAACATGTGACTATATTCATACCTAATCAAAGCCATTGCATAATGGAGAAATATGAAGAAGTATCAAATAATCTTCATGACAGGCTCCAGATCAATGGAAATTCAGCAATAGTCCTAATCAGTGATGTTATATTATGCTCAGTTATCTAATAGCATACTCGAATTAGCTGATTTGTACATATCTCAATCAAATCAAGTGGAATTATATTGCCTAGCTATGAACTCATTGTTAACAATTAAGCAACCAAGGTTAAGTTAGTTTCTAAGTTTTCTAGAATTAGTCACAATTACAATGAAATTATCAGTTTATATGAGTAGTTGCAGATGAAATAGTATATGCAGCAATTGTATCAAGTCACTAATAAGAAATGAAAGACATCTGCTTCGCTTGTGTCTCACTTGCAGCTTTGTAGCACCCCGTTTCATGAAGAGCAGGGAGAAAGAGATGTCTATATATTTTTCATCTCTTTCTCACTCACTTCATCAAAGGTGTCAGCTCATTGAGGAAAGGAGCCACAGGGAGCCTGTTGTTTTTTGAAGAAAGAAGACAACCGAATTCATTGAAATGTACACCCAGTTGGAGAGACAATATGGAAAAGCACATGCTGAGATTGCCTTTGAGCAGCAGGGGAGGCATGGAGCCAATTCCCTCATCAACAAAGAGACCCAAACTAAAGGCTTCTGGGAAAGAAGATGTGATGGAACAAGGGTCAAGAAAAAAGGACAAACACTTAGTCTCAATAAGATCAAAAACGATAAGGGAGCATCAAGCATGACTTCCTCACCTAGGACTGGTACCAGCACAGATGTATCAAACAAATCAAGTAGCTGACAGTTTTCTCATGAGAAAAGAGTTGTGGATATTTAGAAACTATCGCAAAAAGGAGACTAATACACTGGACCAGTCATTCAAATTGGAGTACCAGAAAAATACACATTACAAGACCGAGAAGAATCAGTAGAAATGAGAGGGAAGACTTTTCCAAGAATTAAAAGACCAAAAATACACCCCTAGGACAGGATTGGAGGAACATGGGGGACCATGACAAAACGCCCCAATAGCAGAGAAGAACGATTTCCAGGCTTTCTGCCAATGGGAAGGAAGAAGATGCTGGTCACCAAGAGTCAGTGAGAGAGGTTGACAAAACACTTGACATTGAGAAGTAACCAAACAACATGTTTGGCTAAACACTCCCAAGTTCCCCTTATGGGGAGGAATCTATCTTAGAGTTAGGTGTAGTCCTTAGAAAAATAATCCATATCGTGTCAAGTTAGGGTTAAATCAGTTTTAAGTTTAGTAGAGTATTGGTTGAAGAACATCTGCAAGGCCACTTGTCAGTATTTAGTCAATGAGCTATTTATAGGGGCCTCAAGAAAATGCCGAGTTTCAGCACCTTCAAGACTGACAGCTGGACGATCCATCACAAATCATCACTGGAGAGAAGGCCAGGAGCAGGGGTCGGGTGCAACCACTCAGTCACCACGAAGTGTGATAGCCCTGAAGAGAATGGAACTCGGCATAGGCCTACTGATGGCAAAGTGGAGCACACTCCCAAAAGATGCTTTCCAGAATCAAGGGCGAGCAGACAAGGTAGATGGTTCAAAACTTTAATTTTATCCAACAAATTTAAATGCCTCTCCCCTCTCATCTCATGTTGGCTCAATACTGCACAAACTCTAAACTCTGATTGCAATCTTATTATTCACCATTGCTTGAATCAATCAAGGAATATTGCATATTAGTAGGATTGAAGAGAGTTATTTTCATGCAATAGTAGTTAGAGATATAAGAATGTTCATTCATTTGTAAAAATGATCCCTGAAATAAAAATCAGATGTTATGACATAATGTTGATATGATGGAAGATATTTCTTTGATTTTAAAGACCTGATCGATTATTGGAAGTCTGAGTTCCAGACATTCAATACATTGGCGTTGATTAGAGAAATGTAAAGTTAACTGTAGTGAAAGAATGATTACACCTTTTTAGAAATCAAGGCTATTATCAGCTAAACAGAACTGTAGTAGCATACACAGTGATGAGCAATATCGAACTGAATGTTTATTTATTTATTGCGTTGCTATTAGCTGGTTGCTATGGGCTTGTTAGTATGCACATGTTGGATATCACCACATTATATCAAACTCTAAACTCTGATTGCAATCTTATTATTTGCCATTGCTTGAATCAATCAAGGAATATTGTATAATAGTAGGATTGAAGAGAGTTATTTTCATGCAATAGTAGTTAGAGATATAAGAATGTCTATTCATTTGTAAAAATGAACCCTGAAATAAGAATTAGATGTTATGCCGTAATGTTGATATGATAAAAGATATTTGTTTGATTTTAAAGACCTGATCGATTGTTGGAAGTCTGAGTTTCAGACATTCAATTCATTGGCATTGAATAGAGAAATGTAAAGTTAACGTATTTTAAGCAAATGGGATTAATAAACACTATCTTCTCATAAACCATCTGGTATCATCTACTCATTTTAGGAAGTTTAAACTCTTCTTATTACTCAAAGTTGTATTATGCCATCTCTGGTGAGTATCCGTAGCAAAAATACATTCATTATACTACAAATGGCTGACCCAACTTGGAGTTTGCATTATACGAATAAATAGAAATACATCATTATACCTCAAATAGCACCCCAAAGTGGGGCTAAACAGAAAACATACATGCATTATTTCTTCAGCTTGAAAGCAGTCATAATACAATCATTGAACAAACTAATATTGGATTGAACTACAGTGACTTAATAGAGGCAGTGTGACCATTGCTTCTGACTGCCATAATATTGTCTCCAATTTATATTATTTGATTCCTGGATTTCTTGTTCCATGATGAACTGCGTTGTTAATATCAATTTTTTTTGTGAATTCAACGACTTGAAGTCAAATATTCATTAAGAATAAATAAAATTTACTTACTCTGTAGGCCGAGCGCTTTCGAATCTTCAAGATCCGTTTTCAGAGCTCTGAAAACAGATCTCAAAGATTCGAAAGCGCTCGGCCTACAGAGTAAGTAAATTTTATTTATTCTTAATCAATATTTGACTGCAAGTCGTTGAATTCACATAAAAAGTTTATATTTGATTGTTTCCATATAGGCTGAATATATATCATAAACGTAATATTTTCCCTATATGGCTGCAGGACTCTGATTACACAGTACATGAGCAAACCTTTGAATTCCCATCAGCATAGCTTAGATACAGTAGAATGTCATATGATCCATAATACAAATTACATTGGCGGTAGAGAGATAGATCTCAGTCACTGTAGCCAACACTTAGTCAATAGCGGATTGACTAATAGCGGATTGATAGCCAGTCAAAAGCAAGACCATTCTAATGGTCACACTGTAGATAAAGTCACTGTAAATTGGACCACTGTCATTGAAATTATGCGATTTTATGAATTCTATGTGAGTTGGTGATGAATTTTTCCACAAATTGAAAAGTCGATTTCAATGTAGTGTTCAAAAATGCTTCATTGTACAGGAGTGTGGATAATAAGGATCACAACTCTTCCAAAATGTAAGGGCGACCGATTGGATTGGCCAGCAAAAAAAGACTCTGTTCTCTGCTGTAAAATTATTTCCCGGTGGTTTAAAACTCACCTAAAACTGTAGGTCCAACTCATCAATGACCAACATCCAATTCATTACTCACGCAAAGGCTGCTCCATCCTCCGAAAAAATGGATTTCTGCAGGTGGAGGAACAAAGAGCTCACACCTGCTTATTGACCTGATTATTCATTTTCCGATAAACCAATGTTGTTGTCAAACAAAACTCTAAGAGAATTCAATTTTGAAAATAAGATGTATAGACCCTTATAGTCAAAAACACATGCAAAATTTTTAAAATTGGGATTCATTTCTCAAAACACAATAAAACTCTTACTCATAAATTTTATGTACATTTCTAGCTGTTGGGTGATTCTACAATCTATATTCAAATTTGAATTCTCTACAAACCATGATGAACAATGATAGCAGTTCATGCACAAAAATAGCCATAGTAATCTATTTCAAACCTGAGTTCACTGTCATAGTAGAAGAAGAAGAAGCAGAACAAGAAGAATAATGTATAATCATTATTAATCAGAACTCACTTCAATTTTTTTTTTTCATTATCACCATTCTTCTCTACAGTAAGCTCAGACTTGCCAATACGCAGCGTCTTCCCATCTCCAGAAATAGTCACTTTGGAAAGCTTATCAGAAAACTCGGGAGCATCACATCGATGATGCTCTTTAAGGAAACTGCAAACAAGACAGTGAACGTCTTTATTCAACTGTAATTCTACAGTGTAAAATAAGAATAAAAAAGAGAATTTTGAACTGTAGACATTAACTAGAACTAAAATGAAAGGTGTGCAAGATATCAAAGATAAAGCAAGATATCAAACATCAAGAAATGAGTTCATTCACTGTTGAACATTATACAATCTCAAAAATACTCTTCTCAAGTGGAATAAAATCGGTCAGGCAATTAAAGTAGGCAACTCACTCGTGATTCAGAGTGACACATACAATAAAAGCAAAATAACACTTTACAAAAAATCTAATAAAAGGTCAAAGGTAACTTTACTCCAAGTTTTTCAGAAATATATACTAACACAGTAGATAATCAAAGGCTATAGATATTCTGACTGGACATACAGTTTGCAATCTATAATATTCATGAAATGATCAGAATAAAAACTAAAACTGAAAGAAACAAAAATAAAATATAAAATAAAAATGATAAAATTATTCAATGGAGAGGGAAATTGAATAATTCTATTATTTTTGTTTCTTTCAGATTCAGTTTTGATTTTGACTATTCATAAATATTATAGATTGCAAACTGTATATAGTCAAGTCACAATAAGTTGATTTATTGTCCAGTAATGTTGAAAATTTGACTAGTGAGGCCACAAAATCAATTCAGTGCTCAATTAAGTGGAATTGGCAAATTCATATCAACCGTTTTAACTTTCACATTGAAAACAAACTGCTATTATTTTTTTTAATTCTCATATTTCTATTCCATTAGAAATAAATTCTCATATTAAATCCCCATTTAACTCTCATTAAATTCTCATATTAAATTCTCATTTAAATTCTCATTTAAATTCTCATATTTCTATTTACATTAGTAGCATGGGCGATTACTCCATGTAGGAAGTGAAGAAGTTCCTACACTCTGATACAGAGTAATATACTGTATTTATATTATTGTATCTATAGGAGCATGCGAATGCTTATTGCAGTTACAGTATCGGAAGATATGGAGCAGTGTGGTTTTGCTACATAGGAAGACTGTGTAGGAAGGCTAATCTATTCCTACATTTCGACACTAGCGCTGCGCTACATGCTAAGTGGATGCGGAATGAACTATTAGTTGTGAATGGTTGAAATAATACACATTGTAGGTAGCTCCTCAACAACTATTAAATATAAGCAACACAACAAATCCCGTGACTTATCGAATATCGACATCCAGACAAAATAATCGATATTTATTGATCAAATTGATAGACTTGTTTGTCTGGTGGTTCAATGTTTCTATTTTTGAGGTGATAAGGTATGTTTCTGTGATGCAGTATGCTATGCATTTTACATTAAAAATACACAGAGCGCTAAACGTTAATATTATGTTAAATGTTAATGGAATAACATGAAATTGAGGTATGTTAGCTTACAGTAATGGAATAAATTATTTTATAATGATTTTATGTATGAAAATAGTAAATGGTGACATTAATAATTATAGCGTTGTAGTTTGTTATGTTAATGGAATTAATGGAACTAATCATAAAACTTTCTACAAGCCTACTGTTCCAGGGTTAAGACAACAAAAGTGAAAGCATACTGAAAATGAAGCTTATTATTTTGAGAATGAGTCCACTGTTGCAATTTTGTAGCTAGAAATTCCAATTTCGCACCTACTCACTAAACAGATCATGATGGTATTTTGTTAGAAATTACATGTTAATGGAATAACATGAAATTGAGGTATGTTAGCTTACAGTAATGGAATAAATTATTTTATAATGATTTGATGTATGAAAATAGTAAATGGTGACATAAATAGTTATAGCGTTGTAGTTTGGTGAAAGTATATCTGGTGTCTGATTATTTCTGTTTATTTGGTGTGACTTTTTGTGAATGTGTGTTTTCTGTAGTATATAATAGCAGTAATTAGTAGGAATAGAAGTTAATTATCACGAATTAATCATGAACTCAGAGTGTAAGTGCGCTATAGAAAAAGTTCTTAATGAACCATTCAGTCAACTTTGTTTCATTGAGAAACATAATATAATATTATAAGATAGGCCTACACCGGATTTGACCGATCTGACACAAATAAAAAGACAAAACAATAGAACTATTATTCTCAAATTTAATAGGAACAATGAAGAATCCAAATAAATTACAAGTATATCATGTTGTGAGTAACACAGACTTCCTCACTAGCTGATTATTTCATCATTGTTGCATGGGTTTGTTCTATAAATAATTTTGAGGTGGTAATTTGTATTTGTCTATTGTGTTTTTATTCATATAATATGAGTGCATTCAGGTAAATTTGAATTTGTCTAAGCAGAAAATGTCAATTGGGGCTGTAATGGCGTGGCCCTACTTATATTCACGGCTCCCACAAGTTTAAAAATCAACAAAGCACCACTGATTAGTAGCTTTGTAACTACATGAATATTATAAAAATGACTCACTTGAAATTTTTTTATATAGGTATTGAAATAAACTGGAAAGCCTTGAAGTTTTATACAGTGAAGTTTTATATATAAATGAAAGGTAAATCAAACTTGAAATAAGTACTGTACAATTTTCTCGACTCAATAGACTATACTATTCATCAGTAAAAGTTCTTTGAATCTCCTCAACAGCCATAGATATATATTGTTTAAAATGAGTTGTAAAATTTATGGATGCTTACTAATCATGGAACTTTCTACAAGCCTACTGTTCGAGGGTTAAGGCAACAAAAGTGAAAACATACTGAAAATGAAGCTTATCATTTTGAGAATGAGTCCACTGTTGCAATTTTGTAGCTAGAAATTCCAATTTCGCACCTACTCACTGTACAGATCATGATGGTATGCTGTTAGAAATTATAACCCAAAATTGAGAGCAGATCATGTACAATAGGAGATGTATGAACATTTTGAAAGTAGAAGCAGATCATAAAATTAATCGAATATTATTATAGACTGTATTTTGAAATCAAATTAAGCTATTCATTTTCATGTATGTGGCTCTGACCACTGTTCATTTAGTCCAACTCCATGTTTTAGGAAACGGAGGTTTCAACCATCAGTAAAGGTTTAGTTGCATATTTTGCTGATGAATACCTCATCAATAACCCTTGACGTTTTAAAAAGTATTATTAGATTTTCAGCTCACTCCACATGAAAGCATTTATGTTAAAAACCAATTTCAAGCATCTTCTGTTTCAAATGCAATTCATGATAACGAGTCTGATATTGATAATATGTAAATATACACTGTTTGAGCTGACTTGCTTCAAACTCCATGTTTGGAGTGTTTAGGATGTAATTTGAAGGAACATGATTAAATAAATACAAATAATAATTAGTATGGCATGAAAGATTCATCATAGAGTTGGTTTATGATACTCACTTGGGAAAAGAGTGAGCAGTGTCATCCTTTTCTAAAGTCAATAAACCATCTGAAAGAGACAAGGTTGATATTTTAGTGAGCTGATACGATCAACACTGTGCCAGTCATGATACCAGGGCTTCAGATACAATTCATTGTTTAAGGGGCCTGTGAAGTACGTAATAATAAATGATAGTTGGTTCTGTATCCATCCATAGGGGAGGGATTAGAAGGGTAGATTCCCACCAGAGACCCAGACACAAAATAAATAATACACAGCACCTCCAATCATCCAACACAACACAAACACTCAGCATTCAGGTCAATGCTACACAGACTCAACAACACACCACTATCTACTGACAATTACAACACTGAACTAAATACAATAAAATACCTAGCACAAGAAAACGGCTACAAACATGACCTTATTGACAAACTCAATCATAAAATAACAAACAAAACACCAACACCACTGACAAAAAATACATCACAATAATGACATACATTAATCCACAATCAAACAGACTAGCAAAAATCTTCAAAAAAGCTGGCCACACCATCTCATTCAGAAAAAAAAACAAAATAAAAAATGCACTTACACTCAAAACTACACTGAACACAAACAAATACGATCTCCCAGGGATCTACAAACTGAACTGCTCTGATTGTAACAAATTCTACATAGGACAAACAGGCCGCACATTCAAACAACGTTACAAGGAACATTTTCATGCCCTGACATCAAAAGCTGAATCGAATTTTGCCGACCATGTCATTCAAACTGGACACACTTTTACTGATATTACTACCAACCTACACATTCTACATATAAAATCTAAAGGACACGAACTCAACACCTTGGAACAATTTGAAATATACAAACACACCACACACAATAAACAAAACATCCTCAACGAACAACTAAATTTTAAATCACACAAACCTTTCGATTACATTTTACAAGAACCACAACTCTTCTAACCAAAAAAACTGACATGATGATCAAGAAGGACGCCTCTGAAAACGGATCTCAAAGATTCGAAAGCGCTCGGCCTGGAGTAAGTAAATTATACTTATTCTTATTGAATATTTGACTGCAAGTCATTAAATTTCACATAAAAAGTTAATATTAACAACGCAGTTCGTCATGGAACAAGAAACACAGGAACAAAATAAATGTTGAAATTTCAATAACGAGCCTTTTCATAGACAATTTCTGAGTCAAAAAAGATGATCGATGCCTGGAATCACTAAAATGTGTTTTAAGATGGATTTTAGTGATTTCAGGCATCGATCATCTTTTTTTACTCAGAAATTTCTGGGGAGGTACCCTAAACTCCCCTTTTAAGAGAAATTTTCATTTACGGTATGATAGCCTACTGCGCAAGGGCCTCATGAGGAAAGGTGAGGGATCAAAGATAACAGAGTGGAATTGGTTTTGAGTAGGCCTGCTTGCTGCTTTAAAACAATGTCCTTATCTCCCATTGTCAATTATGCAAGAACTACCTAGTTGAAATTTGCTTTGACACATAACATTGAAATGTTAAAATCGATGAAAATATCTGTAGAATAGCTTATCAAATGTGGTTTTAGAGGGTCTGCTTCCAAAAGACTATTCAGAAGAGTACTCCTGAGCCCCCCTCATGATCACTCATGCTATTGGATGGAATCTAAAATATTCAGTTTCTATTGGAGAAACTTTTCATATTTCAGTTACATGTAATTGATCTGGATATGTTTGTCTAGTATTTTTACCACCCTTCACACTAACCACTGTGATCCAATGTGGTGGGGAAAGGCCACCAGGATCGATGAAAATGATGCATCCACTATAATTGTGTCACAGTGGTAAAATAATCTACAATAATTCAATAAATCCACAATAATTATGTCACAATTATTGTTATATTGAATCGAAGAGTGCTAGATGTAACTAGTCATTCCAGTTGATTTCTATACTAGTAGTGATAGATTCAACCTACTGGTGCAAGTGATCATGTCACTTTTTATTCTCAGAGACACTTATTGCTTCAATAGAGCAATCTAGACATTGTGTCTTGATCCATATCAAAAGACAATTGAAGAGCTCATTTCCATTTTTCCAGTTATAATCTTTAACAATATTAACTACAATTCATAGTTTATTTCAAATGTTAGATTCAATCCTATGGTGCCAGTCCTTGTGGAACTTTCCATAGCACAAATAATCCTGAGTCAAAGAAATAAGTTATCAAAAGTTAATTAGATAGATAGATAGATTTATTAGTTGCATAGAGCCACAAGTTTGAGCAGTGCTCAGGTGGCATGCAACATGTCATTTGAGTGAAATAAAAGCATTATAACATTCTTGTACAGTATAAGGACATATGTCCACTAATGTTTTGGTCATCAAGGATACAGATAACTTATGACTACCACAGAACTTAATATGTTCAGGAAAACAATTGAAAAACTTTAGTCCTGGATAATACGGCCCCTTTTCTAGTAGTGTCAGCCTGTGTACTGGGTATTGAAAAACGTTCGATTTTTTGCCTCTAGTTTTGATAAGAGTGGGTGATATGGTTGACATTGAAAATTTCTCCATTCTTTAATACAAAATTGACGACTTCCAGAAAATATAGAGCTGGTACTGTGAGAAGTTGATGCTTCCTAAATATAGGCCTGCACGAAAAAGATGAGTTGACAACTTCCAAAATCCTTACTGCTTTTTTCTGCATAAGAAAGACTGTGTTTAAGTGATTTTTGCCTGCACCCCAAAACAAAATACTATAGCGTATCAAGGAGATAAAATATCTATGATATTCTTTTACTGTGGTCTTTAGATTTGATGCAGATCTCACAGTCCTTAGGGCAAAAAGTGCATGGTACAGATTTTTATGAAGCCTCATCAGATGATGATCCCATTCCATGTTGTTCTGCAGCTCCATACCCAGAAACCTAGTAACCTTAGTAGCAGGGCATTCCTTTCCTGGTCCCAATGCCAGACTCAAATAATAATCATCATCACATCCACTCACAGTGAAGTTCATCAAGTTTGTCTTACTTAAATTCATCTTCAATGAATTATGACTAAACCATTTGTTCAGTTGATGCATAACAACCATAGCCTTGTTCATAACATCCCCATCATTAAAACCCTTGATCAAAATCATTGTATCATCAGCATATAATATTAATTTACCATCTACATTATAGGGCAAGTCATTGACGAATATGTTGAATAGAGTAGGTCCTAGTATTGAGCCTTGTGGCACTCCATGCCTAACCCTCTTCCATGCAGAAATTACATGAGAACTTCCATAATTGGTTTTCACTGCTTGGTATCTATTTACTAGATAAGATTTGAAAAACTTTTCTGCACAACCAACAAACCCATAGAATTTCAGTTACCCAAAAGCAGCTCATGATCTACCATATCAAAGGCCCTGGACAAATCACAGAAAAGCCCTAAAGCCCTCTGCGACCCATCCAGAGCATCCAACAAGTCAGATACAACATCAAAAACAGCAGACTTAGTCAACATACCCTTCCTAAACCCATATTGCCCATTATAAAAAATGTTTTCATTTTTCAAATAAGCAGTCATCTGTTCAAAAACCACCTTCTCAAATATCTTGGAGAACACTGTTAAAAGAGCAATTGGACGGTAATTTTTCATATCTTTCCTGTTTTCCTTCTTGTAAATGGGTTTGATTATAGCATATTTCAGTTTCTGAGGGAAAACAGCCTCTCTCAAACACATATTGATTACATGTGTGAGTGGCTGCAAGATGATGGGACAAACTTCCTTAACCACTTGAGAAGAAATTTCATCCCATCCAGTAGAACCAGAATTTTTCAAACTCAGAATGGCTCTCCTTACAACACTCTCAGAGACAACCCTGAATCTAAAGGAACCATAGTGACTATTTAATTTATGGAGATATTTAGTGCTCTCTAATGGCCTAGCAGAGCCAGACATTTTTGATCCACATTTGAGGAAGTACTCATTGAATAAAGAGGCAACATGCCTAGGATCAGAAACCATCTCATTGCCATCATTCAGTTCTATTTTTTGCTCATGGCAATTTGACAGACCAAGTTCTTTCCTGACAATTGACCAAGCACCTCTATTGACATTGTTGGATTGTGCAATGAACCAACCTCTCATTGCTCTTCTGTTTAGCCAGCAAAATAGTATCTTTCAAGATTTTTTTATACAAAGAAAAAAAATGCAAGAATTCAGGGTCTCTATTAGTCCTAGACTCTATGCACAATTCTCTTTTTCTGGAACATGAAATTCGAATTCCATTTGTCAACCAGTTCTTACTAGGTTCCTCCTCAGTTACCTTGAACCTCTCAAGTGGAAAACATGTAGAGAAATGACTGTAGAACAAGGAGTGGAAAACATTGAAGGCATTTTCACCACCAGAGACATTCATGCAAGGGGACCAATCAACAAAAGTCAATAGATTGTAAAAAATCTTCAAGGACTCTTTATTTATGCTTCTTCCTGATCTATAAATTGGACGTTCAATATTAAAACTTTTCTCTAGAGCTATCATGAGTGCCAGATGGTCAGATAATCCAGGATCAATTATATGCCAATAAATGGTATCTATGTTGGAATTAGTCACAATATTGTCGATGCAAGTGGAAGAAAAGGAGGATATTCTTGTTGGCTTGTTGAAAACAAACTTATAGCAGTTTGATTCAGTGATATTTGAAAAAAAAAAATACTGTTTGTACTTTCTTTCAAACGATCAATGTTAAAATCACCACATACAAAAATTGCTTTTCTTCTGTAATCACGCTTGAGCAAACACAAAAGCCTGTCTTAAACATTGAAAAAATCCTTCAAACAACTATCCGGAGCTCTATAAACTGACACAACTACAAAAATCTTGACAATCCCATCCCTCTTGATACTGAACTCAACAGCAGCACATTCAAAAGTACTTTCCAAGGTTAAACGCTCGATGTCCTCTCTTACTGTGAAATTCAGTCCAATTCAAAAGTATGCAAGCACCACCTCTTCCTTTATTTGTTCGACAGTAAACTGAAGCAAGATTATAGCCATTGAGTTTATTCAGAATACCAGTGTCACATGGAGCAAGCCAATGTTCAGAGAAAGCTACTACTAATGGACGCTTCAACTCTGATAGAAATATATTAAGTTCTTCAATTTTATTTACAATGCCCTGTATATTGAGATTTAGTAGAAATGGTGGTCCTGATTTGTGTAAGCCTGATTCTATCATTTTTGATGACTGAGTGCTTCTATTTCTAAAAAACGTGGTTCATTTCTAGGGGAGTCACACTGAAACACAATACTTCCATCCCTCTCTTGTAAAGCTGTATCAAATATTTCAGTGTTACATCCATCACTTTGTTCAGCATTGTGAGCTAGGTTACAACTTGAGGATGGCTTATCACAAACTGGAATGGGGTCTTGGCAAGATGACAATTTTGTACCTGTTATTCTATTGTTTCCCCCAGAAGAGAATCGAGCTGATTTTTCTTTAACATGGAAAATAATGCGTTTGAATAGATACTCAAGCATACTGGACCCTCTTCTATTGAGGTGAAGCCCATCTCTTCCAATATCCCTATCAGACAGCCAACAATTTGGATCCACAAATAATAAATATGCACTCATTTTGTGCACAGTGCCACTCTATTACACCATTTATTGCATCAATATACTTATAATCTATATCTCTCCTATGTAGTACACCACTTATTACCAAAGTGGCTGTTTTAAATTTATCTTTAGCGGTTTTTATGAGGTCCTTCACTTTGTAGCCTATGTCATCAGGAGTCCTTGATTTCCACACATCATTGGTCCCTACATGCAACAATACAACATTATACTCATCCCTGTGAGATGTTAAAGAATACCTCAATCCCTCCACTCCTATACCCGGAAAACATGAAAAACAAACGTTATTATCAACAGTGTTATCAACTCTCAAGTGCTTAATCATAGAATCACCTAAAACAAGGGTTTTAAATGCTAACTGATGACCATATGCAATACCATTTTCACTTTTACTGGAAGGACTTGAGATTTCTAATGAATTACTATTATTATTTAATGAATTTATATTGTCTTCATTGAACTTTTCAGCTACTGTGTTGAGTGTTACTATTTTGTCTTGGAGTACCCTATTATCCATTTCTAATGCTCTCATGGTCGAAATCATTTCCCTCATTTGAAGATCCATATCGCTGATTTGTTTGGTCAATTCAAACACACGCGGATCACATTCTTGACTTTGAAGTGAAGTGACATTAATATTGCCTCCAATGAAGGAAGTGTCAGGTGTAGTGCCTAATTGAAGCTCGGTTGCTTCCAATTCCACAGATCTCTTTATCAATTTTGCTTTTATAAGGTCTAATTCAACAAACTTTGAACGTATAAAATTCAATTCCGTTCCACTGTCGGTAAATGTTGGAAGTGGGAAAGAAACATTCAGATTGATATTACCAAGTAGACCTACCTCCAGTTGTGATTTATCCACATTATAATGTCATGTGTAGACAGCTCCTTTGAGCTATCAGTATCAGAGCCACTAATAAAAGACATACTATTAATCTTGTTAGAATGGCTATGAGAACCACCTTTAACCTCCACCAGTGTTGTTTTATTAGGTGACGTTTTCAAAGTTACGTTACAGTTTTTATTAATACACCTCCAAGAATGAATACCAGAGTTCAAAGTGTTAGACTTTCGGAAAAGAAACGACTTGTACAGAAGACCCAATTTCCCTCTTGATGTTTTAACCTCCATAAGATCCATGTTAAATACTAACAACAGGAAATCAAAGCATATGGAATAAATTAAAACTCGAAAATAAAATAAATAAAAGTAAATTACGTATTCCAATTTGTTATTCAGTCGCACAAGAAAAATGCCGGCTACTCAAGATCGGGGGTGTTGAATTGTTGTATAGCTAAATTGTCAGAGTTCCTTCATTCACAGTAAAATCTCCAATAATTATGACATACACTCCATTGGGTGTTTAAATACGTGACTTTAAAAAACAATCGTGCGTATCAGTCCCAGGACAAGCTTGATCATTAATTTACGCCCACTGCAAGGCTGTGCGAGGTTTACAAACAATTAGCATACACCATCACACAACGCTTGCATGAACAGTGCCGATTCAGCTACTAAATGTCCAGCCAGTTCATAAGTAATACAATTCGGTAGGTAAAACCAAGTCAGATTAATAATTCTTCAATTTTCAAAGTTTAATAATAACTTTAATGCACAGAGCAAGTCTATGTAATGCTAATTAAATTATCAGAATTTAAAAAATCAGACCATTAGAGCATTTAGAAAATTACCTTCAGAAACTGCAAAAAATGATGGAACCCTCAAATGGAAAATAAGTTCTCATTTAATTTTGCTGACGGTGATGGATATTTATCAAATTTAATGGTGCTAAATTGACCAACTTTTATCAGTGATAAATTAATCAAAAAATAATTGTACATTAAATTATAAACTTAAGTAGGTATTCAAAATGGAAAATAGGCCACAACTTTTAATGTATTAGTATTGTAATATTAGACTATGTCTGCAGAATTCGTTTTAAAGAAGTCTAGGCTACTATAAGTCAAGTGAATAAGAACTACTGTATTTGAATTAATTAAGAAATCGTCATCACATTTGAAGTTCACAATATTATTATTAGTATAAAATGTGATTGAGGTTAAACAATATTTGTTCTAACTACGGATTAGCTGACAGGCAGGAGTAAAACAGAAAAGTTTTTCTTATCATAGCTACGAAAAATTCAACCGATCGCCAGCACTGCTCCTACTCGAGATTATTAGTTATTAATGGACTCTTCCTTGTTCCTTCTTTCTCTCACTATAGAATTCCTAGAGTCTACTCCTCCCACCACTAAATCACTGGTTATCCACTTACAGTCATGCCACTGATAATAATATGAAGACTGAAGTCTTGTATTCATTTGATTTCATTTTTATTTGCATCAAACAGCTATATTCAAACAATGCTTGGTAGCATTTGGCATGTCATATATTAAAAATAAACATATACAGTAGTATAACTACTATAACATTCAATATTTTCAGAACATACATAGCTTTTTCACAAAAATTGCCCATAACAATGATTAGGCAAATTAGGTAGGCAGGTAGCATTAGGTTTTTGTCTTCTATTTCTCAGAAAACAACTGAACGCACTCTTCCATGTTGTACTCATTGTGAACCTCAGAGTACCGTAACAAAAGGTTTGCCATGCTGTTTTTCTGGATAAAGATCAAGCATTTGATAAAGTAGGGCATCAAGGACTTATTCTTGAACTGAAAGTTCAGCTCCTCAAGCCGTTTATGGATGTACAGAGTTCCACAGGATAGTGTTTCAGAACCAGTTCTTGATCTTCTGTTTCTTGATGATGTTCCATGTATCAAAGACACACACCACAGCAACATTTGCAGATGATACATAATACAGCCGTTCTTGGAGATATTCTTATCTTGCCACCCCTCTCGCCATCAATCTCTTCCTCAACAATCATCTTTGTCATTTCTGCAGGTTTATTATCCCCGTATGCTCTTTTTCTCATTCAGGGAGTGTGCTCCTCACTCCTTTATGACGTTTTGAGATCAATTGCCTCCTCCAGCATCTGTTGAAGACCTTTCCAATCTGAGGGACTATTGTGGCAAGTGTGAGGTAGGTAGCCTACTCATAAGTCCAGACTGTCTACAGCTCCTTTAGTCTTGCTGATATAATATCAAGTTTCTTTTATTTTTCATCAACTGAATCATCATTGTGCATGGTTGGAATGAGTATCAGAAGTTCCTTCACTTTTGGGTCATAAGAAACAGCAGTGATAACACTTGAAAATAAAAAAGGAGAAGAGTCCAATTCTCTGTTCTGATATTCTACATCAGTACACTAACAGGATAATTTAGATATATATTTAAAATCATTGTGCCTATTGCAGCTGATTTATGATTGCTTAAGAGCTGCTGTTATAACAGGATACTAACAAACCAATCATCCTTTGTTATATATTTCTATGCAATCCCATCACCTCCTTCACAAGCTTTTCCACAAAATAAGTATAAATGACTCTCTTTCTGGTGATCAACCTTATCCCCAAGTAAGGAATAGCATCAAGCATATATTTTGTGGTATTATTGCAGATCATTAGCATTTTGGGATGTGATTGGTCATGTGGTGAAAACACACTGGATACCCCAGTTGTTACTGCATTTTACTCACTTTTCAAGTGATTGTGATGTTCAGTCACAACCGCTCACAACTGCACTTGGATGCATGACACTTGATAGTATAAGCTTTATTATCACTTAGCCAGAGGTTTGGAACCCACTTAAGATATTATGTCACCATTTTCTCCATAGCATGGCTTTGAAGACAAGGTTGAACTACCTAAGAGTCATCCCACTATTGAAACTCTACATGCTTATTATTATTAGTATTTTACCAATTTGTTTTTTGGGTATGTACACATCTCACAAAATCTGTTATTGATGTGGAATCCTTCAAGACTGATACATTAATGGTAGGGTATAAATGTAATTTGTAATTGTCAGAGCAATCTCTCACAATACCTTGTATCAAACAATAACGTGACTGATAACTGGTTATTATCCAGAGCTGCAGTAAAAAGTAAAGTCCAATGAGTGCTCTCAGCTCTTCTTTGCAGACATCTTCTACTTTTATATGTAAAATGTTATGAATGATATTTCCTTATTTATATGTAAGACAATCCCATCCAGAATATCGTCAGACAATAGTGGATCAAAACACTTTTTTGGGTCAGGGGAGATATTATGTGTTGGGCCTGGCCCAATGTGCACAATGTATTTATTTCTTTTCTCACTTTTTCTGGATTTTCTTTCTTAGTTTTCCACACAAAACAGTTTTCCTGATGAACTCATTGATGGATAGCACTATTCTTAGGTCACATGGTTCACTTCAAGAATTATTTTTGGCAGTGGACATTAATGGTTGAAACTTCTCACAACATAGCTTTCTCTTTTTTCTTTTGTGTTGCTGTTTACCAATAATTTCGACAGCTTAATACATAATGTGGTTTTTGTCACTAAGATAAAAGTCTGAGTCATCATTGCTATCATCACAGAATATCATCTGGATCCTGAAGCATTTGACAAATGTCTTCATCTTCTTTGGCATCCATCATCTGAAAAGATTGATCGATTTCAAAATAAATTGTATAATTTTTGAAAAGATGAAGAATCATAATTATGCAGTTGGGTTTCACAATGTTTCCCATAGCAAAATATATTATAAATGAGATGAAGAAGCCTCTTTGTAAGAGTGAATGATGTAAGTGAATCTTTGAAATACATTGCCAGTTTTATAGAAACAATAGTATACTAAGGATACCAGATATGTAGGCCACAGTAAAACCTGTCTAAGACGGACCCCTTGTAAGACAAAAACCTGCTGAAATGGAATGTTTCATCCAGTCCCTAGGAATTTTGTATATAGTTACATATAAAAAGACCTTCCTAAGCCAGAACCTTTCTAACATGGAAACGGAATGCTTAAAAAGTCCCTTGCAATAATTAAAACAGTGTAAAACGGAAATTTGATAGAGATTTACAGAAGCTGTTTGCTTTTGCAATGCACTGTAACCGGATTATTTTCTGTATAAAGTAAATATATAGTTCAATATTTGTTTTTAAAACAGCAGGATGTTTTTTAATGTATCAAGTACGGTACCATACACTACAATACATTATTTCTTATTACCGGATGTCTTAGAAGGTTATTTCAAAATAAATAAGGCACAGTCGCACAGTGTCCCACTCGATTTTATGTGCTTCTCTCGCCCGCGTTTTGTTAATTGTTTCCAAAAATCAGAGCGATTAGCGATTCATTTTAAGGGAAACTAAAAGTCTGTACACACGGCGTTTTGACGCCATAGCATCCATTACATCAGTATTAATGTCCCTGGCATTTTAGGCGGGTTACACACATATGCATCTCGCACGGTGCGACTAGCATTTTTGATGAGAGATGCACTGTCCAAGATGCATGCAGGCTGCATGGTCGTGGCATGTGCTAGTAGCAAGATGAGTGAGGTGGGTTCAGTTCATTGGAAAATGTTGTCATCGGATGACGAAATGCTGTTGTTACTTACCGCCATTAGAAGGAGACGACATATGGTCATGTGACTTGGAAATGTGTTCTGCGCATGCCCCAACACAAGATGCACACTGCATGCCACTCCAAAAGACCGACCGATCGGTTCCTAGTGGCGCTGCATGCTGCATGCGAGATGCATGATGCCAGTCGCATAAGTGTGTAAGCTCCACGTAATTAACACAGGTTGGTTTTCAAGCTGCATGCTAGTAGCAAGAAAAATGTCAGTCGCACAATGCGAGATGCATATGTGTGTAACCTGCCTTAATTTTGAATTGGAACTGTTTCTACATCAGTTTAAGCAAGTCTTCCATATGGTACATTCTTCCCGTTCATTCATTCCGAGTTCTGTCATTAAAGTAATGCGTGATTGTTTCATTGTTTCATCAGTGATTAATGTTTATTTATTTTTAAAAAATTGTGTTTAATTGCTGTAATTGTTAGTTGGTAGTGTTCTTTAATTTTAAATGGCAAACCTAAAAACAAAAACTTTGTCTGAAAATGTGGATGAAAATGAAATAGGTTAGTGAAGGGCAATTTTTTAATACAGTAGGTATAATAAAAACTTGAAAAACACTTAAAAGTGTTTTTTAAGTTTTCATTATATTAGTGAATACAAGATGGATCTTCAACATCACAGTAGGTATAATTTACAATTAATTGCACAGCTTTTTCATTAGACAAAATTAAATTACAGTATTTTTTTTACCTGTCACATGCTTTTAATATGACAGGGTGTCTAACCCAGAAACCTGCCAAAACGGAAAATTTTTCAATCCAGTGGAGTTCCGCCTTACACAGGTTTTACTGTGTAAAAATAAAACACAAGTTAGTTAAGTGGTAATCACCAAAGATGCATTCATTTTACTCACATAGAATATAAGTGAATATCAAACAAGTATGAAATAAGTGCACTGACTTACTGTGAAGAAGTAATACCATCCAATATCCAAGAGGCAAAAAATACACAATCATCCAATATACAGTATTCACCGAAATTATTTGATAAAGCACTCCTAGATGCCTGGCTGTCTAGACAGCAGACGATCGAAGAGAGACCGCTTTTTTGTGTATGCATAGGAATTTAACCATGATTGCTGTCCAGTGTTAAAACACCTAAAACTTTTCAGAGATTCAAAAAGAGAAGAGTGCTTAGAACCTAACCTCACTTTCATGAATTTTCCAATAAATGTCGGAATGTTGTAATTTATCACAAACTTTCTAAACTGTATAAATTGTATTTTTTGTCTTGGAAATAAATTGATTGATTGATATACGCCGAATAAGGCACCAATAAAGTAGCCTGGGAAATGTCATCCACACAATTCTGTCATGCTTTTTGGTTGCACTTCTTTGGTGCAGTAAAGAATGCACCTTACAAGCAGTCAACATTATTTTTTGCAAATGCATAGAAGTACCGTACCATAACTTAGACCTGGGCTAGCAGCAAGAAAAGAATTAGTGAAGATTTGCTCAAACTCCAATATTTTGTTCAATTCATTCCCTTTTCTCTCTCCAGTTAATTGTTGAAGCAATCCAAAACTTTGAAAATTGCAATATAACAAGAAAAAACAGTAAAACTCTTCAAATTTTGACTCACCAAATGTTATATAATCTCTATGTACTCCAAATCTTATTTTTTTTTCACCATAATATTTTATTTCTTTCATTCTCATGCTGAATTTATCAGAGCCCTCATAGTTTCTTGTTGTGATCTCAGTTCCATCATAGAATTTCACAAGAGAAATCTGATCTTTACATATTGCTTCATTGACAATCCGCAGGAATGCTTGCTGTTGGAAAGAAAAATCATAATAACATTTCAAAACATAAAAACTGATTTAGCCTTTTGATGCTTTGAACAAGTTTTTTCGGCAATGGTGTTACAAATCATGTACAACATGATTGTAATTGTATTATTTGATGAAATGAATCATTGATATTATTGAAGCCTATTGAAAAAACTGCTAAAATTAATTGGTTCAATCTGTTGTTTGACTGAATATGATATAATAATACATTGCTATGATCCTATTATATCAAACAAAACTTCACATTATAGTAATTATTAAGTCTTCAAATAGCAGAATAATAATTACAGTGATCCATGTGAATGCAGAACTTCAATATTCATTCTTCATTGTTAAAGTTGTTTTCAATACATTAATAGATCTACTGAACAACCATTTATGAAATCTGGTATCATATTTCTTATAAAATGTGTTCTGCCAATGAAGATACTCAATTTGCAAGGGGTAATCAATTATGCCAATAAACAAAAAAATGGAGAATAAAGCTGAATGAATCTAAATCACTATTTATCAATTTCACAAATAGAAAAATTACAGAATAAATCAACATCAATCTGAAAAGGCAAAAAAATTGTGAAAATACTGAAAAATATCTGGGAATGACATTGGATGTTGAATTGAAATGGATGAAGGAACATATCAAAATTGAAAGAAAAAAACTTGACATCAAATACAGATGAATATATTTATTGCTAGGTCATGAATCAAATCTCTCCTTGAAAAATGAGATCATCTTGTACATTCATATTTGGATGTACAGGGTCCTTTACCTGTAAAAGTGATATCGATTTGATACAGAAATTTTAAAATAAAGTACCGGTATCAAGGAGCCAGTGGCGTAGCCAGGGGAGCCCATGGGGCCCAGGCCCCCCCAAAATTTCGGAAATGAAAATTTTTCAAATAACTAATAGATAAGGACTTATTAAAACCGAAGAGTTCTATCTGCACTGTTGTATTATAACGAACAGAATACAGAAACCCTAATTGTGTAATAGAATATAGCTACAGTTATAGACAGATTAATGTTTTGTTCAAATATTGTCTCAATATTTACTCATATAGAAACTTCTAGATTATTTATTTAAGTGCTGAAATGAATAATTTTGATTTAAATTGAGCTGCGAAATCGAATAAAACATGTTAGAAAACTGTAACTACCGTAATTATTAAGATATTACATTAAATAAAACGCAATTTTCCAAGTTTGAAGTGAATTAATTTTGTTAATTATTGATAAATCACCTTTTTGAATAAACACATCTTGTAGAAAATTTAGTTTTGAAGTTAAAATTCCGCAAAACCCACTAGCCTAAACCCACCCAGAGTTCATGAAATCGGGATTTTATAAATGAAAACACACAAATAAATGCAAGTTTTATGCAAGCGTGTAAAATCAGTGTGTAATGATAAAAAAATTCCGATTTCATGAACATTGGGTTGGGTGCGTTTTAGGCCAAAATTTAGGACAAAATTTATAATAATGAAACTTTCAAAAGGTATGTATTCTACATGTTTATTTGAATTGTATTTTTATAAACTTGAAATGCAATTTATTATCATTCTATTAATTTTTAGATTCACTGCATAAGTTATGTATGGTTAGTTTCAATTCTAGGGTTTGACTCAAAATAGCCACAGATACTGTATTAGTATTTGAAACCTAATCATTTCAAACCTGGCCACCTAGGCTCTTGGGTAGTAATTTTTCAAAAATTTGGAGGACCTTTGTTGTAATGATACTGTGAATAAATTGATTGATTGATTAAGAAAAAAAGATTCTATTGAACTTTAGAACCCAACAAGTTGTCTAGATTAGCATTTTACACCAATAAATTAGAAAAAAATTCCAGACCCTCCTATGATTAGTGATGAAAAATTTAATGTGTGATTGGTTATACCATAGTAGCTCTCTGGAACTACTTTGGTCATCAATGGATGAACTGATGAAGTGAATTCAATCATTTAAATTCAAGAAGTAAGATAAAAGTTCATTGTTGGTCTTAAGGCTTTATGAAATTTATTAGAAAAAAAGTTTATTTGATTGATTTTGAATAAGTTATTTGAAACATTTCTGAATGACAAGTGAACTGAAACCAATTTCCTAAATTTTGAGTATTTTCAAAAATATACAACAATCAGAATTTCACTATTTCAAATTTCAAGATTCTGAAGTACATATTTTGATTGTAGGGATGAGCATGAGTCATGCGATGACATAATAAGAAGTCAGCCAAGCATACACCAGTTGAGTCGCTCTCAAATCTGCTGTATTCATTAATTCACAGCGAATTCCTTTCAGGGGTCAAGTTGTCAGTCTCCATCAGTAGGGCCAGATTTTTTCCATGTGTTCCTGGGCAGATGGGTTTCTGCCACCACCTCTTCATACCATCATGAAGGAGAGAGAATTGAGACATCAAATAGTTATTTTCAAGAGAAATTTCGAATTTTGGAATAAATCAAATAAATTTTGATATTGAAGATCCATCTTGTTTCCACTAATATAAATAAAACTCAAAAAAACACTTAAATTGTGAGTCATGTTATGACATTATGACATGATGGCCGTTCATTCTTTTGTTACACTCAGTGTACTGTGGGTACACTTTAATTATTTTAAAACGAAGAAGAAGAACAAAAAGAAAGAGGAAAAATAATAGAACTATGATCTTCTTCACCTCTTGTTTACTGTCTGTGCAGTTCCATAGTTCTCTTGCAATGTAGATGAAATTAGTTCTTGCAAATCCTCCTCTGCTCGGAATTTCGAATGTCTTGATCTCAAATTTATCGTCGTACTTGCTGTCTGATAGTCTTTGACATCTATGAACAAATACAGACATGATAATACACTATACATAGTGTTTTAGGAGTTTAAGAGGAATAGACCACAGTAATTGTACTGATGTTTTCTTATGTAGATAAAAATGAGAAGAAATCAACTCAAAATATATTTCATAAACATGAATTTGAAAATGATTTTCAGAATCTCCTTGGCAATTTCACAAGCACTGGGTAAAATACATTTTAAGAAATTTCAAACCAAAGACAAGTGTGGTGTTGATTCGCTTGAAATTCTGTTCCATGGGACCTATTTTCAGAACATTTCTTGGGGGAAGACCTCCAGCCACCCTTCTTCATACAAAAAGATAACATAATTATCAGCCTGGAAATTAAAACTGCCTTGTACAATGTAAGGTGCACATTCTAAATGCCCTGTGTACAATGTATGGTGAGTTTGTTTATCAAAACAAGACCCACCATTAGTTTGTTGGATGATATTTATTCCAATAATTTGTTCATTTTGCAAAAAGAGATAGTAGACTTATGCTATTGAAATTCATACAAAAATTGATATTTCAGGTGGTTGAGGGCTTCTGAAAAAACTGAATGCTCTAGCTTGTTGTAGTACAACATAGTAAAAATCCAATAATTTTATCAAGTTGTCAAACTATCAAAAATTCTACTCCTACAAAATAATTTCATTGGAACACCTCATCAAATATGGGGTTATTCTAATCATCCAATGACATCAAATCATCATCATCATTTTCATCTAATGGGGAATGATACTATTTCAATCTATAAGCTCAGCACTACACAATCAAACACTGCTAGGCAGCATTTGATAAAATCATTCAATAATGTGAAGTATTTCTCCCATCACATCCCCACCTCATAGTCCTCACGTCGACCCCCCCTTCAATTGATTAAGGTATCAACCTGTCTGTTGAAATCCTCCCTTCTAAAATTCCTGGCTACATCCCTACTCACCACTATTATTGATCAAGAGACAAAACCAAACTGGAGCTGATGTAATCACAGCAAACAGTAACAAAAGTGAAAGTGACTAGGAAAAGAAAGATAACAGAAGTGTTGGGAAGAAAGTCCACTACAATAGAATATTATGATACATGCCCAGAAAGTACCATTTTGCCAAGCGAGCATGATAGTTCACATGAAAGGTGAACATGTACTTCATATGCAATTATATTTTCTTGTATATATATATATATATATATATATATATATATATATATATATGTATTCATTCCAGCAATAGAAACTATGCACAAATATTCCTTTTTGGGATGCCAAATAGCACAACTTGATATAACCCAAAACTCACAATCTAATATTAAATTGATATTGATTATCACATCGTTTCTGACTTGTCTTAGAGCCTGTTCACATGGGGCGTTTTTTTGTGGAGCGTCTGTGGCGCAGCAGGTGGCGAAGCATTGTCTTATATGGTATTTTTGTGTTCTGTTCACACGGCACTTTGCGACGAATTTAGCTGCTCATCGGCTGCTGGCTTCGCCGCAGAAACTTGCCACAAAAAGTGGAGCGTCTGATGCCGAAAGGCTCAGTACCATTTGAACTAAATGGCAGCTGCCGGTTGCTGTTCACACGCTTGCTACTTTTTCAGCTGCAAAACGGACGCGCGTAGACGCGCGGCTACGCGCCACTGATGCTTATCTCAACCAAAATCTAAATTTGGTGAAATTTCGGATATTTGAATTTTTCAAATTGCCATCGTGTTCTATATGTTCAACACTGTTCATATCTTTTTTAATTTTCTCTCTATCAGCAAAATTATCTTTTTATCAAGTATAAAAATTTCCTTCTTTAAAGACATTCAGAAAACAACAATTCAGTTAAGAAATTATAGTTTTGGGTGGGTTTACAATGTGAACAACTTCACAAATTGTGAATGATATGGATAATGAATGAATAAACAAATATTTATTAGTATTAACATACTTCAAATGTTATTACTATCTAAAAAGAAGAGATGTATGAGAATGTTTATTTTTTTCAGTCCAACAGAATTATTTTTGTAAGTCTGGTACCTTTCAACTTTAATGAGCTCTACTAACTTATATTAATGGAGTCAAAGTAGCAGACAATGAACAAATTTCACAAATTAATAATACAGTAGCTTACATTCTCTAGTGACCTTCATTCTAGTCTAAACTATCCTATAAGATAGTTCTAGTTATTCTAGTTATAGTTCTAGTTATTTTATTGTTTCTTGAGATTTTATTGTTTTATTTTATTGTATGTGTGTGGACTATATTGACACTTGTTCTCTAGAATTCCTGAAGTTGAATCAGGTGATAATGGCATGTTTGCATCGTATAAAATTACAATATCAACAAACTAGTCAATAATTATCATATAAATAGTTATGATTCAAGAAGAGATACAATAAACTGATAAAATATCAGTCTTGCCGACTGCCAAGTATATATAATATATATATATTTTTTTCAAATATAACTTACAGTTATCCTCACTCCCCCATATTTTTGACCTGATCTTAGCCATCGCCAAGAAAAATTCTCTTTATCGAGATACAAAACTGCTTTAACAAACAATTGAACAAAATAAAAGCAGAAAAAAAGCAGAAATGGAAAAATAGTTATTGAATAATAGCTATTAATCAGTAAAAGAGTACAATGAAAGCAAAATTGTCTCTTAATTTTGAGGGTGACCCAAGATTTATCCCATTTTTAAACCACTATAGTTTTTTTTATTCATTTGGGTTACAATAGGCCTATTTGTTTTTTTCTTAATGAAGTAATACTACTCATGTCAATACAATTTATTTTGTGAAAATGTACTTCTGATGTATTGTATTTTTATTGTTTGTGATGTATTTTTAATTTCAATTTGAGTTTGCTATGTTTGTAATTAACAATTATTCCTGCTGTAGAACAGACTTGCATCAAACCTAAAAATGGAATGAGCAAAAAAAATCGATAATAGAAAATCCCTCTCTCTCTCTCTTATGATCCAGAGGGTGCAACCCCTGTCCAAACGGATGAGGCGAGCGAGGCGAGCTTGCCGGCTAGTAATCATAAAACTACCATGAAAATGGTTTTGGTTGCAAGCTGCAGCGCGTTAGTCGCGCGTAGTGGAGCAACAGACGTGCGGCTGCTGCGCTACCATCGCGCTACAGCTGCTCCACTAATGCGCTTTACTGGAGCAGCTGTAGCGCCGCAAAAGTTGCTCGTGTGAACAGGGCCTTATACTCCTTTACTGGAGTCTCCAAGACGTAATCTAAGAACAAAATAATAAATCAACAGCAGTCAACTGTGCATTATTGGAGTGGAATGAGCTGAGCAGAGACACAATCTGAGAACACAGATTGTGTATTTATTAGCAAAAGGCCCTATGCATAGTTCTGTGTTTTATTGATATATTTGCAAAAAATTGTCACATTTACAAAATTGAGGGCTTCAATTAAATAAAATTGAATGCTCGACGTTTCTATTTTGGAGTAAGTGTTTTCAAGATAAAAGAATCGAGACTTGAACATGGTAAATCTTCCAATGAGGAGGGCGAAAATTGATGATTGAGAATAAATTCATAAACCGATTTGGTATTAATATACATAGAATTTCATGTTTTTTATATCTTTATGAGACAGTGTTTTGAGCCTGGTGAATAGTTTTCAAGTTTTAGGAAAAAATAACCGAGCTTTGCCCATAACACTCCCGCAACCCTCCCCACAATCATTCCCTAACAAATATTTCATCAGAGACAGTCTAATTTGAAAACTGAATATATTGTATTTGATAATCCACTCTAGCATGGCTTAAACTATAATAAATCCCAAGAATGCTGAATTAACTTGCTAGAAACCATTATCCTGGGCAAAAATATGTGAAACACCATTAAACCCCTAAAATCTGCAATCTTTTAGCGCACTTGCATTCAGCCCTTGAAGAACGTTATGGGTATTAATCTGAAGACAATTTTCTTAGCTTCAACTTTGCTCTGGAGAAGAAAGTCAATTTGAGTCATAGTTTTCGAAGTATGGAAAAAAATCTGAAAATTAGTCACTCCTCACCTAATACTTAATGTGAGAGACAAATTTTATAGATGAATGGTGTTTTCTAAGTGTAAGTGTGCTTGAATGAAGAGGATTAGCTAAACATCCAAGTATACAATGCTGCCTGACTGGACATATAGTGCTAGTCAATTTGGTTTTTTGCATATCTCTGCATAAAATGATCAAAATTTTTTAATTAAGGTTATTTTCTGAAAATAAATTTGATGTTGAAGAACTTTTTTTTCAACTTGTTCATTTTGGAGTTATCGTTTCCAAATTAAATGACTCCAAACTTGGACATGGCCCATTTTTCAGAGAGGGTGGCGAAATTCGATGATTTTTTATGATCTCTGGTGAATTGACTCGACATTATTATTATACTTAAATCTATGTGGAATTCTATGTTCTTCAATTTTGTATGAAACAATGTTTCAAATACAGTTAATGGTTTTCGAGTTATAAGCCAAGAACTGAAAATTCCCAATTTTGGGGAGTTTTGGGCCTCCAAGAGTTATGCACAAGCCATATTTTTCATAAACTAGTGGGACATTTTTCTGGGGTGCCTAGAGTAAATAAAAAATAATTCAGCTTTGTACGAATAATTTTTATTCACCAAAATTCTTATTTGCCTGGGCTATGAATGATGTGATGGATAGTAGTCTGGTATAAAACTGGAACCATCATTATGATAGGACGTTTGTGCAACCGGGGGATAGTATATGTTATCCACCATAATGAATAATAAGATGAAATTGTCACAACCACATTTATTAAAAGTTCGAGAAACTAGTTTCGGTTGTTACACCGTTATCAATCTCAATCATGTGATAAGAAATGATCGCAGCCTGACACGTTTTATATCGGCTCCTCTTGTTTTTGAGTTTTTACACGGTTTTTGTGAAGTTTTGAACGTGAATTTTTGGAGAAGGAGACTTCCAGTGCAGTCCAAAATAGGTGTCAAGTTTGGTATCAGTACGAACGGTAATTACTTAGTTATTACAAGTTAAAGTTTATTTTATATTGAATATTTGACATGGCATCGATTCCACTAACAACTCGTAGCAGGACGACGAAAGATAAGGCTGACCAGTGGCGTACCGAGGTTTCAAGCGCCCTGGAGCGGAAGTGTCTTACGATGCCCCCCCCCCCCCCCCAAAAAAAAATACTCAACCACCCGATCGGGCTGATATTAATATAGTGGTCATTTAATGGAACAACGGCTTTTTACCCGTCTCTTACTACGCCATATTTTTCAGAAATGCGAATCTCTGATGAATAATTTTTCGCCAGGCCAGATTCTGCTTTTATCACTTTTATCAATTTCCAAACAGCTTGTTTTGGATTTTTTACTTTTCTATAAATTCATGTGCAGTTATTCTTTTAGCATTTTGCAAGTCATTCCTATAAAGAATTTCTTATATTTATCTTATAAATATCTAATAGGATTCAAAAGTGAAGTATTTCAGTCCTGTTCTTGGTAATATAAAAACCATTGAACTTTTTTTGAATTTATTTTTCTAAAATAAATTCAAAGTCTTCATTCAATTACTTGTAATTGATATACCTTTTTCCACCCAATTAACATTGTTTTGGCTTTGCTACTTTTGACTCGACTGTTTTGCATTCTGTCTGGTTGTAACGCATTTGCAGCTGAACGCGTGAACCGATTTCTTTTAAATTTGACATTTTAGTAATGCGCAGCATTCATACGGTTTTTTAAAATTGTGTTGCATTTTGCCCTTTTGGCCTTCATTATAGTAATACATATTTTTGTATGATGTCAAAGGCAATTTTCTCTCAAGAACGGTGCGCCCCTCAGAGCCTTGCGCCCTGGAGCGACTGCTCCACTCGCTCCATTATCGGTACGCCACTGAGGCTGACGAAAAGAGCCCGGCACCGATCGCTGTGTCCACCCACCCACCCTCTTCATCATCGGTTACAGCCGGCAGAGTGGCTGAGGGGCAGGCGTTTGATAAGCAACTGGTTCGTCAAACTATCAGTGAATTCCTGGCTGAGGATAATCAATTTGATACTATTGTTGAAAGACTATTTCAAAAGTTATCGGACCAGCTGATTGAATCGGTTACGGCGCACGTCTCTGCTATCTACGAGCCTAGGTTGGAGGAGGCAGAGCGGAAGATAGCCTCACTGACGTCTGAGATTGATCTTATGAGAGAGGAATCTGCAGCGCGAGAAAGGGCTATGGACGAGAGATTGGACGGCTTGGCGCAATACCAGCGACGGAACAATGTTCGAGTCTTTGGCATACCCGATTCGCAAGGTGAAAATATTACAAGCACCATCACAGACTTTTTTCGAGTTAAGCTGAAATTGGAAATAGATCCTGCTTTGATCGATAGATGTCATCGAGTTGGCCGGTTACATACACCCCAACCCCAAACAACAAACCCCCACCAGCCTCGACCTTCATCCAGAGCAATACTAGTGAAATTCGTGAGCTATGCAACTAAATGGACCATCCTTACTGATAGACGCAAACTCAAGGGCACCGGCATCACTATTCGTGAAGACCTAACACAGCGTCGCAATCAATTGTTTCGTGAAATAGCTGACAGAGTTGGTGTGAAGAATACTTGGACAATTGACGGAAGGATTATGTGGAGGGAAAATGACAAAGTGTTGTCAAGCAACAAATAAATGATATCTTGAACATTGTGAGTACAGTATATTATTCTATCAATCATAATTATTCATAATGAACTTTATAGTTTCAAATCAGTATTTTTCATTGTTCTTAATTACTATTAAGGTACCTAAATAGCATACCATTTACTTATAAATCATCGAATCATCTTTTGTATACTAATAATTCTTTTCCATTATAAGTAGCACAACCATTAGTCATATTGAAACATAGGAGCTGATTATTCAGATCAGGTGATTTAATTATATCATACTTTTTTCTTTCTGTTTTTTCTCTTTTCTTTCATTTTATTCTCTATTCTATCATTGATGCAGTAACGAAGCCAGGGGGGGGGTCCTGGGGGTCCGGACCCCCCCCTTCCGGTCCTAAATTTTATATAATTTTCCATTAAATTAAACGTAAAATAAGACAAAGCACTGACGTTGGTGTTAATTTTCAATGCCAGGAGAGCTAAAAAAGACCGTTCTAGGGCCTCTATTTTTCAAAAAATTTCCGGGGAAGTAACCCCAGACCCCCCCCCCCCGGTCAATCGACGCCCCCCATTTCAAAATCTTGGCTACGTCACTGAGTGTTAATTGTAAGGTTATAGATACTTAACGATATTAAAGCTAATCATTGTTGTTCAATTACCTGTGATTTTTTTTTTTTTTTAATAATTTTTCGTAATGACTGACTGCATTGATGAACTTTCAAATATTTTTTCGAATTTCTCATCTTCCCTAAAATTGTGTCACATTAATGCACAATCACTGCCTGCACATTTTGATGAATTCAAATCTATCTTTTCATCAGTTTCTGTGGATGTGATTGCTATCAGTGAGTCCTGGCTAAAGCCTAGTCTGTCATCTGAAAGTTTTAAAATTCCGGATTTCACTATGTTCAGAAACGACAGGCTTGGTAAGGGTGGTGGTGGAGTTGCTCTCTACGTCCGTTCCTCATTCCCTTCCCGTGTCATTCTTAATTATTCCCCTCAGATATACTCCAAATCCCCAGAATTCCTTTTTCTCGAGGTCAAGGTTGGCAATGAACTTGTCTTAATTTGCGTGGTGTACCGTCCACCTAAAGCTGGTAGGCTTTCTTTATTAGAAAACAATTTTTTGGAGGTCATGCATGGGTACCAGCATATTGTAATATTGGGTGATTTCAATGCATGTTTGCTTAAGGATAATTTTGAGAGCAAACAATTAAAAGACTTGTTTCATTCCATCCATCTTTCTATTCTCCCAAGTCAACCCACTCACCACACCTCTGTCTTAGATACTTTACTTGATCTTGCCATGGTAAGCGATAATGATAGTGTTTTGTCAAATGGCCAAGTCTCTTGTCCCGCTTTCTCCGATCACGACCTTAACTATGTAATATACAATATAAAGCATTCTGTAAAATATGACTTTGAAGTAACCTATCAAGATTTTAAAAATTTCAATTTGGATATGTGTCTTGAAGAAGCTATTAACAAGCCTTGGAGTGATATTCATCACGTGCATGATATTAACGAGAAGGTATCACTGTTTAATGCTCTATTATTCTCCTTGTTTGATAAGTATGCTCCGATAAAAACTGTATGCTTGCGCCGAAAGCCTTGTCCTTGGTACAATGAAGAACTATCCCAACTTAGATCTGCAAGAGATAGGGCCCGACGCATTTTTCTTCGGACCAAAAGTACTACTGATCATAACAGGTTCAAACAAATTCGTAATACCTTCAAATCAAAGTGCTGTTACTATAAATTGAAATATTAAAATGAATTGTTTGAATCAAATCAATCATCTTCTGCTCTTTGGAAAAATGTCAAGCATATAGGTGCTCACCATACTGGTCCTTCAAATTCAAATATTCATTTGCCAGCTAATGATCTCAATGTTTTTTTTGCAACCCCACTCCCTCCCACTAGCTTTCCTAATTACATTATTACTTCAAACATGCAAAACCAACATACTCACACTAATTCTCCTGAAAAATTTTTCTTTTCTTATGTCACTCCGAATAAAATTGATATTTCAATTAAATCAATAGCAAAGAACAGCAAGGGTATAGATAACATTCCAATCACATTTTACAAGAAGATTTTGCCTGTTCTTCTTCCAGCAATAACACATATCTTCAATTTCTCTCTGCAAATGAGCATCTTTCCTGATCTTTGGAAGTGTTCAATCATCCAGCCTATTCCCAAAGTCACTAACTCATCCTCACCAAAAGATTTTAGACCTATCCACATTCTTTGTTCTATCTCCAAAGCTTTGGAAAAGACAGTACATGAACAGGTTACATGCTATCTTAATTCTTTCAATTTCTTCTGTGAACATCAATCTGGCTTTCGACCATCACATAGCACCACTACTGCACTTTTAAAAATTTCTGATGATATCAGGGGTGCTATGGATCATCGGCTGCTGACGCTTCTGGTATCATTTGATTTTACAAAGGCTTTTGATAATGTTTCACACTCCATTCTACTGAATAAATTGATGATCCAGTGTAATTTATCCTTGTCATGTGTGAAGTGGTTTCGATCCTATCTTGTTGGTAGATATCAGGCAGTAAGAGAGGCTGATGGTGTGATTTCTGATTGGGTGCCTGTAGTTGCAGGTGTCCCTCAGGGGTCTGTCCTTGGTCCTCTCTTGTTCTCTATTTATATAAATAATGTACCTTCAATCCTGTTGCACTCATCTTATCATCTTTATGCAGATGACCTATTATTTTATATAACATTCTCTCCTGATAATGCTGAAGATGCTGTAACAAAGTTAAACCTAGATATTTGTAAGCTCCTCCAATGGTCTAAAGCTCACTGCTTAACTCTCAATTCCACTTAATGTAAAAGCATAATTAGTGGTTACCATAGATTAGTTGGTCGAGTTGATATGAATATTATCCCAAAAGTAAAGCTAGAAGGTGAGGAAATACCATTTTCTGATTCTATCAAGATCTTGGGTATCCAGCTCGATTGTAGATTAAGCTGGGCTCCTCAGGTAAAGTCAGTTACTAATAAGGTTTTTGGAGCTATGCATCAGTTGAAAAGGCTTAGACGGTTTCTTCCTATTTCTCTAAGAATCACCCTTGTACGTGCTCTGATACTGCCAGTATTTGACTATTGTTCTGTTGTTTACAATGACCTACCTGAAACCCTCAATTTGAAACTGCAAAGAGCTTTCAACTGTTCAATCCGTTTTATTTTTGATGTCCGAAGAGATGACCATATCACACCTTTCTTCTGTCGTCTGCGTTGGTTGAAATTGAGGCAACGTAGGGAGTTTTTCATCCTTTCAATCACATACCTTCTCATAATAAAACATTCTGGCCCTGACTACTTGAAAAATAGCTTTACTCTCTTCACAGATGTTCACTCCAGAGCCACTCGATCCCACCAATTCACACTGCAGATGCCTCTCCACAGAACTGAAATTTTCAATAAATCTTTCCTAGTTGTATCATCACGTTTGTGGAATTCATTGCCATTTCATATTGTCTCAGCTCCATCTATTCATTCATTTAAATCTCGCCTACATCTTCATTTATTAAGGGAACAGCCTTTGTGACAAATTTACTATGTACATCATGCTGTATCATCATCGTTAAGTTTTTCATCACCTCTTCTCACTCTTTTTTCTCTTCTTCTCACTTCTATTATATTTTAGTTTTCCTCTTACTAACATTATTATTATTGTATTATTATCACAATTTTTTTTTTCTTTTTTCTTTAGCAATAAGATATTTTGCAACTTCTAGCTATTTGTTTTGTTAAAATGAAGTTTTGTTTCAATAGGCTTAAGCCTTGAAACTATTGTCAATGTAAATAAATAAATAAATGAAAAATAAATAAATAAAATCAGAGTTTGATTGAGATTGATAATGGTGTAACAACCGAAACTAATTTCTCGAAGTTTTAATAAATGTGGTTGTGACAATTTCGTCTTATTATTCATTATGGATACCTTCCACAATATCACCTTCGCCATTACTAAGAAAGTTATCCACTATGTTTTTCTGGTCATAAATTTAGATTTTCAGTCATGTTAGAAAATTCATGCTGATTTCAATGGACTACATAGCATTTTCAGAAAATAATATAGACTCTGCAGCTGCTATTACTTATATTCAAAATCAGCTGTTCATTCACATGTGTTTAAAATAATCAGTAAGTGCTTGGTAATTTTCAGTAGACTGCACAGAAAATGTTTAGTGCAGTTACAGCAGAGTCACTTCCTTACCTGCAAAAAGAAATAAAAAACGGCCGTTTCAGACTAGTATGACAAAAAAAGAATTACTCGCTAAGAAGGGAAAAATTAAAGTAGTTGAAGTAGCCTCACCTGAATTCACCTGTCCCTGCTACATAATCCGACTTCGAATACCCCAGAGTCAATTCCCTTCCAGTAGGGCTTATCTGACGAGTATATACTTCATCTTTCGTCAAAAGGTAATTGAAGTCTTTTATTTTTTTTGCTTCATCACATCGGCTGTAAATATTATAACATGATAGAAATAAATAAAATGAATACGAATTTCTGCTTCAACAGTCTACATGGTATTTCGCATGAAGCTACCAGTACTTTGTGAGCTTTTTATACTCACTGAAATAATAAGAATGCTCATATAAACATAGGTCTTCAAATACTTTGTTACAAAGTCAAAGTTGGCGGAATTTGGCAATTTGCATCATCAATTTACTTCTTAAGAAATTTGTAGAATGGTACCACTATAGTAATTTTTTGAATATTTAACAAATAATGTGGAAGTGGCATGTAAACACATTTTTTAAAGTTTGAAATGAATAACCTTGGTTAATTTCGCAATTAACAAGCTTTTTTTCAGCGAAAAATGTAGAAAATCAATGTGGGAAATGATGTTTAGTAAACACCTGTGGTAAAAAACACACCTGGATCTCATAAAATAAGGATTTCAATGAATCAAACCACATAGGAATAAAGAGCTGTGTAAAATCCAATTGTTTTGATTCATAAAAAACAGTAATTCTATGAAACCTGATTTTTTGCTATTGAATCTCTATAAGTTTTGTCAGAAAAAAAGCAAGCTTACTGTACAATTTGTAACTTCAAACTTAAAAATAGTGTTTCTAGCATAATTTTTTCATATTTTGTTGTATATCTTAAAACTTACTGTATTTAACGACTTCTCACTTATTTCATTCCATTCTCCAGCTTATTGTCCATATAGAAACTGAACAAATCACGAGTGAAATGGAAGAATACAAAATTAATATTTCTGAATGAGTAAATAAGCTGTTGCCAACTTCCATCTTTTTAAACTATGTAACAAAGCACTTCGGAACTATGTTCACATAAACCTTTTTCATTATTGGACTATTTTATCATTGTTAGGATTGAACAAGCCCATGAAGTATTAGTTACTATAGTAGTTAGTTTGAAGTGGCCGACAATTGAACAAACTGACAAATATGCAGAAGCAGAATTTATCAATTTATAATTCCTTTACATTAAAAGCACTTAAAGGAATTCGAAATTAATAAGTTCTGTTATTAGTTACTCCTTATGAGACACTCTTAGTATTGAACAGAATTTTCCAGGACAAAACTGCCATGCTGCACCAGCTCCAGTGGCGTAGCCAGGGGGGGGCCCATGGGGCCCGGGCCCCCCCCCCCGGAAATTTCAGAAATAAAAAATTCTCAAATAACTAATAGATAAGGACTTATTAAAGTCGAAGGGTTCTATCTGTTTTGTTGTATTATAACGAACAGATTACAGAAACCCTGGTTGTGTAATAGAATATAGCTACAGTTATAGTCAGATTAATGCATTTTTCAAATTTTTCCTCATATAGAAACTTGTTAGGTGCTCAAATGGATAATTTTTATTTAAAATGAGCTACGAAATCGAATAAAACATGTTAGAAAACTGTGACTATACCATAATTATTTATTCATTACATTAAATAAAATGCAATTTTCAAGTTTGAAGTGGATTAACTTTGTTAATTATTAATAAATCACCTTTTTGAATAAACTCATCTTGTAGAAAATTTAGTTTTGAAGTTAAAATTCAGTATAACCCACTAGCCTGAACGCACCCAAAGTTCATAAAATCGGGATTTTATAAATGAAAACATACAAATAAATGCAAGTTCTATGCAAGCGTGTAAAATCAGTGTGCTATGATAAAAAAAATCCGATTTCATGAACTTTGGGTTGGGTGCGTTTTAGGCTAATGACATAAATTATATGAAACTTATAATAATTAGTATTAATTTTGAGATTCAGTACATAAGTTAAGTATATTAGTTTCCAATTCAAGGGTTTTAACTCAAAATAGTCACAGATATCGGTATATCAAACTTTATCATTTCAAACCTGGCCACCTAGGTTCTTGGGTAGTAATTTTTCAAAACTTTCTTTTGAACTTTAGAGCCTAACAAGTTGTCTAGATTAGCTTTTCACACCACTAAATTTGAAAAAAATCCGGACCCTCCTATACCCCAGACTTGGTGAGCCCCCCCCCCCCCCCCCCCACGGAAATTTGATCCTGGCTAAGCCACTGCCCACACCCCCCCCCCCCTTGCCCCTTGGTGTGAGCCCCCCCCCCCGAAATCTAATCCTGGCTACGCCACTGACCTCTTATGAGAAAAAATAAATCTGTTCATATAAACATGTGCTGGCAACGCTTTATTACAGAAATAGAGATAACTGAAGGTGACAGCGTTCCATCCAGAGAGGAGTGGATGCTATTTATCCATTGAATACTGTAAAAATATTTCTTTGTATAACTTGAACTGGAATGTACGGTAATACTAATATAAAAATATTCTCATTATCGATTTCATCATGCTATAGCTATGATACATAATGACAGAACACCAAATTGTTGGAAAATTCTTGAACAAAGCATTTCAAAAAGCCCAATTTAAAATAATCTCTAGTAATAATCCTACAATAGTCATCTGCTGGAAAACTGGAAATCCATTGAAACGTTTTCTTGAGATATGTTTGGTGTTCAATTTTCACTTTGTGAAATGAATCAAAATTCAAAGGCATTGTTTAATGAAGGTTATTACATACAATAGAACCTTAAAATTATGAAATATTGATGCTGGCTGGTTTCCTACCCCATACAGTAGTGTTTTACTTGGAATGATCATTCTTCAAGGCTGTGCACAAGAGTTTGAGTCGTAGTTGAAGCCTATTAAGTATTGAAGTCTTATCTATTGCTGTATTGCTATAATTATTTTGTGGAATATGGAAAACTGTGTTAAACTGCCCCGGCTTTGAAGGCAATTGATGTTCTCTACATGTTGAATATACCTTGAACTTCAACCCACTTGTTGGAATAACTTACAAAATCTTTATAACTTGAAAACACTTCATAAAATGAAATAACATGAAATTTATCTCACTAGAAAAACAACTATTTTGTGCCTTAGAAAACTTCAATTCTTGAAAATCAAATGTTGCCTTCTGAAAAGTTCTCAACTTAAATACTCTTTGCAATTAATCTCTGCTTTCTTCTTTTATTTCCTTCTTCTACCTCTTCCACACTGCTCATTTCTATCATTCTCCTTCATTTGAAATAAACAAGTGAGGAAGAAGAAGGAGTTAAATAAAAAGTAGAGAAAGAAGGAGAAAGAGTAAAGTAAGCAGGAGAGGAAACAGGAGGAGTAAAATAAACAGGAGAGAAAGAAGAAGAAGCAGTAAAATAAACAGGAGAGAACAAAGAAGAAATAGTAAAAGATTCAGGGGAGAAACAAAGAAGAAGGAGTAAAATAAAAAGGAGATAAAGAAGGAGAAAGAATACAAGAAACAGAAGAAGGAGTAGAAGTTCAGGAGAGAAACAAGGAAGAGGGAGTAAAATAAACAGCAGAGAAAGAAAAAGAAGAAGTAGAATGAACAGCAGAGAAAAAAGAAGAAAGAGTAAAATAAACAGCAGAGAATGAAGAAGAAGAAGGAGTAAAATAAACAAGAGATAAAGAAGAAGAAGTAGAATAAACAGCAGAGAAAGAAAGGAAGAAGTGAAATAAACAGGTTTCAGATTCAGATGGATTTATTTGTGAAAATTTACAATGTACATGAATGATAAAAGTACATTAATTAATTTCATAAAAGTACATTATTAATTTCAGCAACCTACAGATCCCATAGTTCAAGTGATGTACAGAGATTTTTGAAAAGTGAACATAATGGTTGAATAGTTTAATAGAAAAGACTATAAATACAACAAATATATATTTTCAGGTACTTTACAGCAGAAATAAATTGATTATTAAAAAAAAGAAAAAGAGAGCTTGGATCTGAGAGATGAATTACACAAAGAGGCGAAGTCTTGGCCATGAAGGCCATTCTTACAATTAACTTTTTACCTCAACATGTCCTACAATTTTACATTGATATGTATGAAAAATTCTAATATGGGTTATATAATTATGATGAATCAATTCAAATGAGATTAATCAAAATTTAAAAATTTTACCTATACATTAGAACCAAAAATTAAAGCAAATTAAAAACAATTTGTAGATTAGGAAAAAGTATTATAAAAATGAATATATAAGTGAATTAGAAGGATTATAGTATTATTGATCATGCAGTTGCCTCAAGGCCGGACAGACGCTGCCATTTTCTCCAAAAGATGTCTCCTCAGAGACAGGGAGAAGCCCGCTTGGCTCTCATGATTCCTAATTGAAAGTGGGAGTAGATTCCAAGCACAACAAGCGCTAACAACAAAAGACTTAGTATAAAGTGTTGTCCGGTGATTTGGCATCCTAAGAGTTCTGTCACCATTTCTGGTGTGTGAAACGTTGTTTCTCCTACCTTCAGACACAAACTTGAAATCATTTTCAAAATATTTAGGCGTCCCACTGTTGAGAATGCTTTTTAGGAGTTTAAGTATTCTGATAAGCTCTGATCATGTAATTTTAAGGTGCTACTATGGATGTAGGATTGGGTTATATGCTCATGACATTGTAGGAAGTAAACAAAATGCATGCAGTAGTACTGACTATGCTGCAACCTTTCATTAAGTGTTACTGTTATAACTGAATTGCATTACATGAAGTATGGGAAAATGTGAGTTTTGATAAGTAATAGTTGGATATGCCTAGGAAGGATGTCTTGCATTTTCTTCAAAGAGTGCATGGCAGAGAAAACTCTTTTGCAGGTACCTACAACATGTTCAGTCCAGTCACGAGTAGTATTCATTATGATTCCTAAGTTTTTTACTGATTTGCAATAGATTTGAATAAATTTGAAGATCGTCAGCATAGGTGTGAAATTTGGAAAACCTGATTATGGAGAAAAAATCATTTGCCTACAGTGTGAATAGAAGGGGGCCAAGAATTGAGGGATGGGGGACACCATGAATTACATTTTTCCACTCTGATTATAATTCACCATCAGTGACATGCTGCTTTCTGTCTACAAGATAAGAATGGAACCATTTTACAGCGTCATGACTGAAACCAAGAAGGAGTAGTTTGCTGAGAAGAATCCGGTGGTCAACAGTATCAAAAGCCTTGGGAAAATCGAACAGACACAGTATGGCATGGTACACTTCCTGTAATCCATAGACAACCTGATATTTTCAGTAACACGCAGTAGTGCTGTTTCAGTGGAATGGCATTTTCGCAAACCAGCAGACTGGAAGTCATGAAGTTTGCTGTTCTTTTTAAGGAATTCTACACTATTTGTGAATGAACAAGTCTTTCAAGTGCTTTGAAAATTGCTGGCAAAATACTTATAGGGCTGAAGTCTTCAATTTTATTAGAGATGAAACTTTGTTAAGTGGGCGAACATGAGCATATTTCCAATTTTTGGGAAAGAGCCCACTTTGAAGGGAAGCATTGAAAATGTAAGCTATTACAGGAAGGATTGCAAAGAGAATCCTCTTGATAAATTAAATAGGAATTTTATGTTTATCTGCTCCCATCACAATGCTGTGGATATGCTGGATAGCTTGAAGATCCTCATGCTCAGAAATTGGACAAAATTGAAACTGGGAGGCTGGTGGAATAGGAGAGTTGGAAACTTGATCAATTGGGCTCTCTAGATGATTTTCAATGACAATATCATCATGTTGAGAATATTGGGATAGAAAATGTTCATTAATATCATCAAGTGAAAGGTCGATTTGGGTATGTGATATTTGTTTCCCCAATTCCAAGCTGTTTGATACCATGCAATAACAATGATGAATTGAGTCGGTTTTCAGTTAAAAAAGAGTTCATGTATACCTAGTCTTGGAGTTATGAAGTTCTTGTTTTATTTTGTTACATAAGCGTCTGTAAGTGGTCCAGTTGTCAATGTCATCTGTTCTACCAGCCTTCCTTTGAGCCATGAGCTGCAATATTTCATCAATTATCTATTTAACAGGTCATTTGCTATTAATTCGTTTAGTCACAGTTGGTGTGTGCTTGTCATATAGATTCAGAATCCTGTTTTCTAGAGTAGTTGCAATTGCATCAACTGAGGACAAAGCTAATATTTCATTCCATGGTGTTTGAACTAAGTAATAAATGCTTCTTTGTCCATATGTTTGAAATCTCTGAAAGTTATAAATTTTGGTACAGGCTTAGAAGCTTTATAGGAGAGTACACAGTAAATCAGATCGTGACCGGGAATAACTGGAACTGAGATTTGGTTCTTGTGAATCACCTCATCAGGGTCGCTAACAATTAATAAGTCAATAAAAGTGTCAGATATGTTGGTATGATGAGTGGGATTTAGTGGCAGTATGGTCAGATTGAGACATTCAAAAATAAATGTGAGTTGGGTGTAGTCAAAGTTATGATGGGCCATGTTGAGGTGATGGGATTAATGTCTCCCATTAGTAGGATGCAACTGTAGTTAGGCATGAATGACAGTAAAGCATTTTCAAAGTCAGTAAAATGTCCAATCTTTGGAGGCCAATAACAGACTCCAAGTAACAATTTATCAGACCTTGACAAAGTTAACTCCAATACATGTATTCTGGCCTAGTTTCACCTGGTAAGGATTCAGACACAGTAAGTATTTTTGTCTTGATGCTGTCTTCAACATGCACTGCAATACCTCCACATGCTCTACTCAACCTATTGTTATGGAACAGATTATGTCCTGATACAGCTACTTGAGATGATGAAATACTTGGTTTTAGAAAAGATTCAGAAATTCCCATTACATCAAAGTTGTTGAACTGGAAGATTGCTCTAAGTTAATCTATGTGGCATCAAAGTGATTGGAAGTTCAAGTGACAAGCCCTAAAACAATATCTATCATTATTGTGAGGCAGAAGATCATTGGATAGTATGAGCCCAGTACCAATTGAACTGTTAGGAGTGGAAGAGATTGAGGCCAAGCAAGCTGGTGTGTTGAGAAGTGACATCTAGAGGACTGCCAACCTGCATCAACCCAACCCAGAAGCAAAGCATGATCACTAATACCAATTTAACACTAGAATAACTTAACCTAGAAAAATTAAAATTTTTTAGTTTAAGTCTTTTGTCTGCATGGTTGTAGAGTAGTAGTTGGGTCAAAGAATAAATCTAATAAATTAGAGGTGCAAGCTGGAGTGCCTCAGGGGTCAATACTAGGTCCATTGCTTTTTTTGTTATATGTCAACCGTTTACCTAAAGAATTAATTAGTGGTAGAGCCCTCTTATTTGCTGATGATACATCACTCATTTTCAGCAATTCCATTCTAGATAATTTAGAAATAAGTGCCCATATAGGTGTGCAGTCCATTGTCCAATTTTTAAATCATTTGAAATTAACTATAAATAGTAAAAAATGCCAATACCTTCAATTCAAAAACAAACATAATTTAAATGAAGATAGGGCTATAAACGTGTTTGTAAACGATAATCAATTAGACCAGGAAGAAAAAATTGCATTTCTAGGATTTATGTTGGATAAACGATTGACCTGGACTCCATACATTGAGAAAATATGTAGTAAAATTTCATCTGGGGTATTTGTCCTGCGACAGCTCGCTAGATTGAATGACAAAAAGTTACTTTTTACAGCTTACCATGGGCTCTTACTGTCACATATTAGGTATGCTATCTTAGTATGGGGTAATTCATCAAAACAAAATCTTGGTAGGGTGTTTAAGATACAAAAGAAAGCGGTTAGGTGTATAGAAAGAGTAAATAGATTAGATTCATGTAGGCCGTTGTTCAAGAGACTTGGTCTCCTAACTGTACCCTGCTTATATGTGTATGAAGCTACTTTATATGTAAAAACGAATGATATTAACCAAAATCTTGATGTACATAATTATAATACAAGAAGCCGAGGAGATTATCACTTGGTGAGTCACAATAGTAGCTTATTCAAACAAAAACCTAGTTATATTGGTAGGAAATTCTACAACAAGCTACCGCAGTTTTTGAAGAGTCTTGAAAATATAGAAATATTTAAAAAACAATTGAAGAAATATTTAGTTGATAAAGCTTTTTATAGTGTACAAGAGTTCCTTTCACATCAATATTAAGAGCCTCACCTCAACTAATTGAAGTAATTGTGGTATCTAGTGTATAATATTGTTGATCTGACTTGTCTTATACTCCTTAACTGGAGTCTCCAAGACGTAATCTACAAAAAAAAAAAAAAAAAAAAAAAACTCCACTTAATAAAGGCTCACAGATTAAATAATTCAAAGTTCAGTTTCAAGGGAGGAGAACAAGTTTAGTCAACTATAACTATTTATTTCTATAATATAAAAATATCAGTGTCAATACTATACAATTTTTTAATTGGGAGAAAATCGACTGTGTTGGTATGGACATGTCATGAGGCATAATGAAGAACACATGACAAGAATGGTTCTGAACATAGAACAACCAAGAAGAGGTCCAGGGCGTCCGCCTACCACATGGATTGGAACCATCCTGTAAGGACATGAAGAAAGTGGATTTGCATCCAGAAATGACCCAGCAACGTTTGAAATGGCAAAGGAGGACTAGGAGGGCCGACCCCAACAGAAATGGGATATAGGCGCAGGTAAAAGAAGAAGAAGAATACTATACAATTGGTATTTATATAGAAACGTTACTTGTTGAATTTTGTGGTGAATTTTTTTTTGTGACATCTAAACACCCCAGGAAACAATAATCCATTGGAATTTTTTGGGGGTCGCGATTATTTCACATTAAAATTTAAGTTTTCCAGTGGTACTATTTTTCTTAGGTGCAAGAAAATATTTCCATTTGTGAAAATCTGGTGTCAAAAATCGTGACTTTCTTCAAGTTTGAGAATCAGCTGACTCACTAATAAAGAACTCTTGTTTGAGGCACAGCTATGAGGCATGCTTTGAGGCATGCCTTCTGTCAGTTCTAATGAATTGGAGAATTTGAGTGTTTGCTCAAGGTATTGTTGTGTGGTAATTTATGGCGTGTGTGAAGTGTGAAGTGACTTTTCTGGAGTCGATAAAAATGAATGATGAAGACATTTTAAATTTTTTGATACATCACAAAGTGATAAAAGAAAAATTTGACTGTCCGAACTGTGGAGATGATCTCTATGTGAATCGGGGCACTCTCATGTTTAGATGCCAGAAGAAGGTGGTGCTTGGCAAGAAGGCGGCAAGAATTTGCGGGTTTGCCAGGTTAGCCAGAGTGGGGTCTTTTTTTGAGAACACCAAATCACATTGAGAGGGATGGACCACAAGGTTGGTGAGTGTTGCTCTTTTATATATGCATGTAACAGTGACTTCATGATAGCAAAGGTTAGGCGCGCGGTTAGGTCTTTTGTGAAGTAGTTCAGTCACATCTAGCCTAGGTTAGGTTAGGTTAGGAATTGTTATATTCAAAAAATTCAACAAGTAACGTTTCTATATAATTACCAAAATAATAAAGGTATGAGGTGGTTCAGTCACATCTAGCTAGGTTAGGTTAGGTTTGGTTATGCGCACTTTGCGCGCACTGTGTTTGGGGAAGGTAGTGTTTTGGAAATGTTTTATTCACTTGGTTTACATTGTTTTAAGATTTGGAACTCCTCACACATTTGCAAATTATGAATTTTTCAAATGAAAATATAAATTTTTATGAAAAATGTTTTTTTTTGAAAATTTCAATTTTTTTGTGAAATAATTGCGACCCCCAAAAAAATTCAATAGATTATTGTTTCATGGGGTTTGTAGATGTCACAAAAAAAAAATCACCACAAAATTCAACAAATAGCGTTTCTATATAATTACCATACAATTTTTTGAGGAAGTATTCTTCAGAAAAAAATAATAAAAATGAAAAATTACAATATTTTATAACAAATCCATAATTTTGGTCAGTTCTCCATAGTTCACAGAGTCTTCACTTTCAGATTTTTTTTATTTTTTATTTATTTTTTTTTTTTTTGTAGATTACGTCTTGGAGACTCCAGTTAAGGAGTATAAGACAAGTCAAATCAACAATATTATACACTATATTACATAATTACTTCAATTAGTTGAGGTGAGGCTTAATTTTGATGTGAAAGGAACTCTTGTACACTATAAAAAGCTTTATCAACTAAATATTTCTTCAATTGTTTTTTAAATATTTCTCTATTTTCAAGACTCTTCAAAAACTGCGGTAGCTTGTTGTAGTATTTCCTACCAATATAACTAGGTTTTTGTTTGAATGAGCTACTATTGTGACTCACCAAGTGATAATCTCCTCGGCTTCTTGTATTATAATTATGTACATCAAGATTTTGGTTAATATCATTCGTTTTTACATATAAAGTAGCTTCATACACATATAAGCAGGGTACAGTTAGGAGACCAAGTCTCTTGAACAACGGCCTACATGAATCTAATCTATTTACTCTTTCTATACACCTAACCGCTTTCTTTTGTATCTTAAACACCCTATCAAGATTTTGTTTTGATGAATTACCCCATACTAAGATAGCATACCTAATATGTGACAGTAAGAGCCCATGGTAAGCTGTAAAAAGTAACTTTTTGTCATTCAATCTAGCGAGCTGTCGCAGGACAAATACCCCAGATGAAATTTTATTACATATTTTCTCAATGTATGGAGTCCAGGTCAATCGTCTAACCAACGTAACTCCTAGAAATGCAATTTTTTCTTCCTGGTCTAATTGATTATCGTTTACAAACACGTTTATAGCCCTATCTTCATTTAAATTATGTTTGTTTTTGAATTGAAGGTATTGGCATTTTTTACTATTTATAGTTAATTTCAACTGATTTAAAAATTGGACAATGGACTGCACACCTATATGGGCACTTATTTCTAAATTATCAAGAATGGAATTGCTGAAAATGAGTGATGTATCATCAGCAAATAAGAGGGCTCTACCACTAATTAATTCTTTAGGTAAACGGTTGACATATAACAAAAAAAGCAATGGACGTAGTATTGACCCCTGAGGCACTCCAGCTTGCACCTCTAATTTATTAGATTTATTCTTTACTATACTATTTCCAACTACTGTAGTTAGTTCTACACATTGTTTTCTCCCAATAAGATATGATTCAAACCATTTCAGTTCAACCCCATTTACACCTACATTTTGCAGTATTTCCAATAAAGTTCTATGATTAACACAGTCAAATGCCTTTGACAGATCTAAGAAGATTGCAGTAGCTTTATCACCTGAATCTATTATATCTATTAGTTTTTCAACTAGAGAAACTATGGCTGTTTTTGTTGATCTCCCTTTCTGGAAGCCATGTTGTTCATCACAGATAAAGTTAGCTTCTTGAAGGTGCAGAAGTAACCTATTTAGAACTACTCTTTCAAAGATTTTACTTATTACATTTAAAATACTCATGGGCCTATAGTTTTCTACCTTTTCTCTATCACCACTTTTGAAGATTGGCAAGATCTTCCCCTCTTTTAAGTTATCTGGAAAAACACCTTGTTCTAATAAATGATTGATCAGATGAATCAAAGGGTCTAACAATTGATCTTTACATTCTTTCAGAATTTTACTGGATACCCCATCCATTCCTACAGTTTTTTTATTATTTAAACTATCAATGATATTTGACAACTCGTCTTGGCATACTGGGTGGAATTTTAATTCGTTCTGAATCCCCTCAGTATTCCTCATGTTTGCATCACTAATACCTGTATTGAGAGATTTTTGAAGATCCTTAGCAACCAGTTGATAATATCTGTTAAAGAAATTACAAATGTCTACACTATCATCAATATATTTGTTATTTTCGTTAATTATTCTGGGGACACTAGTATAAGCATCTACATGAGTTACTTGCCTATTTTTGTTTATTACATCCCACACTGCTGTGTTAAAGTACACACTATTATTCAAAATTTCAGCTGTTTTCTTACATTTCGCTCTTGTATAATTTTTCTTTAGAGCTTTGTAATTATCTTCACTTAACATATTTCTAGATAGTTTGAATTCATCATATGCATCTTTAACCCTATTTCTTTCTGCAAGGATATCATCAGTTATCCACTCTTCAATCTTGTCTAATTTGTTCTTTACAGGGACTTTTTTAACTGGACAACTCATAGTAATATGAAACCTTAAAATATTAATGAAGCTATCATATTTGTTATTCAAACTATTGCTATTGTAAACCCTACTCCAGTTTTCTTGTAGCAGATTCTGCTTCAAACAATCGATATTCCCCTGTTCACATTGTTGAATTTCTTTCATTACTCTACTCTTTTTAATTGATTTATGACCTTGCAACCCCACCTCTAAGATTTGATAGTCATGATCAGATAGTTCTGAGCCGCCTAATCTTGTTTTAGAGTAATCTATATTAGTAAGGATGTTATCAATTATTGTTTGTGATGTTCTTGTGATTCTGGTATATTCATGAACTTTTATTTCCAAGTTATTCATGCATATAATATCCTTTAAATCTTCTGTTATTTTATTCTGTGTTGCAAAGTCTGTATTGAAATCTCCCGCTACAATAACGTTTGTAAAACGAGTAGTAGTAATCTCTAAAAGCCTATTGAATAGTTCACAAAAATTGTTCCATTCCCCATTTGGTGACCTGTAAATACCTAACACCGCTACTTCGAAATTATTGTCGATTTTTACTCTCAAACCAGTAACTTCTAAATCCATTTCCACAGCAAATTTCTCTACATATTCTAGATTAAATGTTTGCATATTCTTAGCATTTTCAGTGAAGATAGCTACTCCCCCACTTCGATGAGATGTCCTGCAATACGACGTTTTCAATGAATAGTTTGGAATATTAAGTTGTGACAATTCATCTTTTTTTAAACCATGCTCTGTGAAAATAGCTATATCAGGAGCCTCTTCTTTAAAAAATACTTCGATTCTATCTATTTTGTTACGAATGTATTGAATATTCTGATGGAACACAGTGAGTACCGGTACTTCCCTATCATCCCTTATTACTTTATCGTTGCTTTTGCATATTGAAGTAGATTTACTTAATCTCTTAGAATCTTGAAAGCCTATCAGATTGCTACAAGAGTTCCTTCCACTAATGCTATCCTGATTTTTTGATCGATTAACGTCTTTTAATACAATTGAAGATATGAATTTATCATCTGAAACTAGTTTCCCTTCCCGGTTTTGAGCCACTTTACTAAAAAAGGTTCGTTAGATGATTGTTTAGGAGAATTATTGACAGTAGATTGCAAACGACTTTCAATCAGCTCTGCCAGCCTATTACAAAATATTACTTTGCCAGATTGATTTAGATGTAGACCATGATTAGTGAAGTTTTGTTTTTTCAGCCTTTCATTTAGAAAACAAATCCCCAACTGCTTAGAATTCTTATTTTTTAGGCTGTTGATTGTATTATGAATTGATTTATTTGTTGACTTAATGGCTTCATTTAGCTCTGGCCTATCAAACCTATACGGAATTGTACTTATTATTACATTAGTTTTTTGGCTGAGTGGCACAATCTCTTTAATTTTTTCATTTATTTCAGGAAGATGTTTTAGATTAGGTTCATTTATATTGTTTGAGCCACCCAGTACTATTAGAAAATCGTTTTTTCCAAAATCTTTAGTTTGTTCCTGTGCTGACTCTACGATAGCGTTTATAGGGGCACTTGGTTTGAAAAAGCTCTGAACTTCATACTCATTTTTTAATCTTTTATTTAGTAGGTCACTACAGTCTCGTCCATGACTGGATGTCAAGAGCAGTACTCTACCTTTCCTATCGTTATTTGCCCTTACTTTAGTTTTGGTTGCTGTTTGCAAAACCTGACTATACGTTTTTGTTTGACCATTTCTATTTATTTTTTCCCCATTTGATTTAGGTTCTACTTTTTTTGTATTGATCAGAGGTTCAGATCTTACATTAGCCAAGTTTATTTTTGATTTTAATATTTCGATTTCCTCTGACATAGACCTACATTGACTCGTGAGATTTAGTATTTCAGTTCTATGGTCTTCCTGCTGCAATTTTATAATAACTTCCAGAGATTTTATGTGATCCACCAATTTTATTCGTTCTTCCTCAGAATTTTTTAGTGATGTTTCTAATTTTGTTTTCAATTTGGTGTGATCACTCAATAGTTTAGCAACCTTTTCTTCTACATCTACAGTAGCTTTAAGAGCTGTTGGAGATTTTTTTGTTAATAGTTGCTGAGATCGCGTAGCTACCTGAGCTTTAGTTAAACAATTAGATTTAGATGCCTTGTTTGGACTCATTTTCCTAGCTAAAAATTGTTTTCAATTGATTTTAGTTAAATGTTTAATGAAATATTACTTAATTTATTACAATTGTCAACTTGAAACTATTTAATTACAAGAAAATTTATCAATATCGGTACACCTAACCTCGAAAATATAATTTGACTTTTTATTTAAATACTTTAACTTATATTAGACAAGTTAATGATGTAATTTATTAAGATATTATAAATACTAATAATAATAAACAAAAATACTACTTATCCGTTCGAATTAATACTCTATGCTTCAAAATTCGCAGAGCCTGTTCTGACAACGTGTATGCACAGTACCACTGCTACCTCGATCTCCAATCCAAACAGATGACTGTTACTCATCAGATAAATTAATACCATCTATTTGTGAATCTGACTCTTCATCTGACAATAACTCCTGTAACAATCTGATTAGACGAATTTGCCCAGATTCATAGTCCCTTGCCCTATTATGTAACTTCCACCATAACCAATAAACTTTTATACACACGTTTTTGATGCAATTTTGTCTTGCTTGCGAATACAGTAAGCAACTTTTGTTTTTGCATGATCAAACAAGGTTATGCATGACCTTAGACCTGTAATAAATAGACATCCCCTGCTATCATACCTCCAGGTTTTATTAGCTCAATGATACCAACTGCTTGTGAAATAATCATATTTTATTGAAACGCCCCACAATCAGCTGATTTCAGAAAATATGTTTTACATTTGTATTAAAAATCAAATAAATGTAAAAAAATACATATTCAACTGCCTAAAAAGGATTTTCAGTGAAGTTTTTTCCATAGGCAAAATGAAAACAGAACAAACACTTATTTGACCAGGACATGGCAGTTTCAGTTTTGACCAAGCCTGCAGTGCCAAAGCACTCTGGGGTCTCTACGATTTTTTCATCCACAGTTTTGAATGTCTGTGGCATAATTGCTAGCATTATGGAGAAATAAAACATATAACTAGTTACATTGTCAACTTCAGTAATTTAATTCAAATTGTAATATACCCTGAATAGTTTGAACCAGATATAATAGTAAGTTTTATACTTGCTAAAATGTTCAAAATGAAATTCACCATGCTGTGGCTATGATGAATAATAACAGAACACGGAATTGTTGGAGAACTCTTGAGTTAGTACACATTATTGAAAGGTGAATTTACATTAATTTACAATGATTATTCCATAGTAGTTATCTGCTTTGGAACTTAGAATCCACTGAAGATAGGTGTTTGTTTGCTGTTTAAGTTCTATTTCAAATAATAAATCAACATAATATCAATATTCTTGAGCATTGTATGATGCAAGTAACTGTGTAAGATATGATGTTTAAATGTAATCTGTTGATGTTGGTGAGTTATTGTCTTGATGTTGTTGAATTTTAAATAAAAATTTGGAATATTATTCATTGAGAGCTGTGAATTGGAAATTGTCATATTTTTTTAAGATCCTTGTATTGAACATTATCAAGTATAAGAATCTTATCTATAGTCATCCCATGAAATGAACCATATTCATTATTTTTTTCTGGGATATAATAAGCTCCAAGTTGATATTATCTAACTTTGAAGGGTCATCATTTTTTCTGACAAGTTGGTTCAATTTCCAACTTCAACATGATATCATCCTTCCCAACCAAGACACACTTTGAAAAATACAATTACATTTCATTTTCCTCATTTGGCCAAAAATTATTTGATAATAATCACTTCAAATCATCAATTTCTAAAAATTGAATGTTAATGAAGAGGTGGCAGAATCCTTCCTTCTAGGAAAGGAATGCACTCTGAATGGTGTACACTTCGAATAGATATTACAATTACACATTATACTGCTATTCTATTTCCCCCAACTACCTCTTCCAAACTACTCTCCTCTCAACTTCTGCTTCATTCAACACTTTCCTTAAAATTTACCATATTTTTATTCTGCTTCTCCTTCTTCTCAAATAATTTGTTGACTAATTCATGGCATGACAAATTCCACATTAAAAATATATTTTAAAGGGTTTTGGAGCATCTTGATTATTTATGAAATAAGATCAAATCTGAACAGGTTTTGGAATGGGTATTTGAGGCCAGTCTTCAAAAATATCATGATAACTTTTCCACTTTGAAGCCTATTGTATTGAATACTTCCACATGGTCTTAGGGCCCCTCAAACTCATGTTTTGAGGCTCCAAAAATACTAAGAAACACCATAGAATCATGGGGCAGTTGAAGAAGGCTTAAAGGTGTGGCAAATGTGTGACCTTAATGTATGAATTTTGAAATTTGTAATATTATAGATGAAACCTGCTCTAATATTTGGACCAAGAAGCTTCAGTTACAATGGAAATGATCCCAAAAAGCCTGCAGTGCCAAAGGACTCTAATGTCTCTAGGGTTTCTTCTATCCACAGTTTTGGATGTCTGAGGCATAATTAATATCATTATGGAGAAATAAATGCCATAACTAGTTATGATGTCAACCTTCAGCAATTTAATTCGAATTAAAACATTCCCTGGATAAATTGAACTAGAATAAAATAGCAAGTTCTACATTTGCTAAAATTTTCAAATTGATACTCACCATGCTGTAGCTATGATGAATAGTATCAGAACACCAAATTGTTGGAGAACTCTTGAATTATACATTTTTTAAACGTCAATTTACAATAATTCACAATGATAATTCCATAGCAGTTATCTGCTGGGGAACTTAAAATTGACTGGAGATGATTCTCAAGAATTGGGTTTGTTTGCTATTTGAGTTCTATTTTTAATAATGAATTAACATAATATTAATATTCATAGGCCTTGTTTGTTGCAAGTAACTGTATAAAATATGACCTTCAAATGTTCAAATGTATCTGCTGATGTCGCAGAGTTCTATTTTGAATGATTGATTAACATAATATCAATATTCATAGGCATTGTTTGATGCAAGAAACTGTGTAAAATATGACCTTCAAATGTTTAAATGCAAACTTTTGGTGTTGATTAATTCTGTTTTAAATAATTGATTAACATAATAAATATTGATATATTAAAAATAGAGTTAATCAACATCAACAGATTACATTTGAACATTTGAAGGTCATATTTTACACAGTTTCTTGCATCAAACAATGCCTATGAATATTCATAGGCATTGTTTGATGCAAGTAACTGTGTACAATATGACCTTTGAATGTTCAAATGTAATCTGATGAAATAAGTGAGTTATTGTCTTAATGTTGTTCAATTTTAAATAAAAATTTGGAATAATAATCCTTGAAAGCTGTGCATTAGAAATTGTCATATTTTTCTGAGATCCTTGTATTGAATATTATCAAGTTTCGTGCCTGGTTTCTGAGTTGTTCAATAACTTAATGGACCATTACCTCAATGCTGGAGCAATGAGCTAATGAACCATTAAACTTAATGAGCAACTCAGAAACCGGGCATAAGAGTTTTATCGGTAGTCATCTCATGAAATGAACCATATCCATTCACTTTTTCTGGGATATATGAGCTCTAGGTTGATATTATCTAACTTTGAAGAGTAATCATTTTCTCCTACAAGTTAGTTAAATTTCCAACTTCATCTTGATATCATCCTTCCCAGTAAATTGTAAAAAGTAGAAAGCGAGTATTTATCACATTACAGATAAAATTATTGTATGAAATTTCTGGTTGTTCAGCTCCATTTTGTTAGCTGGAATTCTCCTGTGATTCATCAATAGTAAATAACTGTCACTGTCAATGACATATGGATCATGTCACATCGCAGATAATAGTTACTAGACCAGTAAGCTGACCCAGAATCAAGTTACCGGTAAGCCGCTGCTATATAGATAAGGCTAAAGGTGGTCTTTGTTTACCAGACACTGTAGTTTTGTAATTGTTTCCCTGCCTTGGTGCTCTATCACATTATCACAGCTTATGAGAACAATAATATTATTATCTCATATTATTGTTATTTCAATAATTTCCTATTCATAATCATTTTCCTATAACCAGGATCTTCCCGTTCTCCATCCTTGATAGCTGTCTGGGCTCTTTCAGATCCTTTCTATACTTGTATACTTTGTCCTCAATAGTTGAATAGTACCAAAGTAACAACATATATGATGCTTGTATAAAAGTGAATAACGATTTGCAGGAGTGTCCTACAGATATGACTGAAGAAAATAAGATGTTAGTGAATTCTTTGGAATTGGAAAAAAAGAAAAGGAAATTCACTAGAGTGCAGAGAGATAGCAGAAGATGAAATAAAACTCCTAAAAATTGAAATTGAAAGGTTAAATAAAAGTCAGCTATCATTAAGAAAGGAAACAGAGGACAAAAATGTGATCATTGGTCTTCTAAGATATGACTGTGAGAAACTTTCTCACACAATTCAACCAGATGATATTGGTGGGAAACTTGCTTAAGTACTCTACCAGACTGGAAAATTGCGCTCCTAATCCTTCAGTTTTAACACAGAATAGATTTTCTTTATTGGAAGTGAGCTAATCACCAACTATTCTACCTGCTGGGGAAGTTATCCAGGGCCAAGTGCATGCTTACTGCTCTTCAACACCCACTTCAACAACATGTCCACAAACTATTACTGGGAATAAGTCATTGAATGTACGTTTTTATGCTGATAGCCAGAGCTGGGATGTCTACAAGTACTTCAATGACAAGAACCATAAGTTCTTTAATATGGTTAAACCTGGAGCTCAATTCACGGATTTGGCTGTGGAGACCATCCAACCAAGTACCAATAAAATGAGTGTTTTCTTGGCTGGTACAAATGATGTTGCTCATAATGAAAGAAAAGAACCGCACACCTCTCTCTGGAATAAACTATGGGAGCTGCAGAACAGATGAGCTAGTAATGTTCAGTCGTAATCAGACCTTCCTAGAGAGCAGACGTAGTGAATTCATAGTGTAGAGTAGTTTTAGTGTTTGAAAGTGGAACAATAGTTATTTTGGAAGCCAAACTGTCAGCTCAGCATTTTCCATCGAACATTCTGAGTACGAAATTCAGACTATATTTGCAAAGTTATTTCGTTATTCATCAGCAAAGTGAAAACTGGGTCACCATTCATTCAAAGAAAAACATTACTGACTTTCTTCAATAGGTTGTGTTCATCCAAGAAAAAAAAAATTTTTTTTTTTTTTTGAGAATAATAATTACATTAAATTTATCAACATGATCGGCATCTATTAATTTTGAGATGCTTCGGTCACCTCATAACACTCCGAACAAACTACCACCAGCACTGCAGTGTGAGTTTGAAGAGGAGGAGGAGGATGGAGTGAATATTTCCCCCCAATCTCCTGCAAAAATGATGGACGATAGTGGAATAAGCTTCGAGATTAAGTCATGTAAAAATACGCATGAGAAAATTATCAATTGGGGAAGTGAAACATTCGCGAAAAAAAAACTTTCTCGCGAAGACTATGACTACTTTCTTAATTTGTGCAATGAACTGAAGGTCGCCATAGAAAGAGCAGAAGTGAAACAAAATCTCAGAAACAACGACGCGAAAATATTCGGAAAAATTCACACTCTGGAACAGAGTGTGAATAAACTTGCAAACGAGGTGGCTAAAAGTTACAGTAAGACGATTTCGTTTGCTGAAGCTGTGCAACTTCCAAAAGGGAAAAGGAATCCACCTCCTGCATCGAATGTCGCCGCCCCTGCTGCAGCGTCCAAGCAGTCACCGCCAAGGGTCAAGAAGCTGTCTCCCAAGGAAAATGTGGTAATTCTTAAGCCGTCAAAAATCAGCGGAACCGAAAAGGAGTCAAGTGAAAAAATCAGAGAGACAATTAAGAAGAATATCAGCCGTGAACAGAACTTGAATATAAAAAAGGCCGTTGATGTCCATGGTGGTGGTGTGCTGCTGGTTCTTGATCCCAAAGCCAATAAAGAAAAAGTGTTAGGAAAAAAGGTACTTCAGGATCCCAACCTCAAGGTAAGCGAGCCACAAACAAAATTGCCGTGAATAATACTATATCATGTATCTTCTGATATAACTGCTGTTGAATTGGCAAACGATGTGTATGAAAGAAATCTTGGGTCTTTATCATTAATGAGTGGGGAAAACTTCTTAAAAAACTTCAAACCGATATTCAAATTGGGGCCCAAAAACAAAGACACTGTTCATTGGGTGGTAGAGTGCACTGCTGAAATAAGAAGAGAATTCATTAATAAATCGCGAATATGCATTGATTGGAGGGTGTGTCGAGTTGGTGACTATGTTGCCGTGTCTAGATGCTTCAAGTGCCAAAAAATTGGACATATTAGTAAGCACTGCACTCAAACACAAAACACCTGTGCTCACTGTTCCACTTCGGGACATGATGTAAAAGATTGCCCAAACAAAGAGAAAAAGCCCACTTGTCTAAATTGTCGCAACGATAAGAAACAGCAGTTTGACCACAAAGTTAGCGATAAAGAGTGTCCTTCCTACCAAAAAGCGTTGCAACAAATAATTGATAAGACTGATTATGGAATTTAAAAGAAAATTAATTAATATGTTGAAACTAAATAAAAATAATAGAGATAATAAAAACAAGCAACCTATCAATCCCAAAATAATCACATTAAATAGCATCCTTAGCAAAATTAATAGTTTAAATGCAACAAACAAAACACGTAAAAGTAGAATAGGTCTGGTCTATAATTTTGGCGAGAGAGTCGATGTTATGATATCTTTTGCTAAAATAAAAAATACTATACGCACATCCAAAGGTCTCTCCTTGCTCAGAGATAAAAAGTATTTCTCCCATGAAGAATGGAATCAGCTTGATTTGTTAGGTGATTCAAATAATATAAGAGTTTCGTTCACTAGTAAAAATGTTCCTATTTTCATATTAAATAGTAGAGAAAATGAAGTATTTGGTGATCTTTTGAATAAAGTAAATGACTGGAGTGGAACTCATTACCCTTTGATCATAGGAATTGACTCATTTGACAATCTGAGTGAAACTTATTTTGATATTCCTGCCACTGAGCTTTTGAGTACTGTCATGGGTGCTGGGAATTTGAAGTTTGTTTTCCATTACCGTGGTTATTGTGGTATAAATTTTTTGAATATACCCGAACAATCTGATAACCTGGGAGTTGAATATCCTGCTGGATATTTTGAGGGTAAAAATGAACAAGAAGCCTACCTAAACTCAATGATTGAATTACGGAACCTCCTTCAAAATACTGATACCGAAAATGCTAAAATATATAAAGAGATTCTTCTTAGTGTCACTCATAAAAATATTTCTGTATCAGGTGTTGAATTAACAAGGATCCTGAAAGGCAAGATGAACATATATGATAATTCATTGAAAAGATTCCTATTCAAAACAAACTCTAGATACCGTATGGGATATTGCCTAGAAAGGAATGGAACTTATGTCGAATTTCAGGAGGATACTTTGAAATTTTCTACTAGTGAAAGATATGTTTTAGTAATGCGTAATACCACCCTCATGCTAAATAGTGAATTAATAAAAACTATAAATAGAATAAGTTACCGGGAATGTAAGTTACCTGAAATAAAATGGTATGATGGTGTCCCAGGCTGTGGTAAGTCTTATTTTATAGTTTCGCGACATGAGCCAGGAAAAGATCTTATACTTACTCAAACACGTGCAGGTATTAGAGCTATCCGTGAAACTGTCATTAGAATGTATGGTCAGAAACATAAAAACAGTCTTAATTTGGATTACAGGACTGTTGGCTCATTTATAATAAATCAAAACAAAAATAAAACATATAATAAAGTTTTTATCGATGAAGCTTTACTTATGCACGCGGGTTACATAGGATTTATTGCTGCCTTGAGTAAAGCCTCTGAAATCATTGTAGTTGGTGACGCAAAGCAAATACCCTATATTGAGAGAAGTTCATTTGCTACAAGATGGCATAAAATTTCGGAATTCTGTAAACCTTATGCAAGGCTAACGGTAACTCGTAGATGTCCTATTGATGTCTGCTTTGCCCTTTCCACAGTCTATGAAAAAATCACCACTCTTAATAATAGAGTTCTCTCAATATTGCCTACTTACAGAAATGGGGAATACCACCAGATAGAACCCGACACTTTAATATTAACATTCACCCAAGAGGAGAAGCATAAGGTTGGTGATATTATAGAGTGGAGAGAAGATGTTGCACTTCACACAATACATGAAGCACAAGGTTTAACTTCAAAAAATGTTATTTTAATCAGGATTGATTATAAGGAGAATGAAATCTATAACAGTATGCCTCATGTGATTGTTGCGCTGTCTCGACACACTACAACTTTCAGATATCTAACAAACAGCTTGGTAGAAGATGCGGTAGATAAACTAATAAATAAACTGAAATTAATAAATAACATTGAGCTAAAAAAATGGAACAAGGAAAGAAGCAGCAAACTTGAAAGAATAAGTTATGAGTGACACTGATGAGATTCTTAATACTTTGGAAATTGACAACGAAACAGCCGTAATTGATGATTATTTCAATTATCATCCTCACTTTGATAGGAATAATGATGCTGAATGTTTAAATATTTTGTCTATGAATGTACGCAGTTTGAATGCTAATTTTGATCAATTTATTTGTTGTTTGAATGGGTTGAAAACTGATATTCATATTATAATATTAATGGAAACTTCGTTGACTGCTGATATGCCGTTTATTTTCAACATTCCTGGATATACAGCAATAAACAAATATTCTAAACAGAATAAATGCGATGGTTTGTGCATGTACATAAGAGATAACATAAGTTTCAGTGAAGTCTCACTTGATATTTCCGATGCTAATGTAATAAGTGCTGACTTGAATATAGATTGTAATATTTTTAAGGTGATTGGTGTCTATAGATCCCCTAGTAATCGTAACATTGAGAATTTTCTAAATAGTTTGAGTGATAAAATCAACAACATTCCTAATGTGATAGATGTATGTGTGGCTGGAGACATGAATATCAATACGCATTCAACTAGTGTTCCTGTTCAAGATTATTTGCATATATTCAATAGTAATGGTTTCAAATCTTATATAAATGGTGATACCAGAGTCACAAACACAACCCAATCCTGTATAGACCATATTTTCTTCAAGAATTCGAACAATAATTTTAAATACATGAAGGGTGCTATATTTAAGACAACAGTAACTGATCACTTCTCTGTTGTCTTGAACTTGGTTAAGGATTCTAAACAAATTCCAAGTGAAAATAGAAACGTATTGATAAACACAATAACTAGACTAAACTATAATGCCCTTTTGGAACACGTAGGGAATGAGAATTGGGAAAACATCTACGCCATGAATGATAGTATTGATACCATTATGGATAAATTTGTTGATCGTTTGACCTGTTTAATCGATCAATGCAAGAAGGAAAAAAAGATACCAAATAGACTTCGTCCCCTTAAACCCTGGATCTCTGAAGGCATTATAAGATCCATAAACACGCGAGATAGGATGCATTCTAGACTGAGAAGAGATCCCAATAACAATGATTTGAAGAATGAGTATAAGGTCTATAGGAATGCTTTGAATAAAATCATCAACCTTGCAAAGGAAACCTACTATAAATTGAAAATAGATGGTTGCAATAACAACAGCATGAAGTTGTGGAAGTGCATAAACGAAGTTATTGGTGAAAACTGTAAGAAGGACAAGAGTACTGGACTAGATGCTCACTCTCTCAATAATTATTTCACAAATGTTGGTAAATTACAGGCTGAAAGCATTAATACCCTTAATAATCCATATGGAGCAGTTCCTACCCATGACAATGGGGCAAACCGGGTTGATTCCACTTTCTTTATGAGGCCGACCAGCTCTCACGAAATTGAAGCCATTATTAAAAGTCTCAAGAACAATTGCAGCCCTGGAATCGATAATTTAAGCAATATTGTATTAAAGAAAATAGCTCATTTTATATCAAAACCGCTCTCTTTCATTTTCAATAGATGCTTTGAAGAGGGATATTTTCCTAATCATCTCAAATCTGCTAAAATAAAACCCCTTTTCAAACAAGGTGACCCCACAAATCCCTGTAATTATAGACCGATTAGTCTCATTAGCAATCTAGCAAAAATAATGGAGAAAATAATAAAGTCAAGATTTGTGTCTTTCTTAAATAAACACAAAATAATCAACAATAACCAATTTGGCTTCCAAAATTGTAAAAGCACATCAGATGCTCTAATAAAATTCACTAACACCCAATCCGATAGAATAAATTCCAACATGAAAACTATTGCTGTCTTTCTTGATATCCGCAAAGCTTTTGATACAATACCGCATAATACCTTGTTCCATAAACTAGAGTCCTATGGTTTTAGGGGTGTCTCCCTTGACTTATTTAAAAGCTACCTTAGTAATAGAACTCAGTCGCTAACCATTAATGGTCAAACTAGTGTCAAAAATCTAACTGCATATGGTCTTCCTCAAGGTACTGTGCTATCTCCCATCCTTTTTATACTCTATGTCAATGATCTCTTGAAATTAAGACTTATTAACTCAACTCTGATATCCTTCGCAGATGACACTGCAGCTATTTTCCACGGTAAATCTTGGAACGAAGTTCATACCATAGCTGAAGAAAACATGTTAACCATCAAAAATTGGTTAGATAAAAATACTTTATGTTAAAATGTTGATAAAACTAATTACATAACGTTTTCAGTGAATAGAATAGGGCAACCCATCAATAATCAGGCATTGAAAATCCACTCCAGGTGCAATTCTAACTCCAATAATTGTGATTGTCCCTCAATAAAAAAAGTCACTAATATTAAATACTTGGGAATTATAATTGATGATCACCTTAAGTGGGATGTTCATATTAAATCCGTCTGTAAAAGAATCAGATACTTATCTTTCAAGTTTTACCAATTAAATAGAATTCTTAATAAAAAACACTTAAAAATGATATATCATGCTCTGGTGAAATCAATTCTGCAGTACGGCATAATTGTTTGGGGGGGCTGTTTCAATTGTCACATTAATGAATTATTTGTAATGCAAAAACTGATAATTGAAATCATTCTAAATAAACCTAGATTGTACCCAACCGATATGGTTTTTAGCGATTTTGAGGTGATGACAATAAGACAATTGTATATAAAAGATGTAATTAAATACATAATAAAATATAAATCCGAATTTCCGCTTACTTTGAACTCCATAAGTAATAACTATAATTTAAGGGGCACTGCTAACAAATATTTAACCTACAACACTAATATTGAATGTATAAGGAGGCAGTTGATATTCATTAGTACTAAATTAATAAACCTTATCCCGGACCACTTCCTCATCAACTCAAAAATTAGTAAAAAAACAAAACTTGATATAAAAAACTGGAACTACAGTAATTTTTTCTTCTATATAGATATGTGAGACCTAGGATTTCTGCTCTTACTTTGAATGCTATGTTTTCTGTAGCTTTGTGTTTTTCAAGTTTCAGTGGACTCGCTTACCATTTTTTATTTTTTATTCCTTTTTCGCTTATCTTCTCTTTCTCCTCCTTGCTTTCCCCGTTTTTCACTCCCTTTCACTCCTTTCTTATTGCCCTCTACCTGCCTATTACATGGGAAACCATAGTTGGCTAGGTATTTCTCCTCCTTTCTTTTTTTTCAGCACACCCCACCATATAGCCATTTGTTTTTGTATTTGTGTTTCTGTTTTGTATATTATACTATTGTACTGTTGTATTGTAAATTTGTTTTCTGTTGTATTGTAAATTTGTTTTCTGTTGTATTTTGTGTGTGTTTGAATAAAATTTGAATTTGAATGTGATTATGTTCTCAGTTCCTCTCAGACATGATCACCCAATCTAGTCAGCCATCAACAGAGAAATTCAGAAGGCTAACAAAGAAATTTCAACCTTTGCAAGCATTTTAGCAATGTTACATTCATGAATATCAGTGATATGAGTAGAAGATTTCACACAACAAATGAACTACATATCTCACATGCTAGGAAAAAATATGTGTTTTGGCCTTTTGCCAAAAGGTTTAATAGGAGCTAATTGCATTATTCTCTACTAGAGTGTGCTACATGTACTTTGTCCACTTCAATCCCCACTACTTTACATTCTCATTATGCCTCTGGCTCCTTAGTCTTGTGAGTCTTGTGACACACATGCCCAATGACAGTTGTTTTGATTATGTATCTAATAACTTTGTATGATCACCTCTCTTCAAGAATTGCTCCTTCCTCTATATCTGACACCTTCACTTTTTCTGCTAACCCTCTTACAATAACCTGCTATCTTATTTCTTTTGCATTGTAACTTGTACACGATTTTCTACCTGCCGCCTCAGCTCCTCAAAGAAAGCCACTTTCATATTTCTTTGTTTTACGTTTTCTCTCATTGCTTGTAACCTGCAAAGCTCCCACATGTGATCCTCTGGGCCGGATCTGAACCAGCAGCCTATATGACCTAATTTCATGCTACAAACTTGCATCCTGGTCCATGAACAACTCAAGATCTAATCACCTCTCAGTTCTGGATCATTTCTGCAAGAACATTGGTTCATCACCAGGTTAATCAGTGTCTTGTCTGCACTCGGATCTGCACCACCACTACTCAGACAATCATGGGAGTGCTTCCTTCCTCATGAGTCATGCATCAACGGGCTTTTCTCACTACCAGTTTGGATTACACAGGCGCCTTTGATGTGAAAACTTCATCTCTACAACACACCTGCACTGTCAAGGGCTATCTTTGTTTGTTCGTTTGTATGAGCACCAAAGCTCTTCATTTCAAATTCATCTCTTATCTGTCTATGTCACCATTCATCTCCTGTCTTGAGCAATTCATCTCGATGCATGGCCTTCCATATGAAATTCACTCTGACAATGGTGAGAATTTTCATGATGCAGCAAAGAAACTTGATGAGATTTACAACCTCCTCAAGTCATCTGAAAGTGAGTTCTTCTCTTACTTTGCTGACAAACGTATTCAGTCAACTTGCAACCACCTTACACACCACACTTTGGTGGCCTGCATGAAAGCGGCATCCAATCTGCCAAAAGCACACTCTACCACATGATAAAAGATTTGTTGCTCATGTTTGAAGAGTACACCATGTTATACTGCTGAATCAAAGCAATGCTCAACAGTCACTCTTTATGTGAACTTTCTGACATCCCAGCTGAGGCTGCGCTTATGCTCTCTCCTGGACACTTTTTGATAGGAACACTTCTGCATTCACTCCCCAAGAAACTGCTGGACCTCTCATTATCACCTCATTTATGATGGACCTGCATACATCAACTTGCACAACACTTCTGGAACCGCTGGAGCAAGGAATATCTCAATACTCTGATAACTCACCACAAATCTTCTCCACGCAATCTTCAAGTCAGTGACGTTGTCATTCTCAAAAACGTCAGCACCTCACTGTTGCACTGGCCTCTTGGACATATTGTTGCCACTCACCCCAGTAATGACAGCATTGTTTGCATAGTCTCTGTTTTCTCTTCTGCTAAAATGCACCTCCACACTGTCAACCATGTAATCCCTCTCTGGAGCCAATAATTTTCTTTCTTTCACCCACTCCCTCGCTCCTGTCACTCACATGAGCTCCAGTGATGGAATGAGTAGTCACCATCTCACAACTTCCTGTTTCACTCTTGTTTCCTTTTTCAGCCCAGAGTATGTCTTGGCCTTTTTCCAAAAGATTTAATTGGAGCTGATTGCATTATTCTCCACTAGAGCATGCTTAAATGTACTTTGTCCACTTGAGAATCCCCACTCCTTTACATTCTCATTATGCCTCTGGCTCCTTAGCCTTCATTCTTGTGACACATGTGCCTGATGACAGTCGTTTCAATTACATATCTAATAACTTTGTTCATTCACCTCTCTTCAAGAATTGCTCCTTCCTCTATATCTGATGCCTTCACCCTTTCTGCTAACCCTGTCATGATAACCTGCTACCTTATTCCTTTTGCATTGTTACTTGTACATGATTTTCTACCTGCCGCCATGGCTCCTCAAAGTAATCCACTTTCATATTTCTTTGTTTTACATTTTCTCTCATTGCTTGTAACCAGCAAAACTCCTACAATATTATGTTTGTGATAAAATCCTGGGTTTAGCACATATGCTAGCTTGTAAACCGGAAAAAGTTCTCAAATCTATACCTTTAAAGTGCAACACAGATGTTTTTTTAGGGGTGGGCCATAGCTCAATATTTTGAGTCTGTGACACAAAGATGAAAGGATAGGTGGAGCTAGTACAGATTGTGTTGAGAATTTTTTATACAAACATTTATCTCATGTAAATACTGAAATATGTAATCTGGATTCTGTTGGTAGAATATCAGGGATAGATTCTATGCTTGTTCCTCAATATTCCGGGTTTGAACAGAAATCTATGTTATTGGAAGACTACATGCCAAACTTAAGATCAAGGTAGCAGTGGTACTGTGCATACGTTGTCAGAACAGGCTCTGCGAATTTTTAAGAATAGAATATTAATTCAAACGGATAAGTAGCATTTTTGTTTATTATTATTAGTATTTATAATATCTTAATAATTTACATCATTAATTTGTCTAATATAAATCAAAGTATTTGAATAGAAAGTCAAATTCTATTTTCAAGGTTAGGTGTACTGATATTGATAAATTTTCTTGTAATTGAATAGTCTCAAGTTGACAATTATAATAAATTAAGTAATACACTTCATTAAACATTTAACATAAATCAATTGAAAACAATATTTAGCTAAGAAAATGAGTCCAAACAAATCATCTAAATCAAATTGTTCAACTAAACCGCAGGTAACTACACGTTCTCAAGTATTACTAAAAAAATCTCCTTCAGCTCTTGAAGCTACTGTAGATGTAGAAGAAAAAATTGCTGAACTAATGAGTGATCACACCGAATTAAAAACAAAATTAGAATCATCACTGAAAAATTCTGAGGAAGAACGGATAGGGTTGGTGAATCACATAAAATCTCTGAAAGTTATTGTAAAATTGCAGCAGGAAGACCATAAAACTGAAATACTAAATCTCACGAGTCAATGTAGGTCTATGTCAGAGGAAATCGAAATATTAAAATAAAAAATAAACTTAGCTAATGTAAGATCTCAACCTCTGATCAATATGAAAAAATTAGAAGCTAAAAGAAATGGGGAAAACATAATTGGTCAAATTAAAACATATAGTCAGGTTTTGCAAACAGCAACTAAAACTAAAGTGAGGGGAGATAACGATAGGAAAGGTAGAGTACTGCTTTTGACATCCAGTCATGGACGAGAATGCAGTGACCTACAAAATAAAAGATTGAAAAATAAGTTTGAAGTTCAGAGCTTTTTCAAGCCAAGTCCCCCTATAAACGCAATTGTAGAGACAGCAAAGGAGCAGAATAAAGATTTTGGTAAAAACGATTTTCCAATAGTACTGGGTGGCTCAAACAATACGAATGAACCTAATCTAAAACATCTTCCTGAAATAAATGGAAAAATTAAAGAGATTGTGCCACTCAGCCAAGAAACTAATGTAATAATAAGTACAATTCTGTATAGGTTTGATAGGCCAGAGCTAAATGAAACCATTAAGTCAAAAAATAAATCAATCCATAATACAATCAACAGCCTAAAAAATAAGAATTCTAAGCAATTGAGGATTTGTTTTCTAAATGAAAGGCTGAAAAAACAAAATTTCACTAATCATGGTCTACATCTAAATCAATCTGGCAAAGTAATATTTTGTAATAGGCTGGCAGAGCTGATTGAAAGTCGTTTGCAATCTACTGTCAATAATTCTCCTAAACAATCATCTAACGAACCTTTTTTAGTAAAGTGGCTCAAAACCGGGAAGGGAAAATAGTTTCAAATGATAAATTCCTATCTTTAATTGTATTAAAATACATTAATCGATCAGGAAATCAGGATAGCATTAGTGGAAGGAACTCTTGTAACAATCTGATGGGCTCCCAAGGTTCTAAGAGATTAAGTAGATGTACTTCAATATGCAAAAGCAACAATAAAGTAATAAGGGATGATAGGGAAGTACCGGTACTCACTGTGTTCCATCAGAATATTCAATACATTCGTAACAAAATAGATAGAATCGGAGTATTTTTGAAAGAAGAGGCTCCTGATATAGTTATTTTCACCGAGCATGGTTTAAAAGAAGATGAATTGTCACAACTTAATATTCCAAACTATTCATTGAAAACGTCGTATTGCAGGACATCTCATCGAAGTGGGGGAGTAGGTATCTTCGTTGAAAATGCTAAGAATATGCAAACTTTCAATTTAGAATATGTAGAGAAATTTGCTGAGGAATTGGATTTAGAAGTTACTGGTTTGAGAGTAAAAATCGACAATAATTTCGAAGTAGCAGTGTTAGGTATTTACAGGTCACCAAATGGGGAATGGAACAATTTTTGCAAACTATTCAATAGGCTTTTAGAGATTACTACTACTCGCTTTACAAACGTTATTGTAGCGGGATACTTCAATACAGACTTTGCAACACAGAATGAAATGACTGAAGACTTAAGGGATATTATATACATGAATAACTTGGAAATAAAAGTTCATGAATATACCAGAGTCACAAGAACATCACAAACAATAATTGATAACATCCTTACTAATATAGATTACTCTAAAACAAGATAAGGCAGCTCGGAACTATCCGATCATGACTATCAAATCTTAGAGGTGGGGTTGCAAGGTCATAAATCAATTAAAAAGAGTAGAGTAATGAAAGAAATTCAACAATGTGAACAGGGGAATATCGATTGTTTGAAGCAGAATCTGCTACATGAAAACTGGAGTGGGGTTTACAATAGCAATAGTTTGAATAACAAATATGATAGTTTCATTAATATTTTGAGGTTTCATATTACTATGAGTTGTCCAGTTCTAAAAGTCCCTGTAAAAAACAAATTGGACAAAATTGAAGAGTGGATAACTGATGATATCCTTGCAAAAAGAAATAGGGTTAAAGATGCATATGATGAATTCAAACTATCTAGAAATATGTTAAGTGAAGATAATTACAAAGCTCGAAAGAAAAACTATACAAAAGAAGTAAAAAGAGCGAAATGTAAGAAAACAGCTGAAATTTTGAATCATAGTGTGTACTTTAACACAGAAGTGTGGGATGTAATAAACAAAAATAGGCGAGTAGCTCATGTAGATGCTCATACTAGTGTCCCCAGAATAATTGACGAAAATAACAAATATATTGATGATAGTGTAGACATTTGTAATTTCTTTAACAGATATTATCAACTGGTTGCTAAGAATCTTCAAAAATCTCTTAATACAGGTATTAGTGATGGAAACATGTGGAATACTGATTGGATTCAGAATAAATTTTAATTCCACCCAGTATCGCAAGAAGAGTTGTCAAATATCATTGATAGTTTGAATAATGAAAAAACTGTAGGAATGGATGGGGTATCCAGTAATATTCTGAAAGAATGTAAAGATCAATTGTTAGACTCTTTGATTCATCAAATCAATCATTCATTAGAACAAGGTGTTGTTCCAGATAATTTGAAAGAGGGGAAGATCTTGTCAATCTTCAAAAGTGGTGATAGAGAAAGGGTGGAAAACTATAGGCTCATTAGTATTTTAAATGTAATGAGTAAAATTTTTGAAAGAGTAGTTCTATATAGGTTACTTCTGCACCTTCAAGAAGCTAACTTTATCTGTGATGAACAGCATGGCTTCCAGAAAGGGAGATCAACAAAGACAGCCATCGTTTCTCTAGTTGAAAAACTAATAGATATAATAGATTCAGGTGATAAAGCTACTGCAATCTTCTTAGATCTGTCAGAGGCATTCGATTGTGTTAATCATAGAACTTTATTAGAAATATTGCAAAATGTAGGCGTAATGGGGTTGAACTGAAATGGTTTGAATCATATCTTATTGGGAGAAAACAATGTGTAGAACTAACTGCAGTAGTTGGGAATAGTATAGTAAAGAATAAATCTAATAAATTAGAGGTCCAAGCTGGAGTGCCTCAGGGGTCAATACTAGGTCCATTGCTTTTCTTGTTATATGTCAACAATTTACCTAAAGAATTAATTGGTGGTAGAGCCCTCTTATTTGCAGAAGATACATCACTCATTTTCAGCAATTCCATTCTAGATAATTTAGAAATAAGTGCCCATATAGGTGTGCAGTCCATTGACCAATTCTTAAATCAGTTGAAGTTAACAATAAATAGTAAAAAATGCCAATATCTTCAATTCAAAAACAAACATAATTCAAATGAAGATAGGGCTATAAACGTGTTTGTAAATGATAATCAACTAGACCAGGAAGAAAACATTGCATTTCTAGGAGTTTTGTTGGATAGACGATTGACCTGGACTCCATACATTGAGGAAATATGTAGTAAAATTTCATCTGGGGTATTTGTCCTGCAACAGCTCGCTAGATTGAATGACAAAAAGTTACTTTTTACAGCTTACCATGGGCTCTTACTGTCACATATTAGGTATGCTATCTTAGTATGGGGTAATTCATCAAAACAAAATTATGATAGGGTGTTTAAGATCCAAAAGAAAGGGGTTAGGTGTATAGAAAGAGTGAATAGATTAGATTCATGTAGGCCGTTGTTCAAGAGACTTGGTCTCTTAACTGTACCCTGCTTATATGTGTATGAAGCTACTTTATATGTAAAAACGAATGATATCAACCAAAATCTTGATGTACATGATTATAATACAAGAAGCCGAGGAGATTATCACTTGGTGAGTCACAATAGTAGCTTATTCAAACAAAAACCTAGTTATATTGGTAGGAAATTCTACAATAAGCTACCGCAGTTTCTGAAGAGTCTTGAAAATATAGAAAAATTAAAAAAACAATTGAAGAAATATTTAGTTGATAAAGCTTTTCATAGTGTACAAGAGTTCCTTCCACATCAAAATTGAGCCTCGCCTCAACTAATTGATATAGTAATTATTTATGGTATCTAGTGTATATGACTAATGTTAACCGTAAGGGTCTCCCCACCACGAAAAGCCATATGAATTTACTTTACTTTATGACTAATGTTGATCCGACTTGTCTTATACTCCTTAACTGTAGTCTCCAAGATGTTATCTACAAAAAAAAATAAGTGTGGGCTCAAAGGTTCCTATCTTTTTCTTGTGTCTGACAGAGCATTGGTTGACTCATGATGGGCTGTTTTATTCTCATCCTGATGGCTTTTATTGTGCTCCTCACTTCTGTAGAACTGATGACATCAGAGGTGGTGCTGTTATCTATGTGGCTAATGACATTGCATCCAGAGCAGTTGACATAAGTGCCTTTACTTCTGAATTTCAACTGGAGGCCACAGCTATCATTGTAGACAAATTTAAGATAATCATAGCATGTGTAAATCACTTTCCTGGACAGAATCCATAAGAATTTTTGAGTGCTCTGGAGGGTCTTCTTACTCATTTATTCAAGTGGGATGAATATATAATGGTGGCTGGGGTTGAATTAATGCTGACTTTGATTTTAGAACCTCTAGGGTCACAGTATTAGAGTTTCTCTATTTGCTTAGACAGTTTAACTGCTACTGTCTGGACTATCAGCCAACCAGAGGTAGCAACTGCCTCAATATTGTTTTTGTGAATTGTCATTTGGATCAAGTAAAATGTAGAGTAGTTAAGGACTTTCTGTTCACAGACCATGATGGGTTAGTTGTTAGTTTGATAGCTCCTATAAGATCAAAAGCAGCTCAAGCATTGGAAACTGATACATCAAATTCAATTTGCAAACTTGTTTTACCTGAGAAAAAACTTCCAAATCTGATTAATAAGTTCATGTATATTGACTGGTGTATGTTTGTAAGCTGTAACTTTTATGATGCACAGACAATGTTCAGTTATTTTTTTAAAATCCTGACTAATGCTTTGGAATGTTTCTTGATTTTGAAACACTGCAATCTCAGTTGCAATTTGATGAAAACAAATAGAAAGTGATATACTCCAAAAATGGCTAAGGCTAAGGATAGAATTATGTTTCTTGATTTCTTGTATAAATGAACTGGTTAAATTGCAGTAAAAAACCAGTTATTAGCATTAAAGGAGTATGCAAGAGAAATCTCAGCTGCTAAAGTTGTGTACAATAGTTGATTAATTTATTCTAGTACAAATGAGTGTGAGGCTGCCTGGGCTCTGATTAAGAAAAACTGTAATATATCAAAAAAGAGTGAGCAAATGATTTCTCCAAATTCTTTTAATAATACTGTGTTGAATCTGTGGATAGGGTAAAAAGAGATATTGCAAAGCCAAATGTTTCTGCAAAAGATTGTATTGATAAAGTAAATGTTAGGGGAAATAAATGTTTCAAGTGGAGACCTGTTTTGGTAGATGATGTTTTAAAGGCAGAAAAACATTTGAGCAACTCTTGCAGTAATGATTCTTATAATATGTCTAATAAATTTCTAAAAAAATTAATCCCTTCTATTGTAAACCCTCTTACTCAATGTATCAACAGAATATTGCAGGAGGGGAGTTTACCAGATGAACTTGAAATCTCTAAGGTATGCCCTATATTCAAAAAGGGGACAAAAAATAAGCCAGAAAGCTATTGTCCAGTATCTTTGGTACCTGTTCTGTCTAAGCTAATTGGGATTATTATATGTGAACAAGTAAATGAGTTTTTAAAAGAAAAGAACATATTATCTGATGCTCAGTGTGGTTTTAGAAAGGGCAGAGCAGCAGTTAATGCAGTTGAGAGTCTGGTATGTGATATTATGCAGGCCTTTGAAAGCAGGTGCTATGCTCAGGTCACCTTTTGTGACCTGATTAAAGCATTTGACTGTGTAGATCATACTGACTTGTTGGAGAAGCTTTATTATTATGGCTTTCAAGAGGAGTCTCTGGCACTCTTTGATTTTTACTAAAAAAAACAGAAGGCAAGGTGTCTGCATTGATGGGAAGTGGTCTGAATTGATTTACTTGAAGTATGGTGTACCTCTGTCCTGGGCCCTCTATTATTTCCAATTAGTATGAATGACTTGCCTAACAATGTTGTGAGAAGAACAGTGTTATATGCAGATGACACAACATTTTTAAATGTTTCAAATGACATGGCTGAGCTCTCAAATCTTGTGAATATTTCATTAGATGTGGCAGGAGTTTGGTATAGAGCTAATGGTTATCTTTTAAATAAAAATAAAGCAGAAAATGTAATATTTGGTCTTAGGCCTTATGACTGTGAACAGGACATAGTCAATCATGTAAAGTTTTTGGGGTTTTAAGTTGATTACAAACTGAGATGGGAAAAACATATAGCTTATCTGAGCACTAGGCTAGCTAGGGTAGTCTATCTCATTGGACAACTGAAACAATGTGTGATGTCAAACTGTGTAAGAATGGCTTATTTTGCTTAGCTCCAATCAATCATTAAATATTGTTTGCTTGTATGGGGCAATTCGTCTAGGGTTGATGAGATATTGAAGCTATAAAAAAAAGTAGCTCAGCTACTCTAGATCACTGCTAGCCCAGATTCGTTTTATTACAAATGAAAACTATAGGGAATTTGTACATTTTGAGCTTGTGGCATTCTTTAAAAAAAAAAAAATTGCCAGCAATGACTTTCAATAAAGATATTCACAAACATGATACATGCAATAAGAGGTTAATTAGCTATGAGTATTGTAGATTGAGTAAATCTCTCAAAAGTCATTTGGTAATGTCCAAAAAAGTTTATAAGTTTTTCAACTCCATTAGCAAGTAAGATTTTCCTCCAGAAATTAGATGAGTGGCTTATAGAAAACCCTTTTTATAGCATTGAGGAGTTCTTTGAGCACACAGATATATACTTTTGAAGTTTGTTCTTGATTGTAATGAATATTGAAACTATACTTTCGTTTTGTAGCTGTTTATTGTGGTAATAATTTATTTGATTTGAGTATGTACACTATTAACACTACTTTGTCAATGCATGTACTTGTTCATGGCAATAAAAATGTTTTGATTCAATTTCTATTCTGCTTCTCCTTCTTCTTCCTTGTAAAATTCTGCTACTCCATGGCATGACAAATTCTAAATTTACAATATCTTTTTAAAAGTTTTGGAGCATGTTGATTATTTATGGAATGATATTTAATCTGGACAGGGTAAAAAATAAATATTTGAGGACAGTCTTCAAAAATATTATGATAACTTTTTCACTCTAAAGCCTATTCATCAAGTTCTGCCACGTGATCTCAAGGCTCCTCAAACTCATGTTTAAAGGCTCCTAAATTACTGGGAAACACCATACAATCATGAGACAGTTAAAGGCTTAAAGGTGTGATAATTGTAGGACCTTAATGTATGAATGTTGGAATTTGTAATATTATAGATACAACCTGTTCTAATAATTGCACCAAAAAGCTTCAGTAACAATGAAAATGATCCTATAAAGCCTGCAGTGCCAAAACACTCTAGTGTCTCTAAGGTTTTTTCATCCTCAGTTTTGCATGTCTGTGGAATAAATGATAGCATAATGGACAAATAAATGCCATAACTCGTTATATTTGCATCTTCGGCAATTAAATTCAAATTGTAATATCCCCTGAATAGTTTGAACTAGAATAAAATAGTAAGTTTAATATTTGCTCAAATTTTCAAATTGAAACTCACCATACTGTAGCTATGTTGAATAATAATAAAGCACCAAATTGTTGGAGAACTCTTGGATTATACATTTTTTAAAGGTCAATTCACAATCATTTACAATGATAATTCCATTAAGTTATCTGCTGGGAGTCTTGAAATCCACTGAAGATGGGTGTTTGTTTTCTGTTTGAGTTCTATTTAAAATGTTAAATTAACATAATATCAATCAATAAGCAGAAGAATTATTGAAAAGCTGTGGAAAAGTAAAACAAATATAAAATGGATTGAAGGACTCAAGGAGGATATGAGAGAGTTGCACATAACATTCAAGGATTCGAAAGACAAGTCAGACAACATCAGAATCCTGAAGGACAAACGGACCAGACTGCAGATCAAAGTCGGACATAGGATGGGAAGAGTGATTTCGGACGAGGAAAGGAAATTGATTTCTGAGCGGATGAAGAGATATTGGGCTGAGAGAAGACAGAGGAAAGCCGGAAGATACTGACTACAGTGGTCCAATGAAGGCCATAAAACTATAATAATAATAATAATCAATCAATATTCATGGGCATTGTTTGACTCAAAAAAATTTGTGAAATATGACCTATGAATGTTCACATGTGATCTGTTGATGCTGGTGCGTTATTGTCTTGAAGTTGTTGAATTTTGAATAAATAATTTCTAATATTATTCATTGAAAGCTTTGCATTAGAGTTTGTCATATTTTTTTGAGATCCTTGTATTGAACCTTATTAAGTATAAGAATTTTATTTATAGTCATCTCATGAAATGAACCAAATATATTATCCTTTTCAGGGATGTATAAGCTCTAAGTTGATATTCTCTGACTGTGGAGAGTAATCATTTTTTTAATTTTCTCTTGATTAATAGCAAAGCTTGAAATATTGTCATTTTTATAGAATACATTGTGCTATAAGCTATTTTTGGTTAGCTGAAATCATGCCCGAAACAAGGTCTACTTTATCTGGCGCAGATAAGAAAGATAAGAAGACTACAGTTGATCCTCCCAAGCAAAATGAAACCAGTGAACAAACTGTAAGTGTTCTGCAGCCCAATAACAAACTGGATATGATTATTAATGAATTGAAAATAATAAAGTCTGACGTTGAGGCAATTCGTTCAGGACAGAAAGACATTATTACTTCTATTGAACATTGCTTTTCTCTGGTTAATGAAAATAAAACCTCTATCCTGAATCAAAATAAACTATTAAATACTTGTGTAAGTTACATTACAACAACCTCTAATGAAGTGATTTTCTTGAAGTCTGAACTGTCCAAAGTAAAATCTGAGTTGGATTCTCTACAGCAGTACTAAAGCTGTAAGAACAGTTTAAATATTATAGGAATTCCTTCCAAAAGCAATGAAAATATTTTTGAACTATTGATGAAAATCTCCAATTACATTGATTTTGATTACAAAGTGGATATGATAGATAACTGCCATAGACTGTCTAATAACAACACCGAAAAATGTCCACCCCAGATTATAGTCAAAATTCATAACAATCTCGTCAAGCAAAGGTTTATTCAGCGAATAATGAAAAATGGACTAATCACTTTGAATGATATTGGCTGGGGAGGTAATTCTCGAAGTATATTCATAAATGAATCTTTGTCTCCTCATAATAGACAATTATTTTTCAAGGGTAAGGAACTACAAGAGCAGAAAGTTATAAAATATGTTTGGTTTCGAAATGGCACTTTGTGCAAAAGGACGATTCCTCCAAAGCTATAATCATACATAATATCATGGACTTCAACCTGGCTAACGTAATCTCTACTGGAATTGACAATAATAAATGAATAACATTTTTCATGGATTGATTTTGAACTGTGAAGCTTTTACTTTCATTGAAATGAACTCATTTTATCAATGTCTTGTTTTTGGTAAGAACAGTTCAAGTCTGGTTTCGCTTATCGTGAGTTACAAGTAATTTCAAGTTTCGTTGGATGTTATTCCACTCCTTTCCTCCTACCCCCCACCCCCCTCTCACCTGTCTTACTGTGGGAGAGAATAGAAACCAGGCAGTTGCATAGTACGAGCCGCCTCGACAACGTGTCTCTCGTAAGTAAACCCGCATTTTTTATGTTGAACCTCTCAAGTTTACACCTCGAATTAAGTGAACCCGCGGTCCTCCTAGCCTTTTGTAAACCCGCAATTAACAGTTTTCATTATTGATGCTGATATCATTTTTCTCTTTTTTCATACTGGAATTCTTTTATTTAATTCTTCACATTAATTTCACTTATTCTAAAATGTATTGCTTTTTTACACTTTAATTTGCTTAATATGTATATGTGCAATGTTCAATGCAAATTTTTGTTTTTTGTTTGTTTATTTTTGCTACATTGCAGCTAAGTTATCTATAATGCTGGTAAAAGAATTGGAAAATAAATTTGTTCTACCATTATCACACATAATTGAGTAGGCCTACTCATTTGTATAGATGTTCTGCTATTGATCCATTCGGATCACAATCTATGAACATTTTCTCGTAAATACTTTATGGTCTTACCAAATGGATAAATTGATAAGTGATGGATTATTAATTTTTATTTAAATATTTATTTATTTTTTTGACAGTTTCCATTCACATAATCTACAGATCTGCAGTATTTAACTGTTATGCTTCACATTGATGTTTTTTTTTTTTTTTTAATTATTTAATGATCTCTTTTTTATGGAAGAATATGCATACATTTTCATTTAATCCTTGATATGAATATATATTTTTGTTTTATTTACCATATATTCACATATTGTTGAATATCTTACATGAAGATCTTCATTATCCCATAAAAAAGAGATTATTTGATGATCGATGAATACAGGATCATTGTAGAGAAAGATCATATTTGTTATCTTGCATAAGATATTTTTTCAATGATTATTGATTAATATATTTTTGTAGGCATTTTTAATAAGAAATGGGGTGAAAATGGTAATGATGATAATATTTTCATGCCACATCAAGATTTAATTTTAAATTTGTTATTCCAGGTTTTCATGGTACGTATGATAGGCTCTCACTATTGGTTCACATGGTTTTTTCTCTTACACTGGATTCTCAATTTTATATTCATTGTTCAATCCTTCTCCCGTATGAGATTAGTATGACTATTGCAAGAATGAATGAGTTTGGTATGAATGTTGTTAATTACAGAAATAGGTACTCACAAATAACAAGTGCACCTGTAAGGCACCATAAAGGTTTAAAATTTGAGATTCCAATTGTTGGAATTTATTCTCTGACCTCCTTTCATGAACAGTGGATAAATTTGAATTTTTACACCTATGGATCCGTTTTAGGTATTGATGAAATCAATTCATGCTTCCTGACAGATGATATCAATAAAATCATAGTCCATCAAAATATACAGAGCATCAATAAAAATTTTGATAATTTTCTCACCTATATTACTCTTGGAAAAGGTTACCATCAATTATCGTTCTCTGAGACTTGGCTTCAATAATGTTAATCAGCTATTCAACATTGAGGGATATGAGAGTTTTCATGCTGGTAGTGATTTCACTGCTACATCAGGGATAATGGTCTATGTTTCAGTGGAGAGTGGATTGCAATGCTTTCGAATAGATTCTGTAATTGAGGGCTCAGACTCCATCTTCTTGGAATGTAGGCTGTTGAACTACAAATTCAATAATTATGCTGTGTCTATACAGATGGCATGGAGTTGAAACTAGTCGGTTAGCTTAAATGAATTTTTGGAGCAGCATGGCTACTATGATTCTTTAATATTAGGTGACATTAATATTAACATTAAAGATTCGAATAATGGTGATGTGCAGGAGTATCTGGAGATACTTGGTGGTAATGGTTATCAATCAATGATTGACATTGATACAAGAGTGGCTTCGTTGAGCTCAATCTGACTTGATCATATTTCCTTCAGATCAATAAACCATAGACATAGGGTTAGTAGTTCTGTTATTGAAACTCTGATAACTGACCACCGTGCTGTTTCGATTTCCATTTCTGAGGTAAGCATATGTAATAATATTCAGGTTTCTACTGAAAAAGTGGAAATCGACTATGATAGGTTAAGATTCTTGTTGATGCAGCATGATTGGAGCCCGGTGTATGCAGGTGTGAATGGTAAAATGTCTTTGTTTTTAGAGGTGCTGAGCTCTTATATTGAACAATCCAGATCCTCCATCATAGTGAGCAAGAGTCATTCCCGTTTAAAAAAGCTGAAACCTTGGATGACAGATGGCCTCTGAATTGCAATTCATAATCGTGATAAGTTTTTTAAATCATTGTCAAGAAATCCTGGTAACATTAGGCTTTGAAGTGCTTTCATCACATTAAAAAATAATATCAGAATTTGGATCAAAGAAGAGAAAATAAAATATTATTCAAACTCAAGAGATTTGTCAATCAAGACACAATGAAAGGAAATTAATAAATTGTGTGGTCAATCTTCAAACAGAAAGCAAACTATTTAATTTAAAATAGATGATAATTTTATCTCAGATTAACAAATAGTGGCTAATTCTTTTAATAAATATTTCATTAGTGTTCCTAATAGACTGATTTCCTCAATGAAACAGTTGAATCAAAATATGATTGATGGTTACAAATTGAAGTTCAAATCGGATAATGTGTGTAATACTATTTTTATGAAACCTGTTGATTATTATAAGACTCTATCTGAGATTCAGTCTTTGAAAGATGGTAAGTCTCCTGGTCCTGATTGTATCTCCTCTCATTTATTGAAAAAAAAAATGGCTATTCCACTGGTTCCAGTACTACATGATATATTCAATGCAAGTTTACAGGGACTTTTCCTGATGTTCTTAAAATTGCCAAAGTTATGGAATACCAATCTTTAACCCTTAGTGCTCGGAATAGAGAATAGTACTTTGGCCCTCAGGTTGGAAGGCACATATGCTGTGACACGGCCAATGCTTGCCAGAGATTGGGTTACTTTGGGAGTGAGAGCGCCCACAGCTTGGTTGTCACACATGCTGTGCCATCCTATTTCGTCCGCTACAGCTCGGTACGGCACATACGCTGTGACCAGTGTATTGATACGCAGTTATTAGTTTTCTAATTTAGTTGTTCATATCACATCCCTAACAAGTGCTGCCCTACCTCAGGAAACATCTGAACTACTTTGATAGCACAACATTTCTTCCTCCATTTTGTTGTAGGGTTAGATTTTTGTTGAGACAGTGATGAGGCAGTAGACACTGCATGTCACGCTCATCATTTACATTCATAACTTTATTTGAAGTGGCATGTGAGCTCTGCAATTATGACAAGTAATAAAAGAACTTCATTCTGAAGAAATACGGTTTGAGAGACAATTATTTTCTATAATAAAACTAAACAAAATAGCCACTCAATATTCAACTGTCTAGAGTGAAGCTTCATTTACATTATTATTATTATATTTTATATTGCTGCAATTTTTCTTGATAAATGTAATTATTCATTTATGATTATGAATAAATATTTCATCATTACAATAACATATTTTATCAACTTATTTGCCCACAAAAGATGAAGCTATTTGAATAGATGAAGTTGCTTGATTTGAGAGCAGAATGTATCATGTTCCGAGCCAGGCAGTAAAACGCAGTGTGCTCAGCGCCGACCTGTAGTGACTATAGAGGAAGGCACAGCATGTGTGACACTCGAGCTGTGGACGCTTTGGCTTCCATAGTATCCCGATCTCTGGTGACCATTGGCTGTGTCAACAGCATGTGTGACTTCCGAGTGCTAAGGGTTAAAAGTGGAGATTGAGTTTGGATTTCAGGAAGGGTTGAGTACTGAGATGGCTTTATATCATTTTATGACAGGAATATTTTCAGGATTGAATAAAAAAGGTAACTGGAAGGTGTCTGGACTGTTTCTTGATATCAAAAAGACCTTTGATACAGTTGATCATTACATTTTACTTGGGAAACTGTTTTCTGCTGGTATGGCTTTGGAGAGGATGACATATTATTTAGAAGACAGAGGTCAGTATGTTTGCATTGAAGGCACAAATAGTGGAACTCTTTAAATAACTAATGGTGTTCCTCAAGGATCTGTTCTTGGACCCTTACTGTTCCTTGTGTACATTAATTATTTATTCTCTCATAAGTTCCAAATGAACTGTATTCATTATATATACAAAGATATGCTACATATTTTGCTGATGACACAGCATTCTCTTATACCTCAAAAAATATCCATGATTTGCAACAAATGATGCAGCTTGATCTTGATGACCTTTGCCTTTGGTTTAATTTCAATAGATTTACTTTAAATACTGCTAAGACAAAGTATTTGACTTTCACTTTGTCATCAACTTTTATGTTAGATGTCCCAATTCTTTATCATGAAAATGGTTGTAATAGTATGCATTGTGATTGTCCTGTTGTTGAAAAGACACAGTCAATAAGATATCTTGGGTTGGTTGTGGATGAAAGGCTGACATGGATCTATCATATTATTGGCCTGAGAAAGCACTTACTATTTTTACTGAGAAGATTTTATAATTTGAGGCAGTTCCTGCCTCTAAACGTTTTTTGTCAGCTATATTTTGCTTTTTTAAACTCCAGATTAGATTATGGAATTGCTTTTTGGGCATCAACTTATATTTCCCATTTCAGATCACTCATAAAATTGCAGAAGGCAGCAATTTGGGTCATTTTTGGTGGTCATTGACAAACTCATTCTTTTCCTCTATTTAGACAATTAAATGCAGTTCCTCTATGGCATATGTATGGTTTTAAGGTTCTTGCACTATTTTACAGGATGAGTGGAAGTTAAGATCAGTAATTACAAATTGGAATTGATCATAATCAGCAAACCCATCAACTAACACAAGGATTAGTGAGATGCCCAAAGGTCAATTGTACTCTATTCCAAAAGTGTTTTCTCTTTCTTGAGCCAAAGTTTCTCAATCTACTTCCAGTTGACATAAGAATGATCAGGAAATTAGAAAAATTCAAGTCTTATGTGAAAGTTTGGCTCCTGGAGGATCTACCTGATGATGTTGAAAAATGGTTTACTGTGTTGAGGTGAGTTAGGGGACTTGGTGGCCACATTTCAATAAAGGCCTTGCAAAATAATGGGGCATTTGAGTGTCTTGCTCTATATTTAAAAAAAAATGTGTGTGTGTGTGTGTGTGAAAAATTTCCTATAATTCACTCCTACTTGTATTCAAGTGATACACTGCATCACTTTGCAAGCTAGTATTTATTTCTCTTGTTCAATTATTTAAAATGATAATGTACATTATATTCTCCCTTAGTTCTTTTTTAAACTCTTAATCTCATCTTGAGTTTCCAGTTGACACTTTTTTGTTCTGGTTAATTTGATTGATCAAGATATTATAGTGTATCATGAGAAACAAATTTTCTGGAATATTGTATGACTGCAAAATTATTATTCAAGTTTTTCTTATATAATTTTTGTCATGACTGAAATAATTTATGCATGCAAATGGTCATCAATTCTTTATTTTGATATTCTGTAATCTTTTTTAATGTATATATTTCTTTTATTGTGTATGATATGAACAAGTGAAATAAAAATTATTCTATTCTATTCTATTCTTATCCACTCTGCATAGCGTACACTCCAAATATATACTACAATTACACATTATTCTTTTAATCTATTCTATTTCCTTCAAATACGTTTTCCAAACTGCTCTTCTCTCTACTTTCTGTTCATTCAACACCTTCCCCAACATCTACTGTCTTTTAATTATCCTTCTCCTTCTCCTTCATTAAATTCTGCTACTCTATCTCGTCCCTCAACATATTCCTCCCCATCTTCTATTTGTTGTATTATGTAGTTTCCTCATATTAAAGGTGGCCAAGTGCTACAAAATTCAGATAGAATGGTTGTTTCAAAAGAAAATGAAATTTCTTCTTTGTCTGAAGTATGCAAATCTGAATGTTATGTTATTGAGAACCATTTTCCTGAAATAATTTGTTGACTAACTCATGGCATGACAAATTCCGCATAAACAATATCTTTTGAAGGGTTTTGGAGCATCTTGATTATTTTCGAAATGAGATCAAATCTGCACTGGTTATGAAAGGTATTTGAGGCCAGTCTTCTGAAATATCAGGATACCTTTTCTCTCTGAAGCCTATTGCATCAAGTTCTTCCACATGGTCTCAAGACTCCTCAAATTCATGTTTGGATGCTCCAAAAATACTGAGAGACACCAGAGAATCATGGGGCAGTTGAAGGCTTTGAGGTGTAGCAATTGGGGGACCTTAATGTATGAATGTTGAAATTCTTAATATTATAGATGCAGCCTGGTCTAATGTTTGCACCAAAAAACTCCAGTAACAATGAAAATGAAGCCAAAAAGCCTGCAGTGCAAAAGAACTCTAAGGCCTCTAGGGTTCCTATTATCCACAGATGTCTGTGGCATAATTGTTAGCATTATGAAGAAATAAAACCCATAACTAATTAAAATGTCAATCTTTGGCAATTTGATTCAAATACTCCCTGAATAGTTTGAACTAGAATGAACTAGTGAGTTTTATATTTGCTAAAATTTTTAATTCCCTAGTAGTTATCAGCTGGAGGAGTAAAAATCGACTGGTAATGTTTCTCGAGAATTTGGGTTTGTTTGCTGTATGAGTTCTATTCTGAACAATAAATTAACATAACATCAATATTCATAGGCATTGTTTGTTCCAAATAGATGTGTAGTATATGACCTTCAAATGTTCAAATGTATCTGCTGATGTTGATTAGTTCCATTTAAATATTTGATTAACATAATATCTGTTGATTAAAATAGTATTCTGTATTATTCTCAAGCATAAATAAAGTATTTGATTATTATTTTATTATATCAAAATGTTTTGTAGTGCTTAAGATGGCATTACTGTCAAGGAGAATGAATTGTTGTCAGTAAAAATGGCTTCCATCACTGTGTTTTTCCATTCTCTAGCTTCCACTGAATATTGAAACACAAGTAATTTCAACAGGTTATGAGCCCAGGAAATGGCCAAAAACGTAAAATAAAAATCAGTGATTATGTATCAGTTCAAATGTATCTGCTGATATAGATGAGTTCTATCTTGAATAATTTATTAACAAAATATCAATATTCATAGGCATTGTTTGATGCAAGTAACTGGGTAGAATATGACATTCAATTGTTCAAATGTGATGTGTTGATGTTGGTGAGTTCTATTTCAAATAGTATGATTAACATAAGATTTATAAACAAAGATTTTTAACATAAGATCATAGGCATTGTATGACGCAAGTAACTATGTGAAATATAACCTTTAAATGTTCAAATGTATGGTAATCTGTTGTTGTTGGTGAGTTCTATTTTAGATAATTTATTGATTAATTCATCAATATTCATAAGCATTGTTTGACTAAAATAAATGGGAACAAATTGACCTTCAAATGTTGAAATGTAAACTGTTGATATTAGAGAGTTCTATTTTGAATAATTGATCAACATAATATCAATTTTCATAGGCATTGTATGACAGAAGTAACTGTGTAAAATATAACCTTTAAATGTTCAAAGTAAGGTAATCTGTTGATGTTGGTGAGTTCTATTAAATAATTGATTAACATAAGTTCAATTTTCAAAGGCATTGTTTGAGGCAAGTTACTGTGTACAATATGATCTTCAAATGTTCAAATTTAATCTGATTACATTGGCGAGTTATTGTCTTGATATTGTTGTATTTAAAATAAAAATTTGGAATAATAATCCTTGAAATCTGTGCAATAGAGTTTGTCATATTTTCTTGAGATTGTTGTATTGAACATTGATAAGTATAAGAATTTTATCCACAGTCATCCTATCAGGGGTTGATTTCAGTGGAGATGCAAGGGAACAGACTCTTAAGAGAGCTGGAATGCAAGAGAATGCACAGTTTGTGCCAATCTGACTCCAAAGATGTCTAATCTCGCTATTAATTAAGATATAATCATGTAAAATATTGCAAATAATAATAAAGTACAGTAGCATAGGGCAAAGATGAATCTGTGCATATGTATAGGGCTTGCCGCTCACATAGTGGCATAAGGTTTTCCAATTGGGCCCCCCCCCCCCACCTCAAAATCTTTTAAGTAAACTGTGGTCATCAGGGGTGAGAGGGGTAACACATAAATGGTTCTGTAACAAATAAAAAACCCTGATAGTATAAGTAAGTGAGCCTTTAGATTTATCTTGTGGTGTCCCGCAGGGTTTGGTCCTAGATTTTTCTTCGTTTCCTGGTATAAATGTGAATGATTGTGAATGTGAATGAAGTCATTACCTTCTTGATAATCTACAATTACCTACTTGGTAAATGACAATCAACCAAACTGTATCTTTTGTGAGAATGATGTTCATTACCTACTTGATATTATATGTAATATGATTGTATTAATATGATCAGATTAAAGTGTACTAATTATAAATGTAACTCAATAACTTATTATAAATGTAAATATATTCATAAAGGAAGTAACTCCTGAGATCTATGAGTATCTCACCCTTATGGCCAGTTTTGGCCATGATCAGCTAATTAAACTCCAACTAGAGTTACGATAATTAGTTTTCTTCTTCAATAGACCACGTTTTGTACAGATCTTAAGATAACATATTGTGTTCTGCTGGAGTTATTAGAGCTGATGTTACCAACCACTACCTGATTTATTGTCTATTACATTTAAATGAGTTGGGAAATTATAACTCACAAAATTTAATCAATACAGTTAGTCCTCCTACCTTTAAATTCAAATGTGATATTTTTATGAACATGTGAGGTCTGAGGTGTATTGATTGGAGTGACATTTATGATACCAATGATGTGGAGGCTGCTTATCAACTCATCCTTGAAAAATGAACAATGCCTGCAGAAACGTCAAAAGTAGAAGTCCCCCAAACATTTAAGTTTAAACCATGGATAACTTTCAATCTGTATCGATTCATAACCAAGAGGAATCAATTATATAAAAAGACCATTAAGCATCCAAATAACATTGACTTGCTCAGTATTATAGAAACTATGAATCATGTTTGGCTATGGATTGACAAAAAGTGATAAAGTCCAGAAAAAATGCATACTATTATTCCTTGTTTAAAAGTAAAGGAAAAAAGACACAAGTGCTCAATGGAAACTAGTGAACAAATTGTCGGTTGTCATAAGAGGAAAAAGAAAGACATTACTTCAATAGATGAAAATAATGATGTATTATCGGAGCCTAGTGTAGTCGCAGAGAAATTTAATAACTACTTTGGAAATATAGTGAGTAATTTGGTTCCACTCATTGTGTAATAGAACTGGCTGAATACAAAAATTGGTTTCCTGAAGAAAATTACATAAATTATTTTTTTTCTAAATCCTATATGTGCAAATGGAATAGTAAACATTTTGAAAACTTTCAACAACTGTAAGCCAACTGGAATTGAAGGAATATTTGTGCAAGAGCAATCAAATTAGTCAGTGAACTGATAGCACCTATTCTAGCATACATAATAGATGTGCGTTTTGAGTTGGGTATTTTCCTGGATCAATTAAAAAGATAAGGAGTTGCCAGTAAAATGAGTAATTATAGACCAATATTGTTATTACCTATTTTTGCTAAACTCCTTGAAAAATTATTTTAAAGTAGACTGATTTCTTATCATAAGAACATTTCTTATTTTACTAACAACCAGTCTGGCTTTCTGAAGGGGAGGAGTACTGAGGACGCACTGTTGATGGTTTTCAATGCAATACAAGAAGGAATTGACATCAGTAATAGTGTCGCTGGGTTATTTATAATACTGTAACAAGCATAAAATGATTTTTAGTAAACTGTGGTCATCAGGTGTGAGAGGTGTAACACATGAATGGTTCTGTAACGAGTAAAAATCGCTGATAGTATGAGTTAGTGAGCCTTTAGATTTATCTTGTGGTGTTCCGCAGGGATTGGTCCTCGATTCTCTTCTTTTTCTGGTATAAATGTGGATGATCTATGGAATGGGAAATTCCATGGGAAATTAACTGCATTTGTGGATGATACTAGCCTCACATAAGAGGTTCTCAGAGAGATTGATATTGGTGCATTTTTATAAATTTAGGGTTCTTAGAAACTTCTATCTTAGGAGTGACAATGTTATTAGTGAAATCAATATCTTTAGGCAATCTCTAAGAACAGCAAACAAAATCGGAGTACCAAGGCCATATCTGTACAGTTGAACCTGAATGTAGAACATAACCTGAACATCAAGGTTAAACAATTTGTTAAAATTTTGAGGTCTGCAAATGCAGTCTCACTTTAATGAACTGTTGAACATTTGTAAGTGCTAACTAATGTTGGTGAAATGCGAATCTGCTATTTTACAAGGCGTCAATGATTTGATGTTTGTTAATTGCTTTTAACAAATGTTAGTGAAACTGGGCATAAGTTTTATATTTGCAAAAATTTTCAAATTGAAACTCACCATGCTGTAGTTATAATGAATAGTAACAGAGCACCAAATTGTTGGAGAACTCTTGAATAACCCATTTTTAAAAAGTCAATTCACAATAATGAATAATGATAATCCCCTAGTAGTTATCAGCTAGAAAGGAAAAATCGACTGGCGATGTTTCTCAAGAATTTTGGGTTTGTTTGCTGTTTGAGTTCTAATTTGAATAATAAATTAACATAACATCAATATTCATAGGCATTGTTTGTTCCAAATAAATGAGTAGAATATGACCTTCAAATTTTCAAATGTAACTGCCGATGTTGGTGAGTACTTTTTCAAATAGTTGATTAACATAATATCAATATTCATAGGCACTGTTTGAAGCAAGTAACTGTGTAGAAAATGACATTCAATTGTTCAAATGTAATGTGTTGATGTCGGTGAGTCCTATTTTGAATAAATAATCAACATAATATCAATATTCATAGGCATTATAACACAAGTAAATGTGTGAAATATAACCTTTGAATGATCAAATGTACAGTAATCTGTTGATGTTGGTGAGTTCTATTTTGGATGATTGATTAACATATCAATATTCATAAGCATTGTTTGACTCAACGAAATGTGTTCAATATGACCTTCAAATTTTCAAATATATCTGCTGATGTTGGTGTGTACTACGTTTTCAAATAATTGATTAACATAATATCAATATTCATAGGCACTGTTTAATGCAAGTAACTGTGTCGAATATAACATTAAATTGTTCAAATGTGATGTATTGATGTTGGTGAGTCCTATTTTGAATAATTAATTAACATAATATCAATATTCATAGGCATTGTATGACTCAAGTAACTGTGTGAGATATAACCTTTCAATGTTCAAAGTATGGTAATCTGTTGATGTTGGTGAGTTCTATTTTAAATAATTGATTAGCATAAGTTCAATATTCATAGGCATTGTTTGAGGTAAGTAACTGTGTACAATATGACCTTCAAATGTTCAAATGTAATCATTGGTGAGTTATTGTCTTGATATTGTTGAATTTTTAAAAGAAAATTGGAATAATAATCCTTGAAATTTGTGCAATAGAGTTCGCTTGCAGACAAAGCTCAAGAAACAGGGCTTTGTGTTTTACTGTTGAGATTGTGATCTATGATGAGTCATGCATGGAATCAGGGTGGGAGGTCAGTCATCCCCATCTGTGCCACATTCATGGATAGGCTGCATTCAGACTATCCTCACTTTCTTGTTTGTTTTTTCAATGTTCAACTAGGGCTTATTAGTAAATAGAGAAGGTGATATAAGAATAGATGAGCATTCCCAAATGTTCATCTTGGGCAACTCTCTTCATCTTCACACAACTCATTCAAAATATAAAAATAACAAAGGGATCTGACTAATTTTTGTGAAATAAGACCAGAATAGAATTTATTATTACATATTAGTATTACTATGTTGAAAAAATACCACACCTAAAATTTTTAGAAATTAAGCACTGCACCCTATGAAATGAACCATATCATAGTTTTGTACAGTAGTTTCCATATAACTTGGCAGTGATATGTTGGGTTTGGATGTAGCATGTCCCATCTGCTACATGCTGCCAAGTTATATGAATACTACAATAGCATCTTGTATATTTTATAAAATGAGATCAAATCCTAAAATGATAAGAGACAGCTATTTGAGGCCAGTCTTCAAAAATATCATGATACTTTTTTCTTTGAAGTGTATTGCATTGACTTATGTCATGTGTTCTTGAGGATACCCAAAGTCATTTTTGGGGCTCCAAAAAACTTGGAATCACCATAGAATAATCATGCAGTTGGAGGCTCAAAGCTACAGCAATTGGAGGACATCAATGCATGAATGTTTCAATATACAATATTATAGATGCAGCCTGGTTTAATATTTGCACCAAAAAACTTCAGTAACAATGGGAATGAACCTAAACGCCTGCAGTGCCAAAGCACTCTAGGGCCTCTAGGGTTTCTATTATCCACATTTTTGGATGTCTGTGGCATAATTGCTAGCATTAGGGAGAAATAAAACATATAACTAGTTACATTGTCAACTTCAGCAATTCAATTCAAATTGTAATATTCCGTGAATAGTTTGAACTAGAATAAAATATAGTGATGTCCAGTTTTAACAACTTCTGTCAAATATTGCCTACCATTTGTCAAACTAACAACTTGTTATTATTTGACAAATTATTAAAAAGGAATGCATTGCACCAATGTTAATATGGACAAAAATTGGCCTGTTCACTCTGATGGGACATCAAATCTTTGTCAGAGCATTTTGTTGCAAATATTTAGGTTGGCTATATTGAAGTTTGGCTGTCTGCATTCGATCTGCTTTCCTTTTGGCTACATATGTTATACCATGTGGTCCTTTAGGTTATGAGAACTGATGCTACTTGTATGAACTGTCATATTATTGATAAAGTAGCTATGTTGTGCTAGTGTTGTTCATTTCTTGGGACTGAAGAAAACAATGTAAATTGTGAAAATGGTAGAGGCAGAAAAAAACCAATATTTAAATTAAAATATTATTAGAAAATAAAAAAACGGATGAGAAGAGATGGCCTGAGCTCTAATATTTACATCACATAACTTCAGTAACAATAGAAAAAAATCCCAAAGAGCCTGCAGTTTCAAAGTTCTCTAGGGTCTGTTATAGGCTTCTAAGTGCCCTCAAGAGGTCTGAACTGGAGTAGGAGGCCCAGGAGTCTCCAAGCTGGCAATTAAAATTCACTTATTCAATATCAATGTGTTATTCCTGTGACATTTTCCAAATGCTATTGCCCAAATGATAATATGATAATAAGTCACTTGATTTTAAATCCTTTCATTGCTATGCTTGTGTTGAAAGTCCAGCACCTGTGTAACATGTGAAAAATGCATAAACCTATTCTAAGTACTGTATGTACCCAGGCTGTGAACTAAATATGTGTACCAAATTAAGTTTTATTTGTCACATAGGTCCTGGGACAGCTAGAAAATTACTAGGGAACATCAATACTGAATTGTACAAACAGCTAAGAGCATTTTGAGAAATTATTATTTTAACAAGGAGGTCCAGTTTCTTTTGTCCACATTCTTGGATGTCTGTGACATTATGAAGAAATTAAATTCAAAACTAATTATTTTATCAACCTTCAGCAATTAATTCGAATTGTAATATTCCCTGATAATTTGAACTATAATTAGAAAGTATGGATGATATTATTTTCGTTATGAAACTCACCATGCTGTAGCTACAATGAATAACAGAGCACCAAATTGTTGGAGTATTCTCAAATCATACATTTTTAAAGGCTTAATTTACAATAATAATTCACAGTGATAATTTCATAGTAGTTATCTGCTGGGGAACTGAAAATTCACTGATGATGTTTCTTAAGCGTTAGTTGTTTGTTTGCTGTTTCAGTTCTGTTTTAAATAATGAATTAACATAATATCAATATTCATAGGCATTGTTTGACGCAAGTAACTACATACAATATGACCTTCAAATGTTCAAATGTATTCTGCTGATGCTGGTGAGTTATTGTCTTAATTTTGCTAAATTTGAAATTTAAAATTTGGAATAATAATCCTTGTTAGCTGTGCATAAGTATTTGTCATATTTTTTTTGATATCCTTGTATTTGACATCATAAATACGTTATTAATTTCAAATTCCTTTAAGTGCTTCTAATTTATACTGAAGACTTCCACAATGGTGGATATTGACAACAGTATTGAATAGCTGATGGAAATTGATGATTGCTACTGTACAATAATTTCAGTCACTACTGGGAATCGAACCACGGACCTGCCAATTACCGGTTGATGACTGCCTTAACCTCTAGACAATAGTGACTGCTCTGCATAACAGCACTCATTTTAAACTTGGCCATATGGGCTCATTTCTCACATGTTAGTTTGAGTAAATGACAATCAACCAAACTGTATGAATTAAAGAGTAACTCACTATCTTTTGTGAGAATGATGTTCATTACCTACTTGATATTATATGTAATATGGTCAGATTAAAGTATACTAATTATTAATGTAACCCAATAACTAATTATAAATGTAAATATATGTGTGAAGGAAGTAACTCCTGAAAACTATGAGTGTCTCACCCTTATGGCCAGTTTTGGACTTGATCAGCTAATTAATGCTTCAACTAGAGTTACAAGAATTAGTTTTCTTCTTCAATAGACCACGTTTTGTATAGATCTCAAGATAAAATATTGTGTTCCGCAGGAGTTATTAAAGCTGATTACTGATCACTACCTGATTTATTGTCTATTTCTATTATATATAAATGATGAAAAATAAGACAAAATTGTCACAACCACATTTATTAAAACTTCGAGAAACTAGTTTCGGTTGTTACACCATTATCAATCTCAATCAAACTGAAATTTGTCATGATAAATAAGTCAGTGAGCTTATAGCACCTATTTATTTATTTATCATGACAAATTTCAGTTTGATTGAGATTGATAATGGTGTAACAACCGAAACTAGTTTCTCGAAGTTTTAATAAATGTGGTTGTGACAATTTTGTCTTATTTTTCATTATGGATACCTTCCACAATATCACCTTCGCCATTACTAAGAAAGATATATAAATGAGTTAAGAAATTATAACTCACAAAATTCAATCAATACAGTTAGTCCTCCTACCTTTAAATTCAAATATGATATTTTTTATGTTTATGGTGATAAACATGTTATGGTACCAATGTTTATGATACCAATGATGTGGAGGTTGCTTATCAACTATTCCTTGAAAAATTAACAATGGCTGCAGAAATATCTAAAGTAGAGGTCCCCCAAACATTTAAGTTTAAACCATTGAAACCATGGATAACTTACAATCTGTATCGACGCATAACCAAGAGGAATCAATTCTATAAAAATACCATTAAGCATCCAAATAACATTGACTTGCTCAGATATTATAAAAACTATAAATCATGTTTGGCAACATATATAAAGTCCAGGAAAAATGCATACTATTATTCCTTGTTTAAAAGTAAAGGAAAGGACACAAGTGCTCAATGAAAACTAGTAAACAAATTGTCGGTTGCCATAAGAGAAAAAAGAAAGACATTACTTTAATAGATGGAAATAATGATGTATTATCAGAGCCTAGTGTGGTCGCAGAGAAATTGAATAACTACTTTGGAAATATAGTAAGTAATTTGGTTCCACTCATTGTGTAATAGAACTGGCTGAATACAAAAATTGGTTTCCTGAAGAAAATTACATAAATTCTTTTTTTCTAAATCCTACATGTGCAAATGAAATAGTAAACATTTTGAAAACGTTCAACAACTGTAAGTCAACTGGAATTGAAGGAATATCTGTGCAAGCAATCAAATTAGTCAGTGAGCTTATAGCACCTATTTATTTATTTATCATGACAAATTTACAAATCTAGTATACATAATAGATCTGCGCTTTGAGTTAGGTATTTTCCTGGATCAATTAATTAAAAAGATCAGTAGTTGTTCCAATATTTAAGAAAGGAGATGACAGTAGAATGGGTAATTGTAGACCAATATTCTTATTACCTGTTTTTGCTAGACTCTATGAAAAATTATTTAAAAGTCGACTGATTTCTTATCATAAGAACATTTCTTATTTTAGTAACAACCAGTTTGGCTTTCTTAAGGGGAGGAGTACTGAGGACGCACTGTTGGTGGTTTTTAATGCAATACAAGAAGAAATTAACATCAGTAATGGTGTCGCTGGGTTATTTATAATACTGTAAATTATAAAATAATTTTAAGTGACCTGTGGTTATTAGGGATGAGAGGTGTACACATAAATGGTTCTGTAACGAGTAAAAATCGCTGATAGTATAAGTGTTAGTGAACATTTAGATTTATCTTGTGGTGTCCCACAGGGATTGGTCCTTGATTCTCTTCTTTTTCTGGTATAAATGTGAATGATCTGTGTAACGGGAAATTCCATGGGAAATTAACTGCATTTGCGGATGATTCTGGCCTCACATAAAAGGTTCCCAGAGAGATTGATATTGGTCAATACCTTCGTGAAGATTTATATAGGTTGAGGTTTTGGATTGATATTAATAACATGATTATCAGTAGTACAACTAAATTTATGTCTTTCAATATGAGAGGAGAGGGTGATACAATTAATAATGTTATATAAATATAATGACTTTATAGCTTCAAACATTGAAATATCTTGTAACAGGTGCATGCAGGTTGAACAGTGTGATTCTATTGAGTATATTGGTGTGATTATCGATGAAAATTTTACATGGAAGATACATAATAATATGTATATTATAAAGAAGATAAAAAGAGAGTTAATATCAAGGAAATTTTATTTTTTGCATTACATGTGTCCAATTAGAATATTAAGAATGCTACATTTTTCTCTAGTTGAGTCCAGACTACAATAAGGGCTGGTTTGCTGGGGAGAGACCTATACATCGTCAGTTAAACCCTTAATAATTGTGCAAAAAAAGCTTATAAGTCATAATGCAGGAACAAAACTCCCATCTCGTATACTCTTTTCAACTTTGTAAATTATGCCTCTGAGGCATTTTTATATAGTATGGGTTCTTAGAAACTTCTATCTTAGGAGTGACAATGTTATTAGTGAATTCAATATCTTTAGGCAATCTCTAAGAACAGCAAACAAAATCGGAGTACCAAGGCCATATAAAGAGTCTTTTCGGAGATCATTCCCATACTTGGCGCCAAAACTGTTGAACTTGCTGCTACCTTTTTGTCAAAATTCTAATTTCATATTTTTATATTTCAAAGAAGGGTAAAGGAATGGCTTTGAGCATTGAATGGTACAGAGGTGAAAGGCATGCTTTGTTGAAGAGCTGATGAGAATTATTATTTTGATAAGGATGTTAAATAGAATGTTAAAAAGGATGTTTAGATGATAAAGGATGTTTGTAAATGATGTTTAGATGATAAAGGATGTTTGTGAATGATATTTAGATGATAAAGGATGTTTGTAAATGATGTTTAGATGATAAAGGATGTTTGTAAATTATGTTTAGATGATAAAGGATGTTTGTAAAAAGAATATGGTACCTTCTTTGTGCCATTGAGGTATAAAGAGTGTGATGCAATTTTATTTCTTCCAATCTCTGTAATACCTAATGATGAAGTGAATGTATATATTGCTTAGTGCTCGCCGTTCAGACTCTTGTTTTTTGACATATAAGTTTAATTAAATTGCATGGCTGCTTCAATTCAGGGGTTGTTCAACCCTGAGAAGTAGCCTATTCCACATGAGTGTACTTTATTTTATTTTGAATATTTTATATGAAATAATTTTTTTTAATTATGTAATGATCTAACTTTGCAACTATCATGAATGATTTGTTTATTTTTGTAATGTTATGAATCATGTAAATTTTATATTTTATAAAATTTGCGATTTTAATTATTTCATAGTGATATAATGCAATTTTGTAATGATTAACTTTAAAGTATTTGTGAATGATTTATTTCTCAGTAATGGTATAAATTTGGTGAATTTTCAGTGCTGATATAATTTTATTTTAAGGATTTCATTGTGTAAAGTAGTAGTTACAAAGGGGAAGTCTAGGACCCCGACCTGGTGCAACCTTGACCCAAAAAAATAAATTTAAAACTTAAAAAAATTTGAAAAAAAATACAAAAAAATAAATAAATAAAAGTAAAGAAAAAAATAATTGACTATATTGGCCAGGGTGGAGGGGAGTGGAGGGGTGTGCGGGTGAGGGGTAGGGTGGCTTGGGTGGGAGGTCAAGTGGAGTACTGGCTAGAGTAAGTTATATAAGCTAAGTCTTCTGTTGGAGTTATCTTTCTGCTTGGACTTTCTGCCTGTGAGACTTTCTGCCTGGAGTTATCATACACTGCTCTCACACCACACGCTTCACTGTGCTTACCAGTCTTGTGCTCCAGCTCTATTGCAATTATCAGCTCTATTGTACTCCACATCCATCAACTTTCAAAGTAAGTACTCTTTGCTAAAAAAAACTACTTGCAACTAACCTATTAATGCAACCTGTAATCTCTAATGCATATGCTTCCACTTGTAAAACTAACTAATGATTGATAGTATTCATTCCACTTGCAAACTATCTAATGATTGACAGTATTCATCCCACTTGCAACTATCTAATGATTGACAGTGCATTTACCCGTAAGGGTCTCCCCACCACGAAAAGCCATACGAATTTACTTTACTTAGTGCATATTGTTTCACTTGTAACTAACAATGCATATTGTTTTATTCCAGCTTACACTCCAACCATGTCTCTTAACAAGAGAAGACGCTGCCAGCAGACTCAGGAAAACTGTGACAATTTCATTGTGCTGGAGGAAGCATTCAACAACAGTCTTAGAACCTTATTCTTCAACAACCAGTGCTCCAGAAACCCTCAAAAGGATTTACACTCCTTCCTTGACAACCTGGTGGAAAAGATCAACAGCGCCCTGACAGCAGAAATCCTGGAGCATGGTGCAATCAAATTGAATTTGATGCTGGAGGCAACTTACCATAAATGATCCTTAGATCAGAACAATGAAGAGGTGGAGAGGTGCAGGACATCGCTTTTAAAACGCCCAACTATGCAGTGTTCACCATTGGCATGCTGCCTCATCAGGTGGAGATGGCTTGCCAGAAGATGCTGGAAGAGGAGGCTATGTTCTAAGGGAAAACCAGTGGATGGATGCTGCTATTGATTGATAGACTACTCATAAGGATAAGCAAGCATGTACCACTTAGAGGTTCATCATACATCATTACTCCACCCAAGCTAGCTGCAATGAAAGCCATCATAAATATGAGGAATGAGGACCAAAAATGTTTCATGTGGGCAATCCTTGCTAAGCATGTCCAAGGAAAAAATTTGGACCAAGTCAACCAGCAATACTTTGATCTTAAGGAAAAATACAACTAAAATAGACATACCAATTTAGTTCAAGAAATAAAAAACAAATAAATCAATCATACTCTACAATTCAAGCTAAATTATATTAGACAAGTGCGAGACTGAACTCAACTATGTTAAAGCACAGAAGGCATACAAATGATGAAATAATGAAATTTATCCATTCAAAGCAGAATAAAATATTTCAAATAATATACAGGAACTAGAGTTTTCCACATTATCCAGTATTTGTGGTCAACTTGAAATTTGAAAAATAATAATTACAAAATAAAAGCACAAATGAAATTTGAGTCCAGCACTTATGAAAACACTCGCACTTTATGATGCCTGCACAAGTAGACTTAAATCATAATACATTACAAACAAACACTTTGCTTCAGACAGCTGAGACAGTCATGCAATAAGAAAATAATGGCAAGAGATATACGTATCATGCAAAAAGGCAGATCTAAATACATTGATTTATAAAACCCTGAATTACAGACAAAACTATTCAACTTAAAAATATTTTTATCCTTTTACATAACCTTATTTGCAGAATTTTGGTTGATGTTGTGGAACTCCATAATAAAAGAATAAAACACTGTCAAATGTTGTCAATTCCATTACTAGAGTAGTTGTAATCCATTACAAAGTAATCCATTACTAGATGTAGTTGAATTTTGTTTCTTAATTAGTAAGAGTCAACCCCCTTTATTCTAATGTAAACTAATTTTATCATAATCAGTATCTTTTATTATGACTATCTTCAGTATTTTGAAAAAAAAATTATTTTAACTGTAATGAAGACAATTTAGAGGTTAACCCATTATTAGATATATATTTCTTAATTCATGTTTTCATTCAAGTTGAGAACAATTCCCATTATATGTAAGCTTAATTTAAGATTAGTAACTTCAATTATACCTATTTATTTTACCTTTAATTATACCTTATACTTCAATTATTTACATTTAATATTGATGCCATAATTGATACCATAAATATCGATTTGACTGACTATCGACTTTTGAAGATTAGTTAACATTATTTTATAAACAATGTATTAGTACTGTTGAAAATGTGACTGGTGAAGCCACGAAACCGCGGTCCAGTGCTGTAGTGATAAAGAAGTGGAATTGACAACATTTGACAGTGTTTTATTATTTTTTTTACATAACCCTTTACTGGACATAGATTGGAGAAATTTATTCAACATACATTATGCTAGTGAGGCATTAAGAAAGCTCAAGCCAGAAGACACTAGCCAACTTCTCAAAAGATTTTTAAATCCTCTTTCACCTTATTGATTTCTTCATGTAGTAAAGTGATATTTTCTTGCAATTTTCTCTCTATGAATGCCACATTTTGCTGAATATCCTGAATATTCACCTGTCCTTCATGGATGTCATATCCTCTTGCAGTTCGTCCTTCATCAATGTCATATTCTGCTGGATATTCTCCTGTAGTTCACCTTCATGGATACAAAATTCTCAGGTAGTATGCCATCCATGGATATCATATTCTCCTGTAGTTTGCCCTCTATGGATGAAATTAATTTTTTATCTGGAGTCTCAAAGAGGTAGGTAGCTGGGTCTTGTCCTTCTTACAATAACGCCTCACAAAGACGGTCTTGTAGAGTAGACTTCTTTCCAGATGTTTCTAAATCATGGTCTTCTAATTCACATTTGAGATCGGACACTTTCAAATCACGCAATGTAATTTTGCCAACCATTTTAATAAAAATCGAAAAATCCCCAACTTGCGACACCGATTGTTGTGGGTTCTACCTCTAAAATAGCGCTGGCAACACTTAAATTCAACACTAGCACTTAATTTACACAAATTATCCACAACACACTAATTAGTTATATCTTACAAAAAATAAATCAATCACAAACAGATAAATCGATAGTGTTCAGCTAATAAAGATTTGCTATATTACTGTACAAAAAGCAATTACTAACAGTTAAAAAGCCAATCAAATATTAATTAATAACTGTTCAATAAACTGTCTAATAATTCAAGAAGAATGTCTAAAAAGAACAATCAAACTTACTTAGCACAAATCTGTAATACAATAATAGCTATAAGATTAGAGTCCACTCATATAAAATGTAAAAGAATTCTCACTAATATAGTCACAATATACTGCAATTATCACTTCAACAACAAACGTTTAGTTTGAAGTGACTGACAATTGAATAAACTGACAAATATACATAAACAGAATTTATTAATTTCGAATTCCTTTAATTGCTATTACTTTATACAGAAGACTTCCGCAATGGCGGATATTGACAACAGCATTGAACAGCTGATGGATCATCATCAACGAATCATGGACGAATCATCGATTCACATCAGCTGTTCAATGCTGTTGTCAATATCCGCCATTGCGGAAGTCTTCTGTATAAAGTAATAGCAATTAAAGGAATTCGAAATTAATAAATTCTGTTTATGTATATTTGTCAGTCTTCAGTATAAAGTAATAGCAATCAAAGGAATTCGAAATTAATAAATTCTGTTTAACAAACGTTTGTTTAACACAGTCTGAATAAATTCTCACTGACAACTCACTGAATAAATTGTCACTTGTTAAGTCAATGAAGTTCAAGCAATAAATGAAACTCATGTTTACCTAAGCATTCGCTTTAAATAGATTTAAAAATAATCCAGAAAGATGGAGATTGTTCAAAAATGTCCTTTCGAATTCTAAAATAAACAGATAAGGCATTCTCTAATTTTCCATAAAATTCCATGAAGTTCCAAGTAAACATTCCATAGGTCCATACCATGTCAGCTACTGGTGAATGTGTTGAAAGATATAGGCCTACCCAATAGATTGCCATCCTACCAACTAACATAAAATATGAAAATCATACCCAAATAAGTGAACTCAGGGTATAATCAACATATATTCTAGCATTCTATGCATTAGTTAATTTTACATAATGATTATTTTGACAGTACTTAGAGATTTTCAAACACTGTTACTTTGATAGTTCCTAAATAATTCCACATAGAAATAAAGGATTCTTGTAGACTGTCTGACAGCTTATCCTCAAAGTATTTTCCCCCAACAAAAATGATGCCCAGCACATGATTCAATGGTACCAGTTCATGCATAAAATACCAGTCTTTAATTATTGTTATGGGTTCTATCTCTAAAATAAGGCTGGTAACACTTTAAATTAACATTTGCACTTTACTTACACAAATTATCCACAACTCGCACTAATTAGTTATTTCTTACACAAAATAAGCAATCAGAAGCGGATAAATGTTTAGCTAATAACGATTCTGCTATACTACTGTTCAAAAATCAATCACTAACTGTTAAACGGCCAATCTAATATTAAATAATAGCTGTTCAATAAACTGTTCAAAAATTCAAGAAGAAACGTCTAAAACATAACAGTCGAAACACTACAAGCACTTACAAGTCACTGTTGAAGAAGCTTGAATAATAATCTGTCACAATATACTGCGATTATCACTTAAACAAGAAACGGTCATAAGTAGTATGTTTTTGGCGGTTCTGGGACAACCTTGACCTTTGACCCCGGAAATGACCTTGAACTTGACCTCTAGGAACCGGATGGGGGAGCTGGGACAGCGTGGGAACCTGAGGATCTGGCACAACGTGTGAACCGGAAGTTGTCCCCCCCCCCCCTCCCACCCAGACCTTACCACCCCCCCCCTCCTACCATCACCCAAGCAACCCCCCCCACGCCCCCCCCCCTTAAAAAAAATTTTCCCCTCACCCTGAAAAATCCCCCCCACCCTAAAACAACCCCCCCCCCCAAAAAAAAATAAAAAAAAAATTAAAAAATAATAAAAAAAAATTAAAAAAAAAAAAATAAATAAAAAAAAATAAAAAAAAAATAAATTAAAAAAAAAAAAAAAAATTAAAAAAAAAAAATAAATAAAAAAAAAAACAACTCAGGACTTAGAAAAATCTTGAAACATCTTAGGACTTAGAAAAATTATGTACCATCTCAGGACTTAGAAAAATTTTGAAACATCTTGGGACTTAGAAAAATTTTGTACCATCTCAGGACTTAGACAAATTTTGTAACATCTCAGGACTTAGAAAAATTTTGTACCATCTCAGGACTTAGACAAATTTTGTAACATCTCAGGACTTAGAAAAATTTTGTAACATCTCAGGACTTAGAAAAATTTTGTAACATCTTAGGACTTAGAAAAATTTTGAAACATCTTAGGACTTGAAAAAAGTTTCAAAAAATCTCAGGACTTGGAAAAATTTCCGAAAAATCTTAGGACTTACAAAAATTTCCGAAAAATCTTAGGACTTAGAAAAATTTCTGAAAAATCTCAGGACTTGAAAAAATTTCCGAAAAATCTCAGGACTTAGAAAAATTTTCAAAAAATCTCAGGACTTAGAAAAATTTCCGAAAAATCTTAGGACTTACAAAAATTTCCGAAAAATCTTAGGACTTGAAAAAAGTTTCAAAAAATCTCAGGACTTGGAAAAATTTCCGAAAAATCTTAGGACTTACAAAAATTTCCGAAAAATCTCAGGACTTAGAAAAATTTTCAAAAAATCTCATATAGGTAAAAAATCACTTTACTTTACTTCAACGAAGGCAGTTTCAACGAAAAAGAGAGGGTAGAGAGAGAGAGAGAGAAAGAGAGAGAGAGAGAGAGAGTGAGTCCCACTTCTACTTCCATCACTCATACTTCAACTAGTTTGTATGACGTCACTGCTGCATTCCAATGCTATGAGTCATATCTATGCAGGAAAAAACATGTCTGTGTAATTGCACCACATTATGCAACAATCTACTGTATTATGTAACTACTGGCCCTGCCCACCAGCCTTCTCATTGCAGTTGTGTCTACTCATGGATGGGTGACCATAACTCATGAGCATTACTCAGAGGTTTGGGATCCACTTAGGTACCCCTAACATGACACCCCCAAGAAACTCTCACCCATATGCATGTGCACTCTACCCTAGTGTCCCTGGAGCTCCCTCCTAGTACCCCTAGTGTTTCCCTAGTGTACCCCTAGTGCTTCCCTAGTGTGCCCCTAGTGTTTCCCTAGTGCCCCACTTATTGCCCTAGTGTTTCCCTAGTGTTTTCCTAGTGCCCCACTTAATGCCCCTAGTGTTTCCCTAGTGCCCCACTTAATGCCCCTAGTGTTTCCCTAGTGCCCCCCTTAATTCCCTAGTGTTTCCCTAGTGTTTCCCTAGTGTTTCCCTAGTGCACCACTTAATGCCCCTAGTGTTTCCCTAGTGCCCCCCTTAATTCCCTAGTGGTTCCCTAGTGTTTCCCTAGTGCACCCCTTAATTCCCCTAGTGTTTCCCTAGTGCACCCCTTAATTCCCCTAGTGCTCCCCTAGTGTTCACTCACTGTTCACCTAGTGTTCACTCACTGTTCACTCACTGTTCACTCAGTATTCACCTAGTGTTCACTCACTGTTCACTCAGTATTCACTCACTGTTCACTCAGTATTCACTCACTGTTCACTCAGTGTTCACTCACTGTTCACTCACTGTTTACCTAGTGTTCACTCCCTTTTCACTCACTGTTCACTCAGTATTCACCTAGTGTTCACTCACTGTTCACCTAGTGTTCACTCACTGTTCACTCACTGTTCACCTAGTGTTCACTCACTGTTCACTCAGTGTTCACTCACTGTTCACTCACTGTTCACTCACTGTTCACTCACTGTTCACTCACTGTTCACTCACTGTTCACTCCCTTTTCACTCACTTTTCACTCACTGTTCACTCACTGTTCACTCACTGTTCACTCACTGTTCACTCACTGTTCACCTAGTGTTCACTCCCTTTTCACTCACTGTTCACTCAGTATTCACCTAGTGTTCACTCACTGTTCACCTAGTGTTCACTCACTGTTCCCTCTAATGCTCCCCTAGTGTTTTCTCCTACTCAGCTATACCTTATACTCTACGAGGGGGGGTGGTGGGGTAAATGATGATACAATAATCATATTTTTTTTATTTTTTATTTTTTTATTGAGAAAAGCAAACTTTGACAGAAATGTATATCTTTTTGTAATGCTTGCATAATCCAATTGTGCAGGATGTTTACCCTATAATGTGATTGTAGATAATGATAAAACTGTTGGGATTGATTGCTTAACTTGGGTTAATAATAATGTAAGAGTGAAAATGTATAATAAGTTAATTTGCCAAATGACAAGCCCTGGTGTAAATAAGCAGCTGGGTAACCATATTGTAGACTTTATTACCTGTCCAGATACAAGATTACAGGAAACCTTTACTTCTGATTTAGCTAGAATGCATGGCATTACACGTTTGGAAGCAACAATTTATAACTATAGCATAAGAAATAGCTCCAACTCTAAGAAATTCGATCCTATTTGAGATAGCTTGCCACTCTTAAATGACAGTAAAAATTATTTTGAAAATGCTCCAATATATTCTGTATCCTTGTCTAAGATGTGGTCCAAACTGACAGATAGTTTAAAGAATAGCTGTTGCTTGGTTTATAACAATCTTTTACAATATGTTTACTGGGAGAATAGCAACACCAAGAAATTGACTGGAGTACAAGTAAAGCTGCCCACCAATCCAGAACATCGAAATAAAATAATATCCTATGTCATTTATGCATTTAGCTTCAATTTACTACCCATTAGATCGAGGTAGCAGTGGTACTGTGCATACGTTGTCAGAACAGGCTCTGCGAATTTTGAAGCATAGAATATTAATTCAAACGGATAAGTAGTATTTTTGTTTATTATTATTAGTATTTATAATATCTTAATAATTTACATCATTAACTTGTCTAATATAAGTTAAAGTATTTAAATAAAAAGTCAAATTCTATTTTCGAGGTTAGGTGTACCGATATTGATAAATTTTCTTGTAATAAAATAGTCTCAAGTTGACAATTGTAATAAATTAAGCAATATTTCATTAAACATTTAACTAAAATCAATTGAAAACAATTTTTAGATAGGAAAATGAGTCCAAACAAGGCATCTAAATCTAATTGTTTAACTAAAACTCAGGTAGCTACGCGATCTCAGCAATTATTAACAAAAAAATCTCCAACAGCTCTTAAAGCTACTGTAGATGTAGAAGAAAAGGTTGCTAAACTATTGAGTGATCACACCAAATTGAAAACAAAATTAGAAACATCGCTAAAAAATTCTGAGGAAGAACGAATAGGGTTAGTGGATCACATAAAATCTCTGGAAGTTATTGTAAAATTGCAGCAGGAAGACCATAAAACTGAAATACTAAATCTCACGAGTCAATGTAGGTCTATGTCAGAGGAAATCGAAATATTAAAATCAAAAATAAACTTGGCTAATGTAAGATCTGAACCTCTGATCAATACAAAAAAAGTAGAACCTAAATCAAATGGGGAAAAAATTAATAGAAATGGTCAAACAAAAACGTATAGTCAGGTTTTGCAAACAGCAACCAAAACTAAAGTAAGGGAAAATAACGATAGGAAAGGTAGAGTACTGCTCTTGACATCCAGTCATGGACGAGACTGTAGTGACCTACTAAATAAAAGATTAAAAAATAAGTATGAAGTTCAGAGCTTTTTCAAACCAAGTGCCCCTATAAACGCTATCATAGAGTCAGCACAGGAACAAACTAAAGATTTTGGAAAAAACGATTTTCTAATAGTACTGGGTGGCTCAAACAATATAAATGAACCTAATCTGAAACATCTTCCTGAAATAAATGAAAAAATTAAAGAGATTGTGCCACTCAGCCAAAAAACTAATGTAATAATAAGTACAATTCCGTATAGGTTTGATAGGCCAGAGCTAAATGAAGCCATTAAGTCAACAAATAAATCAATTCATAATACAATCAACAGCCTAAAAAATAAGAATTCTAAGCAGTTGGGGATTTGTTTTCTAAATGAAAGGCTGAAAAAACATAACTTCACTAATCATGGTCTACATCTAAATCAATCTGGCAAAGTAATATTTTGTAATAGGCTGGCAGAGCTGATTGAAAGTCGTTTGCAATCTACTGTCAATAATTCTACTAAACAATCATCTAACGAACCTTTTTTAGTAAAGTGGCTCAAAACCGGGAAGGGAAACTAGTTTCAGATGATAAATTCATATCTTCAATTGTATTAAAGGACGTTAATCGATTAGGAAATCAGGATAGCATTAGTGGAAGGAACTCTTGTAACAATCTGATGGGCTCCCAAGGTTCTAAGAGATTAAGTAGATGTACTTCAATATGCAAAAGCAACGATAACGTAATAAGGGATGATAGGGAAGTACCGGTACTCACTGTGTTCCATCAGAATATTCAATACATTCGTAACAAAATAGATAGAATCGAAGTATTTTTTTAAAGAAGAGGCTCCTGATATAGCTATTTTCACAGAGCATGGTTTAAAAGAAGATGAATTGTCACAACTTAATATTCCAAACTATTCATTGAAAACGTCGTATTGCAGGACATCTCATCGAAGTGGGGGAGTAGCTATCTTCACTAAAAATGCTAAGAATATGCAAACATTTAATTTAGAATATGTAGAGAAATTTGCTGTGGAAATGGATTTAGAAGTTACTGGTTTGAGAGTAAAAATCGACAATAATTTCGAAGTAGCGGTGTTAGGTATTTACAGGTCACCAAATGGGGAATGGAACAATTTTTGTGAACTATTCAATAGGCTTTTAGAGATTACTACTACTCGTTTTACAAACGTTATTGTAGCGGGAGATTTCAATACAGACTTTGCAACACAGAATAAAATGACAGAAGATTTAAAGGATATTATATGCATGAATAACTTGGAAATAAAAGTTCATGAATATACCAGAGTCACAAGAACATCACAAACAATAATTGATAACATCCTTACTAATATAGATTACTCTAAAACAAGATTAGGCGGCTCGGAACTATCTGATCATGACTATCAAATCTTAGAGGTGGGGTTGCAAGGTCATAAATCAATTAAAAAGAGTAGAGTAATGAAAGAAATTCAACAATGTGAACAGGGGAATATCGATTGTTTGAAGCAGAATCTGCTACAAGAAAACTGGAGTAGGGTTTACAATAGCAATAGTTTAAATGACAAATATGATAGTTTCATTAATATTTTAAGGTTTCATATTACTATGAGTTGTCCAGTTAAAAAAGTCCCTGTAAAGAACAAATTAGACAAGATTGAAGAGTGGATAACTGATGATATCCTTGCAGAAAGAAATAGGGTTAAAGATGCATATGATGAATTCAAACTATCTAGAAATATGTTAAGTGAAGATAATTACAAAGCTCTAAAGAAAAATTATACAAGAGAAGTGAAAAGAGCGAAATGTAAGAAAACAGCTGAAATTTTGAATAATAGTGTGTACTTTAACACAGCAGTGTGGGATGTAATAAACAAAAATAGGCAAGTAGCTCATGTAGATGCTTATACTAGTGTCCCCAGAATAATTAACGAAAATAACAAATATATTGATGATAGTGTAGACATTTGTAATTTCTTTAACAGATATTATCAACTGGTTGCTAAGGATCTTCAAAAATCTCTTAATACAGGTATTAGTGATGCAAACATGAGGAATACTGAGGGGATTCAGAACAAATTAAAATTCCACCCAGTATACCAAGACGAGTTGTCAAATATCATTGATAGTTTAAATAATAAAAAAACTGTAGGAATGGATGGGGTATCCAGTAAAATTCTGAAAGAATGTAAAGATCAATTGTTAGACCCCTTGATTCATCTGATCAATCATTCATTAGAACAAGATGTTTTTCCAGATAACTTAAAAGAGGGGAAGATCTTGCCAATCTTCAAAAATGGTGATAGAGAAAAGGTAGAAAACTATAGGCCCATTAGTATTTTAAATGTAATAAGTAAAATTTTTGAAAGAGTAGTTCTAAATAGGTTACTTCTGCACCTTCAAGAAGCTAACTTTATCTGTGATGAACAGCATGGCTTCCAGAAAGGGAGATCAACAAAAACAGCCATAATTTCTCTAGTTGAAAAACTAATAGATATAATAGATTCAGGTGATAAAGCTACTGCTTTAAAGTGCATGGAGCACTTTCGGATTGAATGACAAAAAGTTACTTTTTACAGCTTACCATGGGCTCTTACTGTCACATATTAGGTATGCTATCTTAGTATGGGGTAATTCATCAAAACAAAATCTTGATAGGGTGTTTAAGATCCAAAAGAAAGCGGTTAGGTGTATAGAAAGAGTAAATAGATTAGATTCATGTAGGCCGTTGTTCAAGAGACTTGGTCTCCTAACTGTACCCTGCTTATATGTGTATGAAGCTACTTTATATGTAAAAACGAATGATATTAACCAAAATCTTGATGTACATGATTATAATACAAGAAGCCGAGGAGATTATCACTTGGTGAGTCACAATAGTAGCTTATTCAAACAAAAACCTAGTTATATTGGTAGGAAATTCTACAACAAGCTACCGCAGTTTTTGAAGAGTCTTGAAAATATAGAAATATTTAAAAAACAATTGAAGAAATATTTAGTTGATAAAGCTTTTTATAGTGTACTAGAGTTCCTTTCACATCAAAATTAAGCCTCACCTCAACTTATTGAAGTAATTATGTTATCTAGTTTATAATATTGTTGATCTGACTTGTCTTATACTCCTTAACTGGAGTCTCCAAGACGTAATCTACAGAAAAAAAAAAAAAAAAAAAAAAAAAAAAAAAATTAATTATGTAGAAATTTGCGAGGATACAGACAACAGGGGATAATATAAGTTTCAAACAAAAGTGTTATATTAAGAGTGGTGAGACATATTTCTCCAAGTCAACCACCACTTTCTCTCCTATTGCCAAAGAGGTCAACCTAGATGAGCTAGGTCTTGTTAAAACCAGTAATCTTATACCTCAAGTTTTAAGAAAAAGAACAAACATAACCTCCAAGCTTGCTCCCTATCCTGTTAAAGAAATAGATCCCTTGTCTCCAATCATAGTGCTATCTGCTAGGAAGCGTAAGCTAGAGCTGGACAAAATTAATCTTAAACGTAGGAAAGTTGAGTTTTTAAAAGCTACAGAGTCCATAAAGAAACAGCATAAACAGCTAGTACAATATGAGAATGAAATCAAAGATTTGAGAGAGCAGCTTGAACCATATTTTTATTCACATTGGAAGAATTTTGAACCAAGTGGGGTGTATCATGTGACTGCATTTACTGTGAATAATAAGGAAAAGTTTACATACATATGTTGGGGTTCTAGGGGAAAAAGATAGCTTGAAACAGGTTTACTTTGTAAAAGGGTACCATAAAAAGGTTTTTCTCAATGCATACAAAGAAATAGAAGATCTTAAGAAAGTAGGCTATTTTGTGATCCCCTACAATGATGAAAAAGATATGATTTGCTTGCCAAGAGGAGAAACCATCTGTCTAATTACCATTAATGGTATGACAAGCTACAATGGTTACACATTTCCAAAAATACAAACAATTGAATTTTCGTCCGATGTGTGGAAAAACTTGGAAGACACTTCCTTTACACAGTCAGAAGTGGACCAATTCAACAGCATTACAATGCTGGAAATTAAAGGGGAAAGTAAAAGTAGGACAGTGCAAACGATTGGAAGAGTTAGCAGAAGGTACAGAGTTGGTCATTGTTGCAATTAGACAAGTATAGGCTAGAAATAAGAATCGGTATATTCTACAGTTTGAGAACCTAGAAGCATTGTATATCTCGAATTATTGGGTGGAGGAAGAATTTGAGAACTCTAATATAGATTTAAATTATAAAATTAGAATTAGGTTGGATGTTCTTAAGCATACCCCCAGTAGAAATAAGGAAAGAGTTGTTTTTTTGTATTTAATATATTGCATTGTAACTGGAAAAATGTATTATTATAAGTTGTATCAATAAATGGAGAAATTATTATGAATCTGTCTTTTGTGTTTTCCACAAATCACTACAATCCTATCCTTATAAATTAGATTAACCTAAGACATATTTCTCTAAGTCACCTGTTGGGTGTTGACTGTTGGCTTATACTATATATGAATTAGTCACTCCAATTGTGCACCAAGTAAGCCATAAGGGACAAAAGTGGTACACCAAGATATCCAAAAGTGGTACTAAGTGGGAGTTGAGTGTGCACTACTACACTGAGTGGAGCACTGAGTGTGCAGTAAGTGGGTGCAGTGGCTCAGTAAAAGAGCTCACAGTGAGTGCGAGCTTATCTTACAATTAGCTTGAATGCTTACATATTAGAGCTGCTAGAGCACTAGCAGGAGCACTAGGTCACTAGTGCTCCCCTAGTGCGCCAATAGTGCGCCTTTAGTTTGGGTTAGGTTAGTTGGATTTAAAAGTGGCGCGCCACTTTTAAATCCAACTAACCTAACCCAACCTAACCTAACCTGACCTAACCTAACCAAAACTAACCTAACCTAACATGACCTAACTACCCAGGGAAGGGGAGCACTAGGGGCGCACTAGTGGTGTACTAAAGGCGCACTATTGGCGCACTAGGGGAGCACTAGTGACCTAGTGCTCCTGCTAGTGCTCTAGCAGCTCTAATATGTAAGCATTCAAGCTAATTGTAAGATAAGCTCGCACTCACTGTGAGCTCTTTTACTGAGCCACTGCACCCACTTACTGCACACTCAGTGCTCCACTCAGTGTAGTAGTGCACACTCAACTCCCACTTAGTACCACTTTTGGATATCTTGGTGTACCACTTTTGTCCCTTATGGCTTACTTGGTGCACAATTGGAGTGACTAATTCATATATAGTATAAGCCAACAGTCAACACCCAACAGGTGACTTAGAGAAATATGTCTTAGGTTAATCTAATTTATAAGGATAGGATTGTAGTGATTTGTGGAAAACACAAAAGACAGATTCATAATAATTTCTCCATTTATTGATACAACTTATAATAATACATTTTTCCAGTTACAATGCAATATATTAAATACAAAAAAACAACTCTTTCCTTATTTCTACTGGGGGTATGCTTAAGAACATCCAACCTAATTCTAATTTTATAATTTAAATCTATATTAGAGTTCTCAAATTCTTCCTCCACCCAATAATTCGAGATATACAATGCTTCTAGGTTCTCAAACTGTAGAATATACCGATTCTTATTTCTAGCCTATACTTGTCTAATTGCAACAATGACCAACTCTGTACCTTCTGCTAACTCTTCCAATCGTTTGCACTGTCCTACTTTTACTTTCCCCTTTAATTTCCAGCATTGTAATGCTGTTGAATTGGTCCACTTCTGACTGTGTAAAGGAAGTGTCTTCCAAGTTTTTCCACACATCGGACGAAAATTCAATTGTTTGTATTTTTGGAAATGTGTAACCATTGTAGCTTGTCATACCATTAATGGTAATTAGACAGATGGTTTCTCCTCTTGGCAAGCAAATCATATCTTTTTCATCATTGTAGGGGATCACAAAATAGCCTACTTTCTTAAGATCTTCTATTTCTTTGTATGCATTGAGAAAAACCTTTTTATGGTACCCTTTTACAAAGTAAACCTGTTTCAAGCTATCTTTTTCCCCTAGAACCCCAACATATGTATGTAAACTTTTCCTTATTATTCACAGTAAATGCAGTCACATGATACACCCCACTTGGTTCAAAATTCTTCCAATGTGAATAAAAATATGGTTCAAGCTGCTCTCTCAAATCTTTGATTTCATTCTCATATTGTACTAGCTGTTTATGCTGTTTCTTTATGGACTCTGTAGCTTTTAAAAACTCAACTTTCCTACGTTTAAGATTAATTTTGTCCAGCTCTAGCTTACGCTTCCTAGCAGATAGCACTATGATTGGAGACAAGGGATCTATTTCTTTAACAGGATAGGGAGCAAGCTTGGAGGTTATGTTTGTTCTTTTTCTTAAAACTTGAGGTATAAGATTACTGGTTTTAACAAGACCTAGCTCATCTAGGTTGACCTCTTTGGCAATAGGAGAGAAAGTGGTGGTTGACTTGGAGAAATATGTCTCACCACTCTTAATATAACACTTTTGTTTGAAACTTATATTATCCCCTGTTGTCTGTATCCTCGCAAATTTCTACATAATTAATTTTTTTTTTTTTTTTTTTTTTTTTTTTTCTGTAGATTACGTCTTGGAGACTCCAGTTAAGGAGTATAAGACAAGTCAGATCAACAATATTATAAACTAGATAACATAATTACTTCAATAAGTTGAGGTGAGGCTTAATTTTGATGTGAAAGGAACTCTAGTACACTATAAAAAGCTTTATCAACTAAATATTTCTTCAATTGTTTTTTAAATATTTCTATATTTTCAAGACTCTTCAAAAACTGCGGTAGCTTGTTGTAGAATTTCCTACCAATATAACTAGGTTTTTGTTTGAATAAGCTACTATTGTGACTCACCAAGTGATAATCTCCTCGGCTTCTTGTATTATAATCATGTACATCAAGATTTTGGTTAATATCATTCGTTTTTACATATAAAGTAGCTTCATACACATATAAGCAGGGTACAGTTAGGAGACCAAGTCTCTTGAACAACGGCCTACATGAATCTAATCTATTTACTCTTTCTATACACCTAACCGCTTTCTTTTGGATCTTAAACACCCTATCAAGATTTTGTTTTGATGAATTACCCCATACTAAGATAGCATACCTAATATGTGACAGTAAGAGCCCATGGTAAGCTGTAAAAAGTAACTTTTTGTCATTCAATCCGAAAGTGCTCCATGCACTTTAAAGCAGTAGCTTTATCACCTGAATCTATTATATCTATTAGTTTTTCAACTAGAGAAATTATGGCTGTTTTTGTTGATCTCCCTTTCTGGAAGCCATGCTGTTCATCACAGATAAAGTTAGCTTCTTGAAGGTGCAGAAGTAACCTATTTAGAACTACTCTTTCAAAAATTTTACTTATTACATTTAAAATACTAATGGGCCTATAGTTTTCTACCTTTTCTCTATCACCATTTTTGAAGATTGGCAAGATCTTCCCCTCTTTTAAGTTATCTGGAAAAACATCTTGTTCTAATGAATGATTGATCAGATGAATCAAGGGGTCTAACAATTGATCTTTACATTCTTTCAGAATTTTACTGGATACCCCATCCATTCCTACAGTTTTTTTATTATTTAAACTATCAATGATATTTGACAACTCGTCTTGGTATACTGGGTGGAATTTTAATTTGTTCTGAATCCCCTCAGTATTCCTCATGTTTGCATCACTAATACCTGTATTAAGAGATTTTTGAAGATCCTTAGCAACCAGTTGATAATATCTGTTAAAGAAATTACAAATGTCTACACTATCATCAATATATTTGTTATTTTCGTTAATTATTCTGGGGACACTAGTATAAGCATCTACATGAGCTACTTGCCTATTTTTGTTTATTACATCCCACACTGCTGTGTTAAAGTACACACTATTATTCAAAATTTCAGCTGTTTTCTTACATTTCGCTCTTTTCACTTCTCTTGTATAATTTTTCTTTAGAGCTTTGTAATTATCTTCACTTAACATATTTCTAGATAGTTTGAATTCATCATATGCATCTTTAACCCTATTTCTTTCTGCAAGGATATCATCAGTTATCCACTCTTCAATCTTGTCTAATTTGTTCTTTACAGGGACTTTTTTAACTGGACAACTCATAGTAATATGAAACCTTAAAATATTAATGAAACTATCATATTTGTCATTTAAACTATTGCTATTGTAAACCCTACTCCAGTTTTCTTGTAGCAGATTCTGCTTCAAACAATCGATATTCCCCTGTTCACATTGTTGAATTTCTTTCATTACTCTACTCTTTTTAATTGATTTATGACCTTGCAACCCCACCTCTAAGATTTGATAGTCATGATCAGATAGTTCCGAGCCGCCTAATCTTGTTTTAGAGTAATCTATATTAGTAAGGATGTTATCAATTATTGTTTGTGATGTTCTTGTGACTCTGGTATATTCATGAACTTTTATTTCCAAGTTATTCATGCATATAATATCCTTTAAATCTTCTGTCATTTTATTCTGTGTTGCAAAGTCTGTATTGAAATCTCCCGCTACAATAACGTTTGTAAAACGAGTAGTAGTAATCTCTAAAAGCCTATTGAATAGTTCACAAAAATTGTTCCATTCCCCATTTGGTGACCTGTAAATACCTAACACCGCTACTTCGAAATTATTGTCGATTTTTACTCTCAAACCAGTAACTTCTAAATCCATTTCCACAGCAAATTTCTCTACATATTCTAAATTAAATGTTTGCATATTCTTAGCATTTTTAGTGAAGATAGCTACTCCCCCACTTCGATGAGATGTCCTGCAATACGACGTTTTCAATGAATAGTTTGGAATATTAAGTTGTGACAATTCATCTTCTTTTAAACCATGCTCTGTGAAAATAGCTATATCAGGAGCCTCTTCTTTAAAAAAATACTTCGATTCTATCTATTTTGTTACGAATGTATTGAATATTCTGATGGAACACAGTGAGTACCGGTACTTCCCTATCATCCCTTATTACGTTATCATTGCTTTTGCATATTGAAGTACATCTACTTAATCTCTTAGAACCTTGGGAGCCCATCAGATTGTTACAAGAGTTCCTTCCACTAATGCTATCCTGATTTCCTAATCGATTAACGTCCTTTAATACAATTGAAGATATGAATTTATCATCTGAAACTAGTTTCCCTTCCCGGTTTTGAGCCACTTTACTAAAAAAGGTTCGTTAGATGATTGTTTAGTAGAATTATTGACAGTAGATTGCAAACGACTTTCAATCAGCTCTGCCAGCCTATTACAAAATATTACTTTGCCAGATTGATTTAGATGTAGACCATGATTAGTGAAGTTATGTTTTTTCAGCCTTTCATTTAGAAAACAAATCCCCAACTGCTTAGAATTCTTATTTTTTAGGCTGTTGATTGTATTATGAATTGATTTATTTGTTGACTTAATGGCTTCATTTAGCTCTGGCCTATCAAACCTATACGGAATTGTACTTATTATTACATTAGTTTTTTGGCTGAGTGGCACAATCTCTTTAATTTTTTCATTTATTTCAGGAAGATGTTTCAGATTAGGTTCATTTATATTGTTTGAGCCACCCAGTACTATTAGAAAATCGTTTTTTCCAAAATCTTTAGTTTGTTCCTGTGCTGACTCTACGATAGCGTTTATAGGGGCACTTGGTTTGAAAAAGCTCTGAACTTCATACTTATTTTTTAATCTTTTATTTAGTAGGTCACTACAGTCTCGTCCATGACTGGATGTCAAGAGCAGTACTCTACCTTTCCTATCGTTATTTTCCCTTACTTTAGTTTTGGTTGCTGTTTGCAAAACCTGACTATACGTTTTTGTTTGACCATTTCTATTAATTTTTTCCCCATTTGATTTAGGTTCTACTTTTTTTGTATTGATCAGAGGTTCAGATCTTACATTAGCCAAGTTTATTTTTGATTTTAATATTTCGATTTCCTCTGACATAGACCTACATTGACTCGTGAGATTTAGTATTTCAGTTTTATGGTCTTCCTGCTGCAATTTTACAATAACTTCCAGAGATTTTATGTGATCCACTAACCCTATTCGTTCTTCCTCAGAATTTTTTAGCGATGTTTCTAATTTTGTTTTCAATTTGGTGTGAT